>QEPC01009797.1:2865172-2903279 GCA_003113815.1 Sphenodon punctatus | reverse complement strand
AAATTATTTATTTTAAGCTTGATGTGCATGTAGACTGTGTTTTCTTCCATCCGATGTTAACCCTGGGAACTCCTTGCTGCTGGGTTATGCCAGTGTTTTGGGTGTTATGCCAGTGTTTTGGGTGTTTCCCTGTGTTTTGGGTTTACAAATTATTTATTTTAAGCTTGATGTGCATGTAGACTGTGTTTTCTTCCATTCGATGTTAACCCTGGGAACTCCTTGCTGCTGGGTTATGACATGCCACTGGCCTACCGCCCCCTGGCTCCACCTACCATCCCCCTGGCTGCGCCCCTAGGTCCTCCAGCCTTACTGCTCCAGTGCCCCTGCAACATCAAAACCCACCAGTCGCCCCTGGATGTTGAGCTGCTCTGGCTGGAGCTGTAAGTGGGAAAACTAAGTCACAACCCCAATCTCATCATGAGGCATGGAGCTCTCTGTCTCAGCTCATACTGCATAATGCACATAATGATCTGGTCTTTGTTTTTGCCTGCTGGATACAAGTTTCTTCTGCGGCATTCCGCCACCAGCTCTTCTTTGGTCATATTGGTGAAACGAGTAGGCATCACCATCTTGTCTAACGGTAATTCCCAAAATGAAAAACAAAATAACAAACCAGCACTCTCCCACAATGTTTGCCTGCTTGCTCCAAATCTAAGAGCTGAGTTCCAGCCATAGCTTGCCACTTCACTTTTCAGTTCCTGCACGTTGGTACTCAGTCTTGGGGAAGATTCTGAGTCAACAAACTCAGATGAATCCGATGAAGTATTTTCTGTGCTTTGGGAAATTCTGAGGTAAAGGTGACACACAGCGTTAACCTGGTCCCGATCTGTAAAGCACAAAATCTAACAAACAGGCTGGCATTTTGGTTTTCTTGAAAACGCTCATGCCTAACAAATATCCGCAAAATAGACTATGTGAACCTTCCAAAATTAACCCAACAGAGTGCCAAATTATCTCCATACCATGGCAAATAACTGTACTAGTCAATGTATTCTACAAACACTGTATTTTCAACTACTAGGTATTATTACTGACAGATGATTATAGTCACTTACAATATATCCTTCCCGTTCAAAGGTGGCAGCTTAGATAGTAGGGTCAGAAAAGGCCCCAGTCTGTGACCACAGAAATCAATGGGCATTTTTCCACTGGAGTCATTGGGGAGCAGTACTGGAGTTTAAAACTAACAAGCTGAATCCTGTAAGTTTATTGCATGCTTGCCTCCCATTATTGCAACAAGTCACCAAAGCTCAGTACAACTAAGGGCTTAGCAGAGTTCACTGCATCAAACTTTGAAATGCTGTTTCCTCAGCCTAGACATTGCCCTGTGTTTGTTTGGTTGTTTTTTAAAAAACAATGCTGTTTTTTAAGTCAAGTTAGTAGATTGCTTCTTAAGGACTTGCCGGACAGGAAAAGACTACTTGGTCTACAAAGCTGCCTGCTTGAAATCTGTCTCTATTCCATTTCCCCTGATCTGTTAGTGTTTCAGTGCTCAAGTCTATTTTTAATGCCTTATTTTTTATTAATTGCTTTTCTATAGCACTTTCAGTGTGCAAAGTGCTTAGCAATCCATATCTAGTTCTTCCTCACAACAACCCTGCAAGGTAAGTTTTTATTATTCCCATGTTACAGATGGGGAAATGTTTGGCCACCTTGCACTTCTGAGCTCAGTTTCCAAGTTCTCCCAGAATGCAACAGCATCGGTTGGGCATAGAGGAATGATGATAAACAGTATATTCTCCACATGACCCATATTGGATCAAATTGTTTCAGTGCATCTATTAAATTTCAGAAGAGGATACCTAATACTTACATATCATGTTGAGGACTACGTCAGGAATACCTTGGCTGTTGTTTTGGTAATGGTTTGGGAAGTCGTGTGTCTCATCCTGCCATTAAATAATTACATAGCTGTTTCTCCCATGGAAAAAGCAGCAGTCTAGTTTCTTAAACTTTCTGTCACATGTGTGCTTTGTTCCTCTTCAGATTTGATTTGCAGCTGGGTTACAGCTACACATACTTGGAGGTAGGAGCATTGGGCAATTGAGAATACTCTTGAACAGAGCTCCCAAGTAGGGGTGTGCAATTTGTTTTCGTTATTAAAGTAACTAAAACGAATGGAGCCCCATTTGTTTTAAGTAACTAAAGACCCAAAAATGAATGAATAAGCAAATTACATTTGTTTGCTTTCATTAATTTTCATTAAAAATAAAAAATGGCCTTTGGTCCATTCTGTGCGTGCGCACCCTTTTCCAAAATGGCAGCAGCAGTGCTGCTGCCATTTTTGAAAAGGGCAGTCGGTTTGCACATCTGCAAAATGGCCACTGCGCATGTGCAAACTGCTACCCTCTTGAAAATGGTGGTGACACTGACACTGCAATTTTGGAAAAGGGTGTGAATGCGCAGAATGGTCTGGTAGCCATTTTGCATATGCACAATGGTTTTTTAAACAAAATGTTTTCATTATTTTTAAGTTTTTAAATTTTAAAAAACTATGAAAAAGAAACAAAGAGATTTTTTCTAATGGAAATGAAAAATAAAATGAAAAACAATAGCGGTTCCTTCCGCACACCCCTACTTCCAAAGCCAGCCCATACCAATCCTCACTGTTTGCCTCATGATATTGTGACAAAACATCCTTGTGCATTAAGTCAACAATGGGAGAGTGGGTGTTTTTACATGAACAGCACCCACACCTCCGCTCCACCTCACCCCAGGAGGGCCATCTGTTTAAAGGCGGCCCCACCAGATATACAGGTGCAGCAGAGGCAGGGCAGGCTGTCGCTGCTTCGAGGCAACCCCGCCAGCGATGATCCAGGCCATCCAGGAGCACGGCCAGTGGAGCAGGCAGCCCAAACCTGGGGCACCAGCAGGAGGCAGGGCTGCTGTCCGTCTGCTCGCTGGAAGGTCTCTGCAGCTCTGTTCTCAGTCAGGGATTGCCCCAGGCAACACCATAGCATTGCGCACGATCTAGTCTGCAATGCTATGGTGTGGGGGAGAGCTATGCAGGTGGACTGTGGGCCCGCGGCAGCCGCTGGGTTGTTTAAACCCAACACAGGTGGGGCTGCAAGCAGGCAGGTTCAAGGGTGCACCCGCAGTCCTACTCCGAGGGTGAGCACCCCCAAGTCCATGTTAAAACACCCAAGAGGAAGATGTATTGCTAAGCTAAAAAAAAATAATGCAACATTTCATTGTCCACTTCTCCAGCTGTGACTGTCCTTTATTTTATTTATTTATTACATTTTGACACCACCCTTCTTCGAACAGACTCAGGCTTGGATGGACCTTCAAGGGAAGGGAGTTCTGTAACTGTGGGGCAGCAACCGAGAAGGCCTCCCTGCGCGCTCTCATTGTAGCAACTTTGTGGGCAGTTGGCATTGACAAGAGGGCGTCCTCGACTCACCGCAAAGGCCATGCTGGGACATAGAGGAAGAGGTGGTCTTTCAGATACCTGGGACCCAAGCCATTTAGGGCTTTATAGGTTAAAACCAGCACCTTGAATTGTGCCAAGAAAGCTAGTGGCAACCAGTGCAGACTCTGGAGCACTGGTGTAATGTGCTTCCAGTGACCTGTCCCCAACACTGTGCATCAACTGCAGCTTCCGAACAGACTTCAAGGGCAGCCCCACATAGAGTGCACTGTAGTAGTCTAGCCTCCAGGTTACAAAGACATGGACGATGGTGGCCAGATCTGAATCTGAGAGAAAAGATCACAGCCTTCACACCAGATGGCGTTGGTAGAAAGCACTCCTGGCTACTGCCACAACCTGACAGTCCAAGCATAACAATGGATCCAAGAGCACCCCCAGGCTGCAAACCTGAGTGACCAAGGGAAACTGGACCCCCATCAATAACAGGGATTCCCACCTCCCCCAGGTCACAAGATCAGCCAACCATCACCACCTCGAGGTGCTGTTAGAAGATCCGGCCTAAAAATTTACACGAGCGCAAAGAAAGGCGGCTGATCAAAGGATCAGCCGCCTTTTTTGTCTCGTCTATAAATGCCCTCGGTCTTGTCTGGATTCAGCCTCAAATCAGCTTGCCCGCATCCAGTCCCCAATGGCAGCCAGGCACTGGTAAACACTGAGACTGCAGGACCTGGGTCAGATGAAAAGGAGAGATAGAGCTGGGTGTCATCCGCATATTGATGGCACCTCACTCCAAATCTCCGAACAATCTTGCCCGGGGCTTCAGATACACATCGAACAGGAGTGGAGGTAAGATTGAATCCTGCAGGACCCCACAAGGGAGCTCCCAAAGGGATGACAAGCCACCACCCATCACCACCGTCTAGTTTCTCCCAGCCAGGAATGAGTGGAACCACTCAAGAGCGGTCTTGCACATCCCAGCCAGGTCCTCCAGCTGTGTTAACAACACCCCGTCGTCAATGGTATCAAAGGCCACCGAAAGATCTAACAAAATCAGCAGGGTATAACTTCCCCAGCCAATTTCCAAGTGGAGATTGTCAACTAGGGCCACAAGCGTGCCATGCCCAGGACAAAAACCCAACTGACATGGATCCAGAAAACCGATAGCATTGAGATGCACCCAGAGCTGCAAGGCAACCACCCATTCAATAACCTTCCCTAAAAAGGGGAGGTTAGAGACAGGGTGATAGCTAGCAGGGGAATCAACATCAAGAGATGATTTCTTGAGCAGCGGGCAGACGACTGCAGTTTTGAGGTCATCATGCATCCTGACCTTCCTAAGGGAGGCACTGACAACCCTAGCTAGCAACACCCCGGTGTCTCCTGCCGGCTTTCAAGAGCCAGGAGAGGCATGGATCCACTTCACAGCTGATCGCCCGAACCCCTACAAGCACATCCTCCACATCGATGGGCAAGATTAACTGAAGCTGATCCAAGTAAACTGGACAAGAGCAGGCTGCCTCAATCCCAAACTCTTACTCTGCACTCAGATTAGCAGCTCCCAAGTCAAGCCAAATACTAGCAATTTTGTCTACAAAGTAGGTGACAAACTTGTCATAGTGGGCAGCTAATGACGCTAACTCTGGGTGGAGACAGTCAGGATTTATACAGGGACCCCTTTTCACCATGACAGCAATGGGGAAAGCACAGTGAACACAAGTCCCTGCCTATAAACGTCAGTTTGGTTGGTAATCTCATCCTGATTAATGGAAGTCAGACCCTGAGACAACAGCATTTACAGTAAGTCTGAGGTGAATGGGGTTTTGGGGTTTTATTTCTGGCTGTGCCACAAAATTCCTGAGTGACCTTAGGCAAAGTCACTTAATTGTTCAGTTCCTTATCCTGTAAAACCTGGATATTTCCATGAGGCAGCGACTCCCAAACTGCGGACCACTGGGGGTCCAGAAGGCCATGGTAAGCGATCCAAAGCCAGTACACAGAATCAGCCACAGCTACAAGAAGTAGGTTTTGATATCTACCAGTGCCATGGCCATCTCCATGTAGGAGGGGATGACCAGCTTATGTGCATTACAGTCCCCCCATTTCTCCTTCTCCTGAGATGTCCCTGAGACCAGCAGGGAATGATGTTGCCTGTCTTGTGCAGCTGTAGCCAGTGCACAAAGAGCATGCACCAGAGCACAGCCATCTCTGGTGGATATATGGTGACCCAGGGGAAATTTTGAGAGTTAGCAGTGTTCCTCTGGTCCAAAAAGGTTAGGGATCCCTATGCTACGGTGCTGTGAGAATGATTGTGAAGAACTCAGGAATGATGGTGATGGCGGCTACATGAATAACTGGATGGATGGATTTGTCTTCCCCACATCCTCCAAAGTAAGATCCTATTTGCATTTGATCAGAATCACAAAGTTCATCCTAAAGTTTATTTCATAAATATGCAAAGTCTAGCACAGTTTGAAGAGTCCTACATCTTTACTACATGTGAATGCTCCATGAAAGCCCTGTCGACCTTGGCTTAGAACGGTAAGAGAGTTGCACGGATAATGATGTGATGGAAACTGCCTGTCAGCACTAGCTGGGATGGAAGAAACCAACAGCGTTGCCTCCTGACATTCTCCATGTGGGTATTTTCTCTTTCTCTGCCCTCAGACCAATTTGTTTTGTCTGCTCGTATGGCACCAAACAGATAAAGGCAGGGGGGAAAACTCCACAGATGGTGTGGTTAAAATAGCAATTTACTGCTGTATATGAAATATACATGTATTTTTTATATTAAATCATTGCCTGCCAAGAAGCTGAGTAACAGGATGAATAATGAGGAAATGAATGCCACAGGCTGGTGCACTGCAAGCAGACCCATACATCTGTCAGGAGCCCATTAACGCTTCCTAACACAGCCCCTCTTTCACAAGGTGTTAACATGCTTATGGACTAGGCAGTGCCCCTGGTTGGTTCGTTACATCCTCCCACCTCATCACATTTCTCTTGGGGAAGGTGAGGAGGGCGTTTAGCTGACCAATGACTGAGTTTCCTGTTTTTCTGCCAAGTAACCTGTGGGTACGTGGCCAGTATCACTGATGATTGCAGCCATGTTTCTGAGGGGACAGTTATCTTTAGGAGAATCTCAGTCACTGGCTGACACAATGGGAGCTTTTAGACAAGACGGCCGCTCCGGTTCTGCCCATGCCGGTCTGCTTCACCCTTAGCCTGGCCAGTCCGTTTAAAAGCAGCCCACCAGATGTGGAAGTAGAGCAGGTGCAGCCCCGCTTGTGGTGCTCCACAACATCCCAGAACGTCACTAGTGAAGCAGGCCAGCCAAACACGAGGCACCGGCACAAGGCGGAGCTGCTCTCCGTCTGCTCGGTGGACCCATGCTGCAACTCCACCACCATAGAGTTGCAGATGCCAGCCTAGAGCACCAAGCGATGCGCTCACAACTCTATGGTGCGGGGGGGGGGGGGACGCTGCTCGAGCAAACCACAGGCCGGGGAAACCGGCGGGTCCATCTCAAATAGACTCAGGCAGGGCTGCAAGTGGGCGGACATGGGGGTGCACCCCCAGAGTAGCTCTGGGGGCAGGCAGCCTCTGCATCCATCTGTTTACACCCAATGTAGAAGAGGGGAGGTTCTTGCATTTTTCAAGGGGTCTGAAGCTTACCCCAGTGTCTACCAATTGGTCGTACCACTTTATCTGGCGAAAGCCTAGATCTAGCAAGCATGTTATGGTGCACAGATCAGCACATAAGGCTGTGGCAATCCACAGAGGAAGCCGAGGTTCTGGGTGAGCACAACTCTGGGGAAGTTTAGCTTAGTCCTTATTTGGGATATTAATCAGGCTCAGAATGTTGGTATTCCTTATGGGCAGAGAATGCAGTTTCTGGACAATTCTATTCTTCACCTAATACACCAGTGTTAGAACTTAAGGCAAATAGCTGATCACACATTGTAAATGATAAAGGGGCAGGGAAATATGAGTGCGCGTGTGTACACATCATTCTTTAAACCTTGTAGTGAGAAATTAGTAGCACTCAGAGCACACTCATGGGGACTTCACCTAACTCCAGTCCACTGGCCAGGTCTGTCACCGACACCCTTGTACAGAGAAGGGGAATGGAGGTTGTGATACACTGGCTTGTTAATGCCATAATTTGAACACAGGACTCCCAGCCTGGCATGCTACCCACTAAACCGTGCTCTCCAGAGAGATAACTACCATTCAGAACAGTACAAGTAATTTGCAAACCACTAGGTCAGCTGGCTTAAGGATGAAAATAAGGGTGTGCTTTCTACTTCTTAGTCCACCAGCACATACTGAATCTAATGAGGTGGAAAACCATATAGCGAGTATAAGACTCTCCCTTGTCTGCTGTTTAACTTTAGGCACATCCCTGTGCTTCTGTTTCTCCTCCACACCTTTGCCTGTTGAGCGTATAGGCCAGGGATGAGGAACCTTTTCCTTCCCACAGACCACTTTGAAAATTAGTACAAGCTTTGCAGGCTGGATAGGAGGTGGGGTGCAGGTGTTCAAGGTAGATGTTCAGGGAAGGAAAAGTTTCAGATTATGGATCTGTGTCATGGATCCGTCCCCACTCTGAGTGCATGCCCTCTTCTACACCCCCTACCCCGAGCTCACTCTTTCAGTACTTGAGGGTAGGGACTGGATCTACGAGCCAGATCCAACAATTAGAAAAGGGACAAATAAAAGCCACCTGTGGGCCAGACTTGGCCCATGGACTGAAAGTCCCCCACCCCATAAGTCGTTTGTGGCACCGACTACGTGTTTGTACAGTGGTTAGCACAACGGGACCCCAATGGAGCTTCTGGGAGCTCCAATCACACAGCTAATAAAATAGTAAAAGGATGTTAGAGTGATTTAGAAAAATTAGTTTATTAAGCCTCACGACCTTTGGGGATGAAGGCTGTTTTTATTCGCATTCTATAGATGTATAGACCATAGTAAAGTTAAGGTGACGGTTGCACAGTGAGTCAGAGAAACAACAGAAACAGAACCCAGGAGTCCCGTCTCCTGGTCTCTTGCACCGAGGGCTGGATCACACCCTCTCCTGGGGAGTCTGTTTAGCTAGCCACATCCATGACCTGTCCCACTGAAACCTGTCTAAATCGGTCACTTTCTAAAACGGCACCAATCAGCCACTCCCAAATATCCAACTTCTGTTTGGGTTTTGTATGTGTGTGCTTCAATATACGAAGGTTAAAGGTTTGCAAAACAGAATGATTAATGGAGCCTGGAAACCAATCCCCACCCTGTGGAAAGATAAGAAATGGCAATTGCAATTTTACATACTGCAACACCGAGCCAGTTGCAGCTTGGCTCCCTGCAAAATCTCAGTGGCCTAGCCTGATATTTCCTCTGTTTGTAGACAGGTCTCCTCGGCACACTGGGATGGTTTACTCCCTGGACCCTGCCTCTCTGCTGGTTTCCAATCCACACTGACACTGCGGAGAAAAGAAACAACGTGGCTCATTTCCTGCACTGCCCTAAGTATCACGTACATGAAACCAGTGTAAAAAGTCCCTCCTTTTTATTTCCAAGCAGTAAATCAGGGTTTCCTGAAGTGTGAGTGTGGCAGGGACAGGCTTGCCCAGGGTAAGTTCTGGCAGGATTAGGGCCCAACACAAGCAGTCCCTTTGGAAATCAACTCTCACAGTTTTATTCAATACATAGCTCATGTACAAAGACTCTAAGTCAGGCAACACCCTCTGTCTTTTACTCACAATTTCTCAGTCTCTTTGGGCCAGGCACACTCTTCTGCAACCCAGTTAGATCAGGCAACACCTTCTGAGCTTTCACAGTCCTTAGCCCCAAACCAGGAACCACCCTCTGGCTGGCTAAGCCCAGAGACAAGAGTTCAAATCCTGTTCCTGCCTCTGTCAATGTCTCGGCATTCCCAGCAGGGTTCTAAGCTCCTCTTACCTTCCCCAGCTGTGATGTTGCAGCTCTGCTTCTACCCAGTCCCACAAGCTGCTTGGCTGCCTCCATCTTGGGCACACTCCTCCAGCTGCCATTTTGTCACTCTCTAGCTCAACCCTCCCTGGGGAGCTTCTCTTGCAGTCATATCTGCTTCTGGCACCAGGCCACCCCAACTCTCTGGGGAACACCCACCGGTGCTACTCCTCTCACGCACTTGCCTCAGGGCTCAATCCTCTACTCATGCCTCAGATAGATCACTCTGCCTTGGGCCAACCCCCTTTTACTTTCATGTCTTGATGGCCAACATTAGGGGTGCGTGCATTCTCCACCACTTTGTAACAGGGCACCTTCCCCGGTCTCACAGTTAGGCTTGCTACTACCCCTCTCAGTCAACTCTCAGGGTTCCAAAGTAACTTTCGGCAAGTTCTCTAGCTTCCAGCCTGTTGCTGCTGCAGTGCCTCCCAGTTTTGGCTTGTCGTAGCTTATCTCTGTTTTAGCCAGTTGCTCCTGGAGCCCCGACCTGTGGCCATGCTCCACCACTTTGTAATGGGGCACCTTCCCCAGATCCTGCTGCACTTCAGTTCTTGGGTGGCTGCTCTGGCACCATCTTTCACCCTGCTGAGCTGCCGCTTGTCAATTTAAGGTCTGACTCTGCCTCATTCCAGCCACACCACCTAACCAACAGCTGCCCTCCCTTCCAGCTGCTAGCCAGCCTATGGCTGGTGTCTCAGCCCTCCTACCACTGTCCACTCACAGCATCACCCCAGTAGCATTTAAAGGGGCCATACCCAAAGCCCCTGTGCAGGGGCCACACCTGTGATCCTGCCACAGTGAGCATAATAGATTGCCCTTGAGGATTTACAGGGGAGGAGCACTGAATCTCTCTCACAACACTCCCCCAACAGGCGAAGCCAACAATGAGCTGACTTCCCCCAAAGTGGGAACGAGGAGGTGGTTTGAGAAAAGTGCTTGTGGTGCGCACCAACCTGTGCTGACTAGAGCTGAAATAGGTAGCAAAATAAATGTTCATGGTTTTGGGGGTTTTGTTTCAATTTTAAAACAGGGTATAGCTGACCCAATTGACATTTGAGCAATGTTTGAGCAACCATTTTTTTGCAATTCTGGTTCGATTAATTTGTTTCCAGTCATTTTCACCAGGAACAATGAAAGTGAGTAGACTAAAAACTGGAAATAGCCAAAATGAACAAAATAAACAAAAGAATGAACTGAACTAAATAAATGACCCCATAACAGGTGATTGATCGTGTACTATTGGCTGCTTGCTTGGTTCATTCATTTCTGGTTGGATTGTTCAGATTCGACAGGTTTGCTTGTTCTGGTGAAAAAAGCATAAATTGTGCCACACTGGGTCAGACCAGTACCCAACAGATCACAATGGGGAAATCTCTTCCCTGTTGTTCACTCTCAGCTCCTGATAGAAAGAGGTTATGATCCCCCAAACCTACCCTGCTATAGCTGTAATGGACCTATCCTCCTGAAACTTGTCAAATTATTTTTTAAACCCAGCTATACTACTGGCCTTGACCACATCTTCTGGCAACAAATTCCAACACATTGGTTGGAACCAATCCTGACTGCATGGGGATGATCAACATGGATTTGCTTGTTCATCTGCAAGCCCTTTTCATACAACACCCCTCTCACAGGAGAAATGTCAACACAAGCTGTGCTCTTAGCTATCCAGCTAAAGAAGTGGAGATAAAGCTGAGGTGAGAGCTCAGTGAAGAGGACTATCAGGGAGGTGCAGACGGTGCATTTAGTGCAAAGGTTCCCAAACTGTGGATTTGAACCACAAGTGGATGAGCCTTGAGTCATTCGTGGATGGAGTTGTGATCCCAAATTGATTTATATATTTGATTTATTTTGCATGCCTATGTTGCTGTCTTGGGACATGGGGTTATATTTTATTTAACTCTCAAAATAAAGTCACACAGGCAAAGTATTTGGGAACCTCCAGGGCGTCTAGCCTTGTACTGAGCAGGGCCACCAGCAAAGAGGCTGGGAGCTCATCTTAAAGAGTTTCCCAGACAGAGGGGAGAAAGAGAATGGGAGCTCGCACCTCAGAGACCCCTGTCCAGGGAGAGGTAGAGCAGCAGGCTTGGAAAGGAGAGGCCAGGCCAGAGCTTGGGGAACACATCTAATGGAGTCTGTGATGAAGAAAACGTGAATGTCACTGTAAGTAAAAGCTCTGGAGAGTGAAAATATGATATGAATCTGGTGCACTGTATGTGTGAGTGTGGCACGGTGAAGAGGTCAGATAGTGTAAAATAACTCTGGGACTCATTAGAGCAGACAAAATGCCCCTTTGCCAGTGTTTATGAATATGAGTGTAGTCTAGTGTAATGTAATAATGATTTTATTGCTGGCCATAGGTCTTTGCAAATTCATTGAAAATTACAATTAATTTAAATACCATTGTAAGGTCAAAATACAAGATACAATACAACAACAACATAACAAAACAGTAAATAAAACCGCGCTGCGCATCTACATTTACAAGCACACACAGCACTGATGAAAATGCCTTGCTCTTCTCGGAGCTTGTGGCGGCACACTTGACCCCTGGAAGATTTTACAGTTAGACATAAATATAATAATAAAATAAAACATATTTATAGAGTAATTATGATTTAAATCACAGATCAAAGACTGCACAGGTAGACTTCCAGCTACCATAAAGGTGGCTCTTCCCTCCATCAGCATAAAATGAGTCAATTGATGTTATCATAACCAAAATAGAAATACAATAGAGTTAATAGGCTCTGAGTTATTAGATGTAGTCTAGTGGATACGGTATTGACCTTTGTCCTAAGAGACCAATATCCTGACATAGTCGAGAACCCATTGGATGGTCTTAGCTGAATCATTATCTCCCAGGGTGAAAACAGACATGACGCTAACCACCCTTTAACCACCTTTGGTGGTTATTTATGCATGTTGCAGGGCTGCATAGGGCACCAATACAGTCCTGCAACATGCATAAATAACCACCAAGAGTGGTTAAAGGGTGGTTAGCGTCATGTCTGTTTTCACCCCCAGCCTCAGTTCCCTATCTGCAAAGTGGGAATAATCTCATTTTGCAGGGTTGTTGTGAGGATGAACTAGATAAGGTTTGTAAAGCACTTTGAATGCTGAAAGTGCTATATAAAAAGGATAATGTATCTGTAGATCAAAGATATATGACTGAGGCATGTCCTGTATACACACAAATAAACAAAGGACTTTAACTTTATATCCTTAACCTTAGACTGCCATTTGTATGGCAATCTTTAAGCATCTATAGTTTATGTTCTTTATAAACAATATCACTGTTGCTAGTCATCTTGCATCTAAGCAGTGGATTGGACTAGATGACCCTCGAGGTCCCTTCCAACTCTAAGATTCTGTGATTCCAGTATCCAATTAGCCCAGTTTAATTTTTTATGGGAATCCCTTCAGCTCTTCTTTCAGCTGTTTTAGTGGATAGACCCACCTCCCTCTAGAAACCCCTATTTATCCACCCCTGGACTCAGTGGTTGCTTGATAAAGATTTCACCCTGTAACGGGGGCACTGAAATAGCTGGCACATTGTAGCTGATGCTGGGAGCGCAATATTGTCCAAGAATGCAATGTTTATTCAGTTATTACTGTACTCCTCCAAAGCCACCATTGTTTGGGATGACTGACTTCTTATCAGCAGTGGTGCAACTTGTCAGCCTGAGTCTAAATGGCTTCCATTGACTACGGGGTCTATTTTTAAGCCCATTGCTTTCTCTTCTGACCCACTCCCTTTTAGCATGTTCGTGACACACAGACCGGGGAAGGCTGCCAGACAAAAATAGTTCATCATGAAACTCAGCCTCTTGCGCACACATGCCGTGCAGCTGTCACAATGCCCTCTGCCTGGCTTCGCAACCATCGCCTGGAGAACTTCCCTCCCAGCATTCTAACCACACCGATAAACAGATCCATCCACCCATAAGCCATGCTTTGCTTTTATTGGATTTTTTGTATGTACATTAGGAGCATGCCCTCCCTTGAGTGGGATGGTAGTATGAGCACTTTGTGGGTACACCCATTGCACCTTACGTTGTCCTGAAATAGTTCTCCATCTCCAGACTCTACTTGTCCCTCCAAGAGTTCTAAGCCCAGTAGAAATTCCATGCAGAGGGCTTTCAAAGTAGGGGATAGAACCCAATCAACGACCCTTCCAAAATGTCTAAAGTGAGCACAGGGAGTCTTCTGCTCCTTATTAATTATTAATTATTATTATTATTATTATTATTATTATAAGCATTTGTATAGCGCCAGCTATGTACCTGGCGTTTTACAGAACAAAAAGATTAAATTATAATAAAGATTGTTCTCCTTCCCCTTCATCAGTTAAATCCGAGAGTTGTCAACCCTCAATGTTTAAAAATAATGAGCCAGGTCTCCAAAATAAGAATGTAAGTCCCACGCTAGGTCAGGCCAATGGTCCATCTAGCCCAGCACTTTGTCTTTAACAGTGGGCAGCTTCAGCTGCTTTTAGTATGTGGTGAAGGTTCAAAGGCATAAGAAATGGAGGAATATTTAATTTCACCTGCTCAAAATGGCCTGTATCTAACTCAACAATGAATGCCCCAGTTTGGATGCTTTCTTCTATAAGGGCAAAGGAGGCTCCAAAGCCCTTAGTTTAACCTTGGGGGGACTGAGGCAGAGATGTCGTGTCACCTTGCTACCAATTGTGTGACTATAATTAAATAAGCATATATAACAGGCATGCACATGAGGGATGGCCCCAGAGCACCTTTTAAGTAGGTTGGGGAGGGGGGGGAGAGGAAAATTTCCATCAATTACATGAATCAGTGAAGGGCACCCCTTCTCTGTGGCTTTAGCTAAGTAGTATCATAGAGGTTAAAAAAGCTACAACATCCCCAGCTGGCAGTTCTCTAGCCTGACACCATCTGCCAGAGAGCTGAGAAAGGGAATTAAGTGCATGCTTAACCCAACCGAGCAAAAATTCTCAATACCAGTTTTTAAACAGAAGACTCAAACTCACAAAATGACTTCTAGGGGCCAAACAGGATTTCAGGTTGCTCTCCATAAAACCCTGTTCACAGCATGAACAGGTGGTATGGGGGCTTGATTCCGTTCTCTGGAATTTGAAAGGTGTAAAACAATGTGTCAAAGAGCAGTGTGAAAGTTGGGTAACAGCAGAGAATTAAATACATCCCAAATATATTATTTTGGCCATGATTAGTAATGTTTGCCAAAAGGGAGAGTGCCAGGAGATCTGCAAGGCATCTCCCTGCTAACTGGGACCTCATACGCAAGAGAGGATCAGAAAGAGCCAATTGTTGAAACAATTCAAGGGAAACTATGTAAAACTACTACTAATATAATTAGATATTATAATTAAAACAAGTCTTAAAAAACAAACCAACCAGGAAAGATTAAAAAATATAAACTACTCAAACCTAGAGACTTTGGAAATCTCCCATGAACAGAAAACCAGAAAGAAAAAGAAGCCCTCCTTGTCTCTCCCTCTGTTCCCCTTCCTTCATCCGCCCCCGTCTCTCAGATTGTAAGCGCTAGGGCAGGGACCGTGTCTATACAATTACTTTGTAAAGCGCCAGGTACATTGCTGGTGCTATATAAATGCTTGTTATTATTAATAATAATTAATAATAATAGTAGAAATCTGGCTAGGCTTGCATTTCAGTAGACTGAAATAAATATAGCTTGCATTTCAGTAGACTGAAATAAATATAGCCCAGCCAACACCGGTCAGAATCACATGATCTGGATAAAGCTATAAGATCTTATCTGCTAGGTGATTTCATGCTTTTATTCAGCCTAATTTTCCCTCGGGAGGTGGAAATCATAATTCAGAACAAAAAACCCTGCTTTTTTAAAAAAGAAACCAAATTCAGATCCTGCTAGACCAGCCCAAAACTGTTGTTTTAACGAGATTAGCTCATTTCCAAGTCTGTGGTACTATTTTTGGCATCCAAACCTACATACTTCTGCCAACTCTCCCCAAGTGACAGTGCATTTGAACTCTTTCATGTTTTACAACTGCTTCATGTTGCTGCACTGAGGATTTCACTGCAAGAGGGATACATCACTTTGCTGGGTGGTTGGACAGTTTCTCCACACTTCATCATTCAAAGGCTGGTTTTTGACAGGGCAACTCATGCTCCCTTGGCACACTGAAGATCTGTGTGAGAAGACAGCAATAGGAGATGGGGATATGGAATGCAGTCCAGCTTCAGTGTTCTGTAAAGATACTGGCACTTTCAGAAGAAAGGACTACAGGGTGTGGGGATTTATTCTGTTTCTAATCAGTTGCACCAGTTGATGGCCCTAGATTTATTTTTTTCTTGGGGGACAATTTTTTTTTTCTTTTTCATGGGGGAGGATGGGCAAAGCAAAATATGCAGAAATGACTTCTCCTGCAGGGCTTTCCGACACCAGTAGTCTCCAAAATATTTGGGCCAATGGACCACTCAGTCAACCCGCAGCGGATGTTTGTATGCATCCACTGGAGATAAGCTATGCTGGTTCCATGGACAAGCTGCAGTCCACTCCCCATGCCTTTGCTGACCACCAGTGGCCTGTAGACCACAGTTTGGGATTCAATGCTAGAGCATGTTCCACCTGTCCTTATTGTGTAAGGACCATAAGGCCACCGCCTGATTCCCAGCATGTGTTGGTGGGGGAGAAGCAGGGAGAACGGTGCCGGGAGGCTGGGTTTAGCTGGGGCTGTTGCCCTACGTTTGGTGAGACTTCCCTCTGACCTGAGGCCAGCCCCACAGCTGATTTGGGAGAACCTGATTGCATGCCAGAGAGCTCCCAGCACAGGATTACAAAGCAGAGTTGCAGCTTGTGGCGGCGTGCCTAACGGCTGCACACACAAGGGCATGCCCTTGTGTATGCGGCCTTAGGCGCCGGCAGAAGAAATGGCAGAGCACTTGCTGGAGACTGTGCCTGTGGTACAGGGGCCAAGTTCTGCCTCAGCGAGCCCTGGAAAGAGCAACGCATTGTACAGAACAGCATTGCTACAAATATCAACAACTGATACAGGAGGCTTTTCCCTGGTGACTATTTGTGAGACGGGGGTCAACCTCTGCCACAGCGCGCTCTGGAAAGAGCAAGGCGCTGTACAGATCATTATCGCTATTGGCACCGGCAGAGGGGACATGAGGTTACTTCCTGGTGACTGTTTGTTGAACAGGGGCCTAGCTCTGCCGCAATGAGCTTTGAAAAGAGCAAGGCCTGCACTGGTTGGTTGCCACTGTTTAGGAACTAACAGCGGACATGGGAGGTTTTTGAATAAGGGCTAAACTCTGCCACAACGAGCTTGAAAAGAGCAAGGCATCGTTGCCATTCCTTAGGGTGTCAGCAGAGGAGATGGGAGGCTGACTCCTGGTGATTGTGTTGTTGGATAGGGGTCAAACTATGTTATAGCTCCGATTAGCCATGAAAGAGTAACCCCTGGGGACTTGGCTTTCTTGGAGATTTGCTGGGAGGAATATTACTTGTGGGATTTCTGTAGACCTGATTAGGGACACCAGTCTAAGGGGGTGTCTTAAATAATATCACTGTACATCTATTGTACAGCTGTCTGCCACTTACCTAGTTTATTTGTTTTATTGTTATTTTATTATGGAATTGTGTTCTAGAATACTTCCCTCTTTGACAGCCTTGCTTGAGGGGGGAGGATTTGTGGAGACATTATCACGGTCTGGTAAAAAAATGTTCATCCTCAACGCAAATGAAGTTAACTCAGTTTTATGCTCCTAATTCTGGTGAGGTACACTTGCGAGAACAGGAGTTAATGGGTTTTGACAACCAATTTGATACTCAGCAGCAGTTAGCATCTGAAGAATATGCTTTTGCTCTTTGGGTACAACTAATTTGGATCGAACAGTCGATCAAGTCACTGGCGGGGGATGATATATCTAATAAATTCTGCAGCAAGACCCTTCTGGATGTTAGGTTTAGGGAATTGGATAAGAAGTTGGATGGGTTTAGTGACTATCTTTCAAATGAAAGTATTGGTGGGAGGGCTCTGCTTGGAATTTTCCAATGCTCTGGAAGCCTCTGCCAAAGTTGAAGCTCCTACAGATAAATTAACAGATAGGTCCACACAAACTATGGATTTACTGGCCAGTAAAGCTACTCAGACAGGGTACCTTAGTTCAGTTAGGGGACCATTATCCCTCTCTTTTTGGAGGGGGGGGAAATCAAGTGGGTTTTGCACTCCAGTCAAATGATAGCCATGATTTACCCACTGTGGTTGTAAGGAGGAATGTGCAGGGTAGGTTGCCTGAATGCGTTTGCCGCTCTGAGCTTATGGAGCAGACCCATGGGCTTAGACCAAGAGGCAATCCGAACTCTGATTCTCCTCCTAAAGTTTGGCTGCAGGAAGCCCGGGATAGATGGGCCCCAATTTTGGTTTTTAATATTAGTAAGAAAAGAAGGTATGAGTTTTTGTCAAGGAGCTCTGATTTCGGTAGAACTGATTTTAGGGACTTTATTAAGTATTATATGAGGATTGACTTGGAGTTAGCTGATTTTTACTCTGTGTGTTCCTTATTTGATAAAAGATACTTCCTTCGTCGGGAAGTTAAATTTGTCTACAAGGAAGTAGCAGTTAGGGTTTGGGAGGTGTGTAGAGTTTGAAAGCTTCAGGGATCTTCTTACAAAGAGTTGAAAATTCTTTAGCTAGATCAATATTGTATTCAGAGGATGAAGTAGTTGGTGATCCTGTTGAATATCGAGAGCCCCCAAAGCTAATCAAGCAGAGGAAATTATGGTAGTTGTGAATAATCGATAATCACTTGGAGGATTCTTTAAGGAGGAACAGATTTCTACTGAATGGCAGAGTAGTGATGAAACTGGTTTCCCAGACAATTGTTATTTTTATTATTAGCAAACATTTATATAGCACAAGCAGTGTACCTGGCGCTTTACAAAGTAATGGAATAGACACGGTCCCTGCCCTAGGGCTTACAATCTGAGAGA
The DNA here is from genome assembly GCA_003113815.1 of Sphenodon punctatus. Classification (NCBI taxonomy): domain Eukaryota; kingdom Metazoa; phylum Chordata; class Lepidosauria; order Sphenodontia; family Sphenodontidae; genus Sphenodon; species Sphenodon punctatus. The sequence goes on along the minus strand of QEPC01009797.1, from coordinate 2,884,951 downwards.
CGGGGTGTGTGTGTGTATGTGTGAAGGAAGGGGAATAGAGGGAGAGACAAGGGGTGTAACATTCATGAAGATGCGAGGTCTCAGGTGCACGTGCTTGGTTACATCAAGAATGATGGCTGGGTGGTCCATGTAGTGAGGATATGAGTACACAGACCTCAGGTAACAGATTGTACTGGATGGTAGGTATCAGCAAGAGTTAGGAAAGGGGAGTGAGGAGTCGGGGAGAGCAGAGCGGAAGAGGTGGGTCTTGAGGAGGGATTTGAAGGTAGGAAGGGAGGGGGCGAGGCGGATGTGGGCAGTGAGGGAGTTCCAGGCATGGGGGACAGCTAGGGAGAAGGGACAAAGGCGGTTAGGGGAGCAGGGGAGGCGTGGGAGGGCAAGAGAGGGGACAGAGGAGGAGCGGAGTTCGAAGACTGGAGTATGGAGGGAAATTAGCGCAGAGAGGTAGGAGGGAGCAAGGTTGTGAAGAGCTTTATAGGTGAAGACTAGGAACGTGTGCAGGATTCATTCAGGAAGAGGGAGCCAATGAAGAGAGGAGAGAAGGGGCTGCACATGGTCAAAGTAACAGGCAAGGTGGATGACCCTGGCAGCAGAGTTTGGGAAGGAGATAAGGGGAGAAAGGTGAAAGCAAGGGAGGCCAGTGAGGAGGTTACAGTAATCAAGGCGAGAGATGACCAGGGTGTGAACAAGAGTTTTGGTAGAGGAGACAGAGAGAAAAGGGTGAATCTTAGCAATGTTATGGAGGGAGAAGTGACAGGATTTGGCAACAGAGTCTATGCAGGGTTTAAAAGAAAGGGGCGAGTCAAAGATGAAGCCTAAGCTACGGGCTTGAGGGATGGAAAGGATGGTGACCCCGTCAATAAGGAGCGACAGAGAGGAGGGAGAGGAAGGGGGCTGGGGGGAGATAACCAGTTCAATTTTAGCCATGTTGAGTTTGAGTTGACGTTGAGACATCCAGGTAGAGATATCAGAGGGGAGAGAGAGAGAGAGAGAGAGAGAGAGAGAGAGGGAGAGGGAGTAGAGAGAGAGAGTTGAGTGTCATCAGTGTAGAGGTGATATTGGAAGCCATGGGAGGCAATGAGTTTGCCTAGGGACAGGGTGTAGAGAAGAGGAGAGGGTCAAGGACAGAGCCTTGGGGAACACCAACTGAGAGGGGAAAGGAGGAGGAGGTGAAGTTGGCATGAGACACATTGAAGGAGCGGTCAGAGAGATAGGAGGCGAACCAGTCGAGGACGGAGCCACAGAAGCCAAGGGAGTGAAGTGAGTCTAGCAAGAGTGAGTGGTCAACAGTATCAAAGGCAGCAGAGAGATCAAGGAGGATAAGAATGTCTGAGTAGAGGCGATTAGATTTAGCCTTAAGTCCCAATTGGGGCTTACATTTGTCTGGATTCGGCATTAGCTCAGAAATCCCTATATTAGATACTAGTAGAGGGTTGTCCAGTGGGCTGGAATGTGAGGTGAAAACAAATTTTGAAGGAAATATGGGCAAGAATGTACAACTAGGAAGGGACTTGGTATCATCGGTATCCCTTCTGTCCTGGAATATTGAGGGCTTTAAGAATAAGCTTGCAGATAAAAAATGGCTGGATTTTATATCAATTTATCACATTCTCTATTTCCAGGAGACTTGGTTATCAGGAGTAGAGGATACGTGGTTAGAAGCTGTGGGATATCAGATATTTTCTACCCCTGGTGTGAAAGAAAAGAAGGGACATTTTGCAGGAGGGGTGGCTATTTTGATTTTGCCACATCTTCCTGGCATGTGTAAACTAGATTTATTTATTTAAATATTTAAAACTCTTATACCCCGCCCTCTCCAACCACAGGCATGGTATAATAGTTTCAACTGGCTTGAAGAATATTCTTGTACTTGAATGGTCTACATAGTATTTGATTATTAATGTGTATATTCCTCTGGAAACCTCACCCCATGTTAATAATATTTGGCTCCAGTTTGATAATTTATGTGAACATTTCAGGGATTCTTTTCCTGAGGCAATTTTTATTTTGGTTGGCAATTTTAATGTCAGAACAGGTACCCCATCCATAGAACAACTAGATGTGAATTTACTGAATACAGTGGGGGTTCCTTCTAGGATCTCTAAAGACCTGTGCCAGCCTCCCTTCTTGACACGGCGCGTGGTCAATTCTTCGTCCCCCTCCGGAATCAGATCGGCCGGTCAACACGGCTGATTCTGGAGGGGGATTGAGGGAGGGGGTGGGGCCGCACGGTGCGACCGCACAGCCTCCCCCCCCCCCCAGCGTTCCCCTGGCCGCCCGCCCTCTGGGAGACGGGTGGGCGCAGTGGCCAATCCGGTTGCTGCGCCTGATACATCCCAGGGTCTGGGCCACGGCCCGGAATCGGCAGCAGTAATAGACATTACCATATGCAGATTCCGGGCCATGGGGCAGTAACAGACGTTACGATACCACGGTCAACCATGGTGACTGCGGTACCATAATGTCTGTTGGGCCCAAAAGAGATTCCCACCGGGTGTTCACCCCCGGCGGGAATCTCTTTGACCACGCTTCCGGCCCTCCGGCTGGCCGGCACTCCAGAAGCATGGTCAAAGAGATTCCCGCCGGGGGTGAACACCCAGCAAGAATCTCTTTTGGGCCCAACAGACGTTACGGTACTGCGGCCACCACGGTGGGGTTCACCATGGTTGACCGTGGTATTGTAACGTCTGAAATTACCCCTTATAAGTAATGCTGCAGGTAACTCATTGATGGAGATCCTGGGTAAATATAATATGATTATCTGTAATGGGACAACCAATACTGATTTCTTTGGGGAATATACATTTGATTCTCCTTTGGGATCTAGTGTGGTAGATTACTTTATAACATTTGTCTTCAGCTTTGGGTTTTGTTTTGTTTTTTAAACTGGATTTACAGTTTGTGTTAGGTCAGAGAGTATCATCACCCTTTGAGTTTGGGTATTGTGACTAAAACTCAGATAAGTGAATGTGCCTGTTATGTTAGCCCCCGGAATAAATCAGCCGGGGAAGCGCCGTGTGAAGTGGTCTAATAAATCCTTTACGAAAACGATTGATTTGCTACATACTGCGGAGATAGCTCAGCTTAGGGAAGAAATTTTGATGGCCACTTCCTTTGTTTCTGTTGAGGAAGCATATAGGAGACTGGTCAGTGCTTTTGAGGAAATTGTTGTCAGGCTAGCCTCTAGGGTGTCAAAACCTTATAGCTTTATTCTAGGGAGGGGCTGGTATGACCAGGAATGTCGTTGCACCAAGCAGGACTGTGTCAGGGCCAGGGGCTGTGTTGCAACAGCGCCAGCCGGGAGGGCTTTCCTCCCGGCCCCCGCATCCACTCCTGGGCCCAGTACGGCAGGGGATGCATCCCCGCCACAATCCATTGCCAGGGCAACCAACCGCCCAACGCCGTGCCTCCGTCAGTGCAGGGGGCGGGGCCGCCAGTACAGCCGTTGCGGCGCTCTGTGCGCCTTTGAGCACGCCAGGGGGCGTGCCTAGCTCTTCTTAAGCCGGCGCAGGTAACTTCCTGCTGCCGGTAATCGGAGCGAGAAGCTGGCCCCAAAGCTAAGTGCTGTGATTGTTGCATGTTATTTGATATTGTGTGGTGGAGGGAGGTGCTTGTGTATACTTAGGGGGTAGCGTGTGGTATATGTGTTTCTTGTTTCTCTATTCCTGTGACATTTGTGAGACTGTGTTTGGATTGAGAGAGAGAGCAATTGGCAGCGTGCAAGACCCTTTCCCTTCCCCGGACCTGGGCTCCTCCTGGAGCGTGTGTTATTTCCCTTCTCCCCTCGAACCAAGGCCCTTCCCGTGTTACCCCTCACTCCTCCCTCCACGGCATGTTCCTGTTCCCCCCCTTCCGAGTGGCGTGTGTCTGTGTCTGGGCCTCCCCTTTTGCTCTGCGCCCTATGATGATAAAGGCCCTGTCTCTCTGAGACATATTGGGCCACCACAATATCCTGACAGGCAATTTCCCCCTTCCCCGTGGGGGCAGAGCTGGTGTGTGTGTCGGCTACATGTGGGAGTGAACCTGTGTTCCCCTTCCTTCCCCTTACCCACTTGCAGACTTATTACAACTTAGAAAGATTTGGTATTTGAGGATTCCGCCTGCTTAGGATGCTTTTATAGGGGCCAGAAGAGTGTATAAGAAATTGCTTAATGACAAGAAATCAGCTAAATTAGCACAGCTTTGGGCTGAATTACAGGTGGTTGCTGCTAGCCAAATTCTGGGGAATTATTGCTGCCTCACTGAATAAGAGGGATTGGTGTTAAAGAAGAGAATTGGATTACACACTTTACGTTAACCTTTAGTGGATCTGGTGAGGTTTGTGCTAACTAAACCTGGCTGTTCCGCTGGGCCTTTACCGAGGAAGATGGGATGGGTGGGTTGGGCTAGGGAGGGGTTTTGGTACTGGGTTATTTTAACTTTGGGGTTATTAGTGTTGTTTTTAATGTATTTTATTATGTATTTTTAAATACTGTTAGCCGCCCCAAGATGCTTATAGCAGGAGGGGGCAGCATATAAATTTAATAAATTAACAATAATAATAATAATAAATAATAATTCTGGGATCCCTTCTGATCCGAATGTAGGTAGGGAGGCTTTGGAGGATGTCTCCTTACTGGTGGTTACGGAGGAGAAGGTTTGTCATATTTCAGCTTTAAAGCTGGGTAAAACACTGAGTATTGATTTCATGCCAGCCAAGATATACAGGTATTGTGTTATGTGGCGGGCCCCTTTATTGGATAGATTGTTCATATTTAATTTATGCCTTCATGTTGGAGTACTGCAATTATAGTCCCTATTTTCAAGAAAGGGAATAGGGCAGATCCTGCCTATTTTAGGGCAATTCGTTTATTACGAATTGCTGGTAAGATTTATTCCCATTTTCTTTTGGCGGAATTAGAGGCTTGGGTATCTGATAATCAACTGTTAGCAGAAGAGCAGATGGGCTTTCGTCAGGGGCGATCAGTGATAGACAACTGCTTTATTCTTATGCATCTCATAGATAATATGTTCTGTTCAGATTGGTAAGCTGTATATTGCATTCATTGACTTTTCATGAGCTTTTGATATAGCAGATAGATGAAAGTTGCGGGCTAAATTAGTAGGCATGGATATTAACCATCATCTCTTAGATAGGATTATTCAACTGCATTCTAACACGAAAGCTGCTGTAAGACTTGATAATGTTGGAAATTTATCTGTTTTCCCCAATTCCAGAGTTAGGTAGGGGTGCCTATTGGCACCCCTGCTTTTCAGTCTTTTTATAAAGGATTTAGCTGTCCTAATCAATAGAGTCAATCGGACACCTCCCAAGATTGTCGACAGATCTTTAGCTATCTTAATGTATGCAGATGATGTACTTTTGATACTACTTGACCCAGCAGGATCTTCAGAATTGTTTGAACCACTTACATAGTTACTGTAGAGATAATAATATGACTGTGAATCCACAGAAATCTCAAGTGATCTGTTTTGGATACAGTCGGATTAAGTATAAGTGGTCCGTGGGTGGGCATTGGTTGCCCCAGGTTTTAAAGTATGTTTATCTTGGAGTTTGTTTCTCAGCAATGGGAACTTGGATAGTGCATAAGAAAAGTATGACAGCAAAGCTAATAGTTCTGTAGCAGAGATTCTGCGGCTTTATAGATCATCCAAGAACCCAAATATGACATCGGTGCTCAAGGTTTTTAAAGCTCAAGTCCTGATTTAAGTTCTGTCTTGGTCAGATATTTGCTTCCCCTGTCACTCTAAGGAGACTGAAATGGTTCAAAATAAATTAGGGGTATGTTGGGGGTACCTAACTTCACACCATTATCCATGCTGCATGCTGAAACAGATCTTCATTTGGTGACTGTTTTAGTCAAAATGAAAGCTTGATGCTACTGGAACAAAATCCGATATTTGGAGTCTACGTGATTACCCTATAAATGCTGGGTTGAGCAATCACAGTATGAGGGGAGTAAGAAATATTGATGGTGGAAAGAGGTCTCTAAGATTTTGTCCAGAATTGGTTTTCCCCTGGATTTTTGTTTATTCTTTAGCAGGGAACAGTTTCTGAATGATATAAAGCAGAACCTTTTGGATATCTCTGCTCAAAAGGAGCTGTCAAAAGTCACAGTTGTGAAGATAGCTCCTTAGTATTCCTTGATCAAAATCAATTTCTCACTTGAGTTATATCTTACGGAATTATCGGATTTCCAACTCCATAGAATGCTGACTTTGGTTCGTATCCAATTATTTGAGTCGGCAGTTACTAAAGGTAGAGCTGAAAAGGTTGATTATTATAATAGACTTTGTTCCTGTCGCCTGGATGAGGTGGAGTCTCTTGAGCATGTATTGGTTTTTTGCCCTTATTATGAGGATATAAGAACTTGCTGGATAACTCCTTTACTTGAAGGGAAATAGTTTCTTACCCAGACACATAAGATTGTATTTTTGCTGACTTCTAAGGACCTAGTAGTGATGAAAGCTGTGGCCCTTTATTTCATTCTTGCAATGTGTATTAAGAGATGTTTATTTTAAGTGTTATATTCCTTTTGGATTACCAGTAACTGATGGTTGTACTTAGTTTAATTTTGTTGTATTTGTTTAATGGCAAATGCCGAATAAACTTTGAGTTACTGAGTGGTGTAAACTGGGCATTGGGTACTTGTGTATCTAGCCTTTGCCCAAGACTTCACTTCCAGCTTCTGCATCCCCTATTTTTTAGCCGAACAGGGCTGAATGAAGCAGGAGGAAATGCACTGGAGTTTGGTTTGGACGGAGAAAAGCACTGTGGCACTTCTTCCTCAAGGTGTGTCCACAAATCAAACATCTCCCCTAGAGATGCCAAAGTGAAAATCCACTTCAAGTAACGTTTCATAATATGATTGCTCTATTAATTTTATGCATCTTTTGATAAACAGTAATTCAAACTACTGACTTTAAACTGCCATTATTAATAGTGATAGACAATGTTTTTTCGCCTTCACACTTCAAATTTATAATCAGCATTTGTTTCAATGATACTAAGGTGATTTTTTTTTTTCATTTTCTGAACTTTTTTTCATTACTTTTGACAACTGAAAATCTTCAGTTGTCTAAAATTTGGGTAGGGGAACATTTCTGTTGCTGACACTATCAATTTGGAGTTTCAGATTTTTTTTTACTGATAGTGACATTTGCAAGTCGATTAAGAATGTCTTAGTTCTTGTGCAGATTCAGATATTGGCAGCAAACTTCGAATTCATCAGATTCACTCTATTTAAATGCTAGGATACAAACACATTGTCCTGATGTTCGCAGAAGCAAGCATCTGGCAGTCCATTATTGGTGTACTTTATTAGTAAGGACTTTGTTATTAGTGCAGTTCACTATTTGTGTATTCAGCAGTGGATTCATGAACACAGTTCATTTCAGCTAGGGCTGTGCATTTATGTTTCAATAAAACCCAAAGAAACCAGAAAAGGCTTTTTTTGGCTTCCATATTTGAAACACGAATACTCGGGGTGCTTTTAGACGAGCGCGTTGCTGTCGGTCAACCCACTCACACGATTTTTCAAAATCCCGCGAGGCCGATGGCTGCAATCGGTAATTCAGTCGGAAAACAATGCGTGACCGCCTTTCATGCGCCTGATTACAGCCATCGGCTCATCTAAATCCCACCTTGCGTGATTTTGAAAAATCGCGTGAGCGGTCGCACAACGGTGACCCGCTTGTCTAAAAGCACGCTAGGTCTCTGTATTCAAACTGGCAGAGTCTCACTGCACTTCTGTGGCAAAATAATCCATACACAGATACCCATGTTCACTGTATTTTCCATGTTGGCAATGGTGGGGAAAATGCAATGAACACAGGTAAAGATAAAAATACAAATACTAAAATACAAATGCAAATACTTGACCCCGTGCACAGCTCTAATTTCAGCTTTGCATAGTACTTGAGCTAAGTAAAGGCCTCTCAGTCTTTCAAATTAGATCTCATTGTGTCTGTCACACCAACCATCCATGAAAATGAAAACCCTGCAAGTTCTAGATCTGTGGCCTGGATGTCCACTCGTGCCAATGTAAATACTCCCTTTGACATAAGTGGGCATTAGATCAAATCATCCATGAACATAAGAACGTAAGTAGTGCCACACTGGTTCAGCCCAATGGTCCATCAAGCCCAGCATCCTGTCTCCGACAGTGGCCTATCTCTTTCTCTTAAGAGAAGTACCCAACAGGTGACAATGGGCAAACCATTTCCTGCTGTTCCAGATCCCAACAGTAAGAGGTTATGTCCCCAAAACCTATTTGGCTAATATTAGCCATTAATGGACCTATCTTCCAAGAACTTATCCAATCCCTTTTTAAAACTAGCTATTCTACAGGCCTTGACCATGTCCTCTGGCAGTAAATTCCACAAGTTAATTGTGCGCGGAGTGAAAAAATACTTTCTTATTGGTTTTAAATCTGCTGCCAGTTAATTACATGAAGTGTCCCCTTGTTCTAGTACTATTAGAAAGGGTAAATAATAACATTTCCCAATTTACGTATTCCACACCACTCGTGATTTTATAAACTTCTATCCTATCCTCTCTGTCGTCTCTTCTCCAAGCTGAAGAGCCCTAACCTATCAAGTCTCTCTTCATATGGGAGCCATTCCATGCCCTTGATAATTTTTGCCGCCCTTCTCTGTACTTTTTCTAGTTCTACTATGTCTTTTTTAAAATGGGGTGATGAGAACTGCATACTCCAGGTCTGGTTGCACCATAGATCTATACAGAGGCATTACAATATTTTCAGTTTTATTCTCTATCCCTTTCCAAATTATTTCTAACATTTTGTTTGCTTCTTTGACCGCCTCTGCACACTGAGCTTAGTATTTGAATGTATTGTCCACAATGACTCCAAGGTCCTTTTCCTGAGTGGTAACACCTAATTTGTTGATGCACCCCAAACGAGACTCAGAGACAGAAGTTGGATTCAAACATGGCTGCACTCTTTATTAACACCAATTCTCAAAAGAAAGGCCGCTGGTTAATTGCACTAAGCAATTTGGGTCCATTATGGTAGCTAAATTACAAAACTTATTAACTCAAGTATGGCCCTGGCTGTGCTTTCCAGTGGCAGTACTACTAACAGCAAAAAACGCCCCCTCATGGCTGTGGCCGAAGGAGGGGCAAGCCCCAATTGTGGGGACGAGTAAGGAGCTAAGTGCCCGCAGGGTATGAAGACAGTGCATGTCCCTAATAACCCTACTGAGGCACCCCTCCCAGGGCCATGACCCCAGTGCATGCTGTGCCCTGCATTACACCGAGTATCATCTCCCCATCTCTTAAGGAGATGACTCTTAAATATCCTATTCCCTTCCTATTTATTCTACGATAGCATACAGGACCCCTGCAGAGTGCGACAATTATTACCATCAAACATCTCAAATCAACTTACTTCCGAATATGTCAACAATTCACTTCAGACCTGATAAGAAACACAAATTACCCTATTTAAATGCAATCAGTGATACTTATTCCAAATTAATGATTGGCTGAATTGAATATTCCCTTAAGCACAAACATATACCAAATTAAATCCTATTTAGCCTATTCTACATTGTGAAGGAGGCAAAACAAGCAACCCTTGCCAAGAAGGCTACTCGCCAAAATTCCTCCTCGGTTCACTAACGGCAACCGGTAAAACCACAGGGCTAGAGGGGAGGTGGGTGAGGCTGACTCTTCGGCCACCGTCATCTGCACATTTGATCACCTCACTCTTTACTCCTTTCTCCAGATCATTAATGAATATTGAACAGCACCAGTCCCAGTAGAGAGCCCTAGGGTACTCTACTAGCCACTTCTCTCCAGTGTGAGAACTGACCATTTAGTCCTACTCTTTGCTTCCAATCATGGCTTGAGAAATGTATTAACCCTGTTCCACTTTTTTTAATTTCATGGCTTTGCCATGCTTAACTCTACTGTAATGCAGGAGAAATGCAACACTAATTCGTTTGACTTTCCTGGCCTAGCAATAAACATAGTTAAGTTCTTGAAAGAACTCATAATGTTTCCATATTTCTTTCCCTCCCCACTGAGTTATTTTATATAATTTATTTTATTTATTTATGTAAAATGTATATCCCGCCCCTCCTGCCCACAGGGCAGCCCAGGGCAGCGAACAATAATAATCAATAAAACAATAAAAAAATGTAACACAATGTAAAAATGCAATATGCAGGGAAAAGAAACACCCCCCTCAAACACCTACCCCTCACCAAAAGCCTGTCAGAACAGCCAGGTCTTACATGCACACTAGGGATGGGAAGTTCGGTTCCCCCAGTATCCGATACTGCCGGTATTTTGCTGTACTGGCAGTATCGGATTAATCCGGTAATTGGGGGTACCGGTACCGGTTCCCGGTGCCGGATTTGTTTACATTGCGGCCATTGAAATGAATGGCCGCAATGTAAAAGAAAGAAAGGGGGGGAAAACCTTTCCCTCCCCCATCCAGGCTGCGCGGGTGGAAGGGGGGACACCCCCCACCCACCTTGCCCAGCCTGGATTTTAAAGAATTTTTTTTTAGCCGAAGTCCCTGCTAGTGCGGGCTCCGGGCTGCTGCCATGCCGGCGGCGGCAACCCGGAGCCCGCACCAGCAGGTACTAGGGTGATCCCTGGGGTGGGGGATGGTTTAACACCCCCCCATCTCAGGGATCACCCTACCCCCCCACCCAGAGATCGCCTACCTTTTGCGCTCCAGGCGGCGGCTGCACGGCGGTCCGGCGGCTTCAGCGCTGGCTGGCTTCAGCGCTTTACTTCTGGGGAACTTTTTTTTTTTAAAAAAAAATCCAGGCTGGGCAGGGTGGGTGGGGGGGTGTCCCCCCTTCCACCCGTGCAGCCTGGACGGGGGAGGGAAAGTGTTTTTTGTTTTTTTCCCATTGATTTCAATGGGGACAGTTCCCTATTGAAATCAATGGAAAAATACCAGTACCGGTATACTGGTTCTAATCCGGTAAACCGGTTTTTTGGGAACCGTTATCCGGTAAAACCGGTATCCGGTTTTTTGTGTGAAGTCCCACCCCTACACACCGAAATAGCAGGAGAGTGGGAGCCAACTGAGCCTCCTCCAGGAGCGAATTCCACCGCACAGGGGTGGCCACCGAAAAAGATCTAACATCAGTGGCCACCCGCCTCGCCCGGGGAACCTCCAAAAAGGCTCCCATGGACGATCTCAAGGGTTGCACGGGCACATGGGGAGTGAGGCAGTCCTGCAAATAAGTTCATCTGTTCATTCTCTACATTGTTTCATCTTTTACCTTGTGCATGAGGCAGGGATCTCCTTGGTTACTCTCCTCATCTTCTGAACTCTTCTGTTCCTCGTCAGACGTGACGTCATCAACAGGAATTGCAGAGATAGGGCACACCTTGTAAGGCTCCGCGTAGGCACTGTAAGCAGAGGAAACTGGTCATCCCATGGGCACTCCTCCTGTACACTTATCTTCACCCTTATTCAGACAGGAGTATTCAATGTAACAGCCTAAATACAATTAGTGCTCCAGTAAACCTCACAGGCTGGGCAGACTGCATTAAGTCTCCCGAAAACAGGCTTTCCTGCAGCGTTTCTATAACTTCCTGTTTTCATTTGGTAAGTGCAGAGATGGACAAACAAATATGAAATGTTATGGGAAGGAAGTAAAACTTGTGCAAGTTTTGTTTTGTTTGTTGAACCCTGAAACTTTTAATATTGCAGTTTCAAAATTGTGATTTGGAAATTCTGATTTGCATATTAGATCTGTTGTAGACCTGGGTCAAAATGCCATTTCGAATCAAAATTTCAGTGGATACTGAAATTTCCATTTGTATCTTCAGCCAGCTTTAGGAGAAAGCTTTCTGAACTTGTTCAAGTCACCCCAAAAGTTTGGTGTTGTAGCTCTGTTCAAGCTTGGGACAAAATATTGACTGGCTTGCCTTTCCCTAAAAAAGGAATCCCATCATGACCACTGTAAAGCTATACATTAATAATGGTGCTAATGAATGAAAATATCAAAACACCTCAATGTGAGGTCTCTGGAATATCTAAGATAAGGTTAGAACAAGAACAACAATAATAGCAAATAAGGATGGAATCGGCTTAAACCAAATCCCCAGATCCAAATAGCTCTGAATTGTGGAACCTGAACCCAGGTCTAACTTGTATAGCTCAGTTTCAGCTCTGGGCTTTTCTAGTTGCATCTACCCTGTGATCCATAATCCACGGCAGAGGGTGTGTGTGCCAGCTGCCTCCGTGGCTGCAGTAGCCACGCTGGGAGCCACCTGTTTGAATCCCTCCCCACGCACTCCACATGAGTGGGTGCTCCACGGCAGTGTCACTTAGCAGCCACAGATACCTCTCGTTTAAAAACACCGGATAGGTACCTGTCTAGCCCTTCCTAAGTAGGAGACTTCCCCCTCCAGTGGCAGGATCCCCATGGCAGAATAAATGTGGCTTGCAGTTCTGAATACTTCCACAACCCAACCTAAAGCCCATTGAAATGGATGGAAAGACTCCCATTGACTTCAGCACATTTTGCACCAGGTCCTAAGTTTCTTTGCAGGAGTGAAGCTAAGGCAGAGTGTATTTTCTTTTAACCTCTGTTTGTAAATAGTTAGACAGCTCTGTCAGGGTGGAAAAGCTAAGCCCAGGATCATCGCTGCCTAAGAGCTGGGGTGGTGCCATGTAAGATAGGTTTGGGCAAGAGGCTTTGCGGAGTTGCATTCCCCTCAGACACAAGGGGGTTGTGGCAGGTAGGTCAACTGAGCCGGCTGCAGCACCAGCACACCCTAGGTGGCCCCAGCTCCTCCCACCCCTGATCCCGCTGCGGAGCTTATTGGTGGAGGGCGCGGCTGCAGTTTTTGCTGCCCCCTTCAACTTGCTGCACTTCCTCAACAATCCCATAATGCTGCACAGCTGGTTCTTTAGTCTGCTTTGTGCTTAACAAGTGTCACACAGTTAAAGTGGGAAATGGCCTTACCCACATTACGAAAAATGCATGGGAAGGAACTAGCACTGTTACCCGTTGCTTTGGGCCCTTACATTTGTGTGTTATTTGTGAATCTGGAGCGAGGCATCCGGCAAACTAATCTAGCCACACAGTAGTTATTGTTTTTTTTTAAAAGGCTGGGGAAAGAGGTTCTGCTGTTTTGTTTTGTTTTTTTGTCTTGTGAGTCTAGCAATGGTGAATCAGAACTTCATATTAAATAGATCCCACCCCAAACAGCTTACAATAAAATATATTATATATATACACACACCCACACACACCCCACACCAATCCCAACCTCCCCATACCCAAACACCCACCCACCCCCCATTCCTACTCCCTTGCCTCTCACACAAGGGAGTTCCCAATCCCCAGGCACTCTCCTGTCTTTCACCCACCCCACAAGCCCCATGCCCTGTCCCCTTACAGAGGGGTCATGGCTATATCCCATCTCCCTCCAAACCGTTCACACCCCAAATCCCCTTTAAGCACAACATTAATACAAAATACATATGAAATGCTAGGGGATTTTCAGAAGGGTCTGGGTCAGAGGTCTGGCCCTGCTCCCTCCCCTGCCCACTCTGAAAATTTCCTAGGGGTGCCCAGGGCTGTTTGTGTGTGTTGGTAGCTTTCAGCGGGGCTCCCGGTTGAGGCCCCTCTCGAGTGGTGGCAGTGTGAATGGAGGCTCTCACTTCGCTCCCTGCGACTGCACTGTAGAGACCCTGCCACCTTGTCCTTCCTAAGGGGGATCCATAATTGAGGCATAAGCCTGGGCTCTGCATAGCCTTGCTACACCCCTGGATTCCAACATCCATGGTTTGTACTCTGGCTGCGTCATGGGCCTGTTTTATAGGGCTACATTCAAATAATAATGGAACAACAGTAATAGTAATCCAAGCCAAATTTGTAGAAACCTAGGGAAGAGCAGGGTAATGATGGGCTGTACTGGCCAGAAAGGAAATGGCACCAGTGCCAAGTGATAATTACTTGAGTAACTGTGTGGGCTTTCTGTATGATATTGTTGTACAACGTAGTAGGAAACCTTTGTTAATTGTTAGCGCAGGAGTCCCTGATAAAGTGAGTGAGCCTCATTTTTCAATTTATCCCTCCCACTCATATGAATACACATGGGTTTTCTCTCTCAACAGCCTTCTGTTATACCCTGATGCTAGCATATCCATGAGCACTGCATACTTTGTTTGCTCGAGGAACTGTAACCACTCAGGGGACTAAGTAGAATTAAAAGTATAAAATGCACCGCTGTCACCTGCAGGAACTGTTCAAAAGACTGCAGGCCAGAAATAATACTCAGGCACTGCCACCAATGAAGCCTGCACTAATCCTAGATCCCAGTTCTTACCGGTAAAAGCTCACAATACGACACATGACAACAGATTGGGATCTCAATTTTATGTGGAAAATATGAATTTCAAAAAATAAAAATGGACTGATTTTTTATTTGGCTGGGGATCGACTGGGAATCCTCTTCGTGTACCGATCATCACCCTGCTGCACAGTTGATTTCCCTAACAGCTGTAGCTGAGCTGGTCTCAACCGGTGGTGTTGAAATTGCCTAGACTTATTGTCTTGGGTGATTTCAACATACATGCCGAGGCTGGCCTTTCATGGGCATCATGGCTGCCATGACAACTATGGGCCTAACCCAGATAATATCTGGCCCAACACATGAGGCAGGGCATACGTTGGATTTGATGTTTTGCACCAGCCTGAAGACAGGGGTTCTCATTATCAGGAGTGTTGCTACACCATTGTCAATGTCAGACCATTACCTTCTGAAAGCCCAGATCCTGGCCTTCCTATGCCTGTGTCGGTAGGGTGTGTCGGTGTGGTGGACCAGTTAGGTTGGTCTGCCCCCAGAGGCTAATGGATCGGATTGGTTTCCAGAATTCTCTGGGGGATTTACCTACTGACCTCAGCGGCTACTCGGTCAATAGCCTGGTCACTTTGAGGAATGACATCTTGACTGTGGCCATCGACGCAGTTGCACCCAGGCATCTGTTTGCACCGCTGTGGCAGCACAGGTCTCCCTGGTATACAGAGGACCTAAGGCAGTTGAAGCAGGAGGGTAGGTGATTAGAGCACTTTATCGGCAGAGTCGGAGTTTGGGGTTATGGAATCTTAGTGTTGTCCTGTTTATTTCAATCAGTTTGGATCAGTTCCAATTGGTGTCACCCACTGATGTGGGGGAGGTGCTTGGGGTAATGAGGGCAACCAGTTCTGAATTAGATCCTTGTCCCTCCTAGTTGGTGAAAGCCAACTGGGAGATGTTGGGGCTATTTATTGCTGGATAGGATTGTCAATGCCTTGCTTTGGGAAGGTAGGGTGCTGAATGCCCTTACAAAACTATGGTTGTTCTGCCTCTGCTTAAGAAACCATCTTTGGACGCTGACTTCCTGGTCAGCTATCGGCCCGTCTCTAACCTTTCCTTTTTTAGGGAAGGTTATTGAATGGGTGGCTGGCCAACAGCTCCAGGCCCATCTCGAGGTAGTCAGATTCCTGGACCCATTTCAGTCAGGCATTCATTCTGGGTATGGCATGGAGACTGCGCTTGTGACCTTGGTCAATAACCTACGCCTGGAGATTGACAAAGGGAATTCTACCCTGTTGATCTGGTTAGATCTTTCAGTGGCCTTTGATACCGTTGATCTCAAGGTGTTTTGGACATGACTGGGGAACCTGGTGGGAACACACAGGACTGCTCGAGTGGCTCTACTCTTTCCTGTTGGGGAGGTTGAGGTTCCAAAGAGTTGTAATGGATGATTGCTCATCATCCTCTCGGAACTTCTCCTATTGGGTCCCTCAGGGTTCTATTCTGTCTTCCTTCTTGTTCAACATGTATGAGGCTTTGGGCGGGGTCAGTCGGAGGTTTGGAGTGAGGTGCCATCAGTAGGCTGATGACATCCAACTCTACCTCTCTTTTTCGTCCGATCCAGGCCCTGCAGTCTCAGTGCTTACCCAATGCCTGGCTGCTGTTGGAGACTGGATGAGGGGAAGCTGATTGAAGCTGAATGCAGACAAAACTGAGGTGATGGTTGGCTGGCCTTGCGACCTGAAAGAAATAGAGACTCCTCTTACTGATGGAGTCCGTCAACCAGGTTTGCAGCCTTGGAGTGCTTCTGGACCCCCTGCTGCGTCTGGATTATCAGGTGGTGGCGGTGGCCAGGAGCACTTTTCACCAACTCCATCTGGTGAGGAGGCTGAGGCTTTTTCTAACCATTGCCATCCATGCTTTTATCACCTTAAGGGTAGTCTATTGCAACACGCTCTACATGGGGCTGCCCTTGATGACTGTTCGGAAGCTGCAGCTAGTGCAGAATGCAGCGGCTCGTCTCCTTTCGGGGATGAGGTGCTGGGAGCACATTACACCAATGCTGCAAAGTCTGAACTGGCTCCCTATAGCTTTCCAGGCACAGTTCAAGGTGCTGGTTTTGATCTTTAAAGCCGTAAATGGTCTGGGGCCCACATATCTGAAAGACTGCCTATCCTCCCATGCCCCACTGCGGCTCCTGTAATCAGCCACTAGTGTCTCTCTGTGGGTACTGTCTGTTAGTACGCCAGGGGTTAGAAGGGAGGCGTTCTCAGTTGCTGGCCAATGCTTTGGAATTCCCTTCCTCTGGAGGTTCATTTGAGCCCGTGTTTGGGCATCTTTTGGAGGCAGTGTAAGACACTTTTATTTGAAAAGGCATTTGTTGGTGGGTATCATAGGGGACTGGGATGGGTTGGGGGGTCTGGGACTGGAGTGATGGTATTGGGTGGGTTTGTGAAGGGTTGTGGTAGATTATGGGGGGGTGGGGGTTGGGCTTTTGTATTTTAAAATGTTTTTATGATTTGCAAGCTGCCCTGAGCCTTTGAGAAGGGCGGCATTAAATTTAAATAAATAAATAAATAAATACATCAATTCTTTCATGTTTTCAAGAAATAGGGGTCAAGGTTACCGTCAGAGGAAAAATTCTTCTACGCCAGAACAAATAGGCACACTTCAATGTGATTGATTTAATTATGACACTGAGGAACTTTTCAAACAGGCCGCAGTGGGTGGGGGGATGGGTGTGCGGCCGCGGTGGGTGTGCCCCTGTTCCCATGGGCGCACACCCATCTCCACCCATGGAGCATTGAGCATTGGAGCCCATTGCTCCGTGGGTGGGTGATGGGGTAGCATGGGAGCACGCATGCACCCCACCCATCCCCCGTGGCATTCCCATGAGCGCCTCCATCCATCTCCATGCAGCGAAACTGCATGGAGATGGGTGGGGGCGTACCGTGTGAAAAGGGCCTTACTCTCGCCATGGCCTAGACGTAGAAAAAACAACATACGAAACAGACAAAAACATACACCCGACATATCAAATAGACTTACTTCGGCAATCAAGGTTATACATTACAGGTGAATTAGAGGAGGTTTAGTTCTAATCAACTCAGCCTTGTGAGCAAATAAAGCTAAGTTAGAAAGAACAGACTGATATTTTGGAACAGCCAAATAATTCTCACACATTAATCTAGAAACAGAACCTTTGGAAAAAGGGAAAACCAGTGATTTCCTAATATCGGCAAAATAATTACATTTTATAATGTAGTGCAAAGTGTCCTCCAATCCCCCCAAGGGACAGGTGCACAGCCTCTTAGCCCTAAGGATACCACGTGTCTCCTGACTGTCATAGCAGACAGCATCTGCTCGTATCTAAGTCAACATAGGTCTGTCTTTAATTTATAGTCAATATTCAGACTTAAATAAGAAGTAGGCCCAATATCTGGGGACCAAAGGATGTCAAGAGGCAAAATTCTAGAGTTGGACCCCAGCCATATCCTCCAGCCTAGAAATATCACGGAGTCTTCCTCTGACTTCAGTTTTATCCTGAATTAAAAGGTATCTTTGGTTCTCCCTGAGCAAAAACCCCATGCCGCAAGACAACAAAATCCGGGAAACACTGAACAGCCAAGGGGACCATAGGAAGTGCTAAGTCTTCCAAGTAACACATTTTAACAATTCTATTGGGTGAATAGTCAAGGATTTTAAACCAATAGCCAAGAGTCGCAATCTTAGCTGTGGTTGTCAGATTGCATATTCCTGTCTCTAACCTCAGGATATTAGCAGGCAATCCCAATAATTTATGAAGAAATTTATTGAGGGGATTACCTAGGTCGTCAGAAGCCTCAAAACTCCAGACTGCCGCACAATATAGAATGCTAGCACAAACTCTAGCATCAAACACGGACACTGCAGACAAGGAGGAATTATGACAAAAAGAAACAAAAAATCTCCAAATGGCACCAACAGCCATGACTTTGGATCTTAAAAAGCAGAAATGGCTATTCCAGGAGGGCGCTGCTGAAAAGATGACCCCCAGATATCTGTATTCTTGAACATGCTTGAGCTTATGATTTCCCCCAACATGTCAATTAAACAGTTTGCCTCTTCTACTGCAGCTCATGATTTTGAATTTAGTATAATTAATCTTCAGGAACTCTTGATCACAAACAGCAGCAAATGCTTGAAGGGCCCTCTGAAGGCCAATGGGAGATTGTGAGATAAGAACAGCATCGTCTCTGCATACATGAGAAGCAGAATGAAAGTGGTGAGGACATGGGAGGGATGGCAATTAGTCTTCCAGTTTCTGAAAAAGCCCATGAACATATAGGTTGAATAGCAGGGGAGCCAACAGGCAAGCCTGGCAAACACCCTTCTTGATGTTAAAATGGTCTGAACGCTGTCTCTGTAGTCCATACCTCACCTTGGCCGAGATATTATTATAATAAGCAATCACTAGCCTCAACAGATTGGGCTCTATTACTAGCTGATCCAACTTTCCCCATAAAAGTGATCTGTTGAGGGAATCAAAAGCTGCTGTCAGGTCAATAAAAGCAAGGTAAAGGGTTGACTGTTTCCTGGTAACAAATTTATGGCGGAGGTAATCCAGAGTAAAAATATGATGAACTGTTGACTATCCTGCTGTCATGGAATTGGGTGCTCAGTACCCCAATCTAGGCTGTTGTGACTCAGTTTCCCTGGCTTGCAGCTCTCACTGGATCAGCTCTCTCTCTAGAACTGCAGTGGGTGAACCTTCTTGTCACCTTTTCAGCCACAGAGTTTTGCAGCACAGACTCTTTCTCTCTAGGTTCATCTGTGTTTGTAAACACAGAATTAACCCCAAACTGTGTCCCACCAATGTTAGGATTATTAATTCCACTGGACCATATGAAGTTCAGTAAAAGGTAGTTTAATGAATAAATCATGAAAAAGCATGCAGTAAAAGATTATACTTGAGAGTGCAGAAATGAAAATAACATAACCAATAATGCATTACTATCTGTACTTGGATTCTCCTGATTTAGGCTTACCCTAATCCAGGTCCAAGGGTATTTTCAGTTCATGTCACAGCCAGCGATGGAAAGCTTGGTCGGGTATCAGTCTTTAGAGTTTCCAAAGAACCTTACTTCATAAGGTTGGTGCAGCCCTTCCCTGGCTGGTAAGCTAGGATCATGCAGATGAAGTTCAACAAGCTCGTCTCAACCAACTCCCCTGATAGAAAGATAGCTCTCCATTAAGTACCTTTCCAGGGTCCTTTGTTTGTTTTTCCCACCCGGTGACTGTGTGCTTTCAGTCACGTCCACAGGAAGAAATCCATTTGCAACTCAATGGTCTATGGCTAGTGTCTGCAGAGGTGTTTGGGCTTTTTCTGAATACACATTCGTCATGACTTTGCATTTCTCCATTGCATGAAGCGAGTTTCCAGTTCTCAGCTTTCACATTACATACATGTTTAACCTTTACCTTTACATATTTGTTAG
>QEPC01009797.1:2841825-2865072 GCA_003113815.1 Sphenodon punctatus | reverse complement strand
GACTTGAGTTTTAAAGACAATAAAGATATATAGTTCAAATCCAAAAGTAGAGATGAATTGTTAAATCTTTTTCCTAACTGTATGAAGTATAGAAAGCATTTGTACAAATATTTAACGGATTTTATGGGTTTAATTTCTGGTTTATTGTTTGTTTTTGTTATGGCTCAAGGGGCTTCAACAATAAAGATTTGATTTGATTTGCACCCCCTCCTCCCAGGCCCAAGATTGCTGCTACCACTTTTTCATTGCCATGGCTGCCCAGAATGCCACCACCACACCCCTCCAGCCCCCCAAAAGGAACAGTTCTCACCCTTGTCACATCTGGAGAAGAAAAGCTGGACTCCAGCAGTTCCTAGTTTGCCCTCTTTTGTGGATTCCCCAAGGAGGAGCATTTCAGATTTATTTATATATTCTAAAATTTGATTTTAGAATAAAGATTGCGGCCATATGCTGAGAAATCCCCTTAGCTTTAACTTGGGAAATTTGTGGAGTGGGAGGAATAATGTACAAAATGGGCTGCATGCTCCCTCTGGGACAAAAAACTGGAGGGTTTGGGATAATTTATTAATGCCACCTGGAGCGGGATTAATTGCAATTTCCACACATCAACTGGCTGCTGTTCAATGTGCAGATCTGCACTAATGTCTCTTGAAAGAATTGGTTTGACTCCGTAATGGGGCGACTGATTGCGTATACAGGAATGCTACAGCACTGCAGGCAGTTACTGAGAGATGTTGCAGCATTATTATTTTTTAATGCCACCCCAAAATTTTCAGTCTTTGGGAAAGGAATGGGTCCACCAGTGATTAATAGCCAAATTGAGAGGGGATGCAACCTCTGAGAAGAATGCAATAGCGAGTTTGGGACTGAGGGGTCTGAGGTTGCCCTAGCTACCTCCAGGGAGGGAGTGGCCAGCAGCAGCACTTCCGCACAGGTACAGGAGCCTGGCTAGCCCTCCCATGCCCTACAACCAATCCAGCAGAGGAAGGGGAAGGGATGGGGCCTGGCTCAGAGCCCACTAGTCCTGTGAAGTTACTTGTGGGCACCTGACCACCCTGCAAACTTCCCAATGTCTCTAGCAGCCATTCTGGGCTGGTTGCTAACCGTGAGGAAAGGCAGAATTTTGCCAGGTGCTCAGTACTGGCGCTGGAGCAGAAGCAGAGCACTCCACCCATGTCTGAGCACCATGCATCCAGCTCAGAGGTAGCAGGGGGCTTGCAGAACTGCTGAGCAGACTCCCAGTTACACCATACCCCCTAAACACACACTGTGCAGGCTGTGGGAGAGGGCTAGCCAGGGTTCTCACTCACCCATGTAGGGGGCAGGAGGCTCAGAGCAATCCAGCCTGTGGGGTTGGGGGTAGGGGTTCAAGTAGGTGGGGCTTCAGATTGCACTCCAATGATACAGGATTGATTTGATTGATTTAAACTTTATTTGCCACAACCAAAGGTTATTGGCAGTAATTCTTACAAATATCAATGTCATAATGTCATATTTACAACAATACAATACATGTAAATAAGTCATATACTTCTGTAATAAAACACCCTAAAAAGGCCCACTCGAAATGATTTCCCTATTAAATCTATTTGCTAAGAATAATACTTAGGGAGATTCCTTCTCCAGTAGATAATCTTGCCTCTTCCTCCAAATAGCTTTCCCAAAGACTGCAACCGCCCAAGTTAACTCAGTACCCTTATAATTTAAACATAAATCCAAAAGGTCAGCTTGGGAACATTTTAGCAACATTTGATTCAAAATCCTTTGAATCGTTTGCCTTTTGGCAGTATATTTAGGGCACACCAGAAGGATATGTTGCACTGAGTCTGGGACCTGCAGTGAGCAGAACCAGCATTTTCTGTCCTGCCACGGTATCCCTTTATACCGGCCTTGAAGAGCAGCTGAAGGGAACATCCCAAAACGAAAACAGGTAAATGCCCTTCGCGCTGCAAACTCCCCCCAAAGTCCCAAATAACTCCCTTCACTCAGGGGAGAGGTTGGAGTCTTGTAAGCCGGGTTCACTCTCTGTGAGTGCAGCAGATCAGCCTCAATTTGTATTTGCTGATCTCTCAGTCTACGCTTGACCAGGCTCATAGCCTGCCTTACAGTTGAGGATAGGAGTACTGTCAGCGGGAGTCCCAGCTTCCCCATGACAGTTTCCATACTCTCCAGCCAAGGGGTCAATAAACCCTCGTGCCGCGCTCTCTCCAGCAGGGACAGCCCATCAGTCGGCAATGAATGGATCTTCAGCCAAAAACGAACCAGCGACTGAACTGCCAACACCCTCAATGGCACCAGGCCGGTCTCCAGTCTTAAGAAGACCTGGGGGGTACTCCTCGGGACCCCCAAAATAGCCCTCAGGAACCCATTTTGAATTGGTTCTAAGACCTCCAAAAAGCCCAGTCCCCATACTGGAAAGGCATAGAGTAGCTGAGATATCACCTTTGCCTGAAATAAACGAATAGCCGGCAAAATCAGCTGGCCACCTTTACCAAAAAAAAAGGTACGTAAAGCGTTCCCTGCCTGGTCTGCCTTGATCTTGGCCATTCGCCAATGGTCACGCCAGCTAAGTGAGTTGCAGAAGAAAATCCCCAGGTATTGG
Organism: Sphenodon punctatus; assembly: GCA_003113815.1. Classification (NCBI taxonomy): domain Eukaryota; kingdom Metazoa; phylum Chordata; class Lepidosauria; order Sphenodontia; family Sphenodontidae; genus Sphenodon; species Sphenodon punctatus. The sequence goes on along the minus strand of QEPC01009797.1, from coordinate 2,862,470 downwards.
AATCTATCCACCTGTAATATCTGGTGCTCCCCAATTCTCCAGACATGCTTGATTCTATGCTTCCTTTGCCCAACAATCAAAACTTTAGTTTTCTTATAATTAATTTCCAATCCTTCTTGCTGACAATACTCCCCCACTCGCTGCATCGCCCGACGAAGCCCCACCGGAGAACACGAGATCAATGTCGTGTCATCCGCATACAGCATACACCCTATTTCGTGGGGACCAACTCGGGGGGGATGAGTATCAACTTCTGCCATGAACTTAGGGAGATCATTCAAAAAAATATTAAAGAGACACGGGGCCAGAAGGCACCCCTGTCTCACCCCCCTATCCACTTCCACTTTCTGGGACAGAGCCCCCTCCTTATTTAGCTTCACCTGTAACGTGTTATTCTCGTGCAAACGGATAACCAAGGCCAAAAGCCGTGGTTCCATCTGCAGGTCTTTCAGCTTCATCCATAGACGCGCTCGGCTGATTGAGTCGAACGCCATTTTTAAATCTATGAAACATAGATATGCCTTCCGGCCCTGACTAGTCATTTTCTTCACTAAGTGGGCCAGGATCATGGCCTGGTCCACCGTAGAATGACCCTTCTGAAAGCCGGCCTGTTCGGGCACTATGATCTTCCTCTCTTCCAACCAATCCTGAAATCTAAGGAGTAGAAGCCTCGCGTACAGTTTGCCGATGACACTCAATAGGGTAATTGGGCGATAATTCCCTGGTGTCCATGGGTCGCCTTTTTTGAATATTGGCATCACTATGCCATTGATCCAACTCATTGGTATTCTCCCCGATATATTGATCTGGGTAAAGATTGGGGCCAGTATTCCTGCCCACCATTGGGGGGCCTGCTTTAAGCATTCTATCGTTACACGATCTATCCCAGGGGCCTTCCCTCGTTTGGATTGGGCAATCAGTTCCAACACTTCCTCCTCCTGCACTGGCGGCCAGTGAGGGAAGGAGTCAAAGTCCCCTACCCTGGGGGGCCGGCCCACTGATTGGGGGAGCGAGTATATATCATGGTAGAATTCTACCCAAGCCTCTGGCGATATCTCCGCCAAGGGCATCCTGGTCTCACCCCGTTTCAATTGCTTGATGCAGCCCCAGAACTGCGCGGAATCCCCGCTCCTAACCGCCCTTTGTAACTGGGCCCACTGTCTTTGGGAGAAAAGAAGGCGTTTGTGGGTCAGCAATTTCCGATAGTTCTGTCTGGACGTTAGAAAAGACACTCTATTTACCTCAGATGGGCAACACTTCAACAGTGATGCCAACTGCCTGGAGTGGGCCCGTGCCATACGGCATTCTTTGTCGAACCAGCCTGCCTCCCGTCCCTCCGAAGGAGGGGGGGATGATGACCCTGGACAGAACAGGGGCTCAAGACAGGCCATAACGGCCGCAAAGCCTTCCAGCCCGTCCATCTCCCCAGATTTTATAGCTACACACAGTTGTTCCAGAGCTGGGGATGCTACCAATGCCTGAAACCGAAGCGCCACCCCCGGGGACCAGCAAGTCCGACAATAGACCTCCTGAGATAAGTAGGAGTCACCCCGGCCCCCAACTCTAGCCTTCATTTTAAGGCTCTTTGAATCCTCCCAAGTTAGTTGTAAAGGAAAGTGGGCTGAAAGTGTGATTGGCAAAATTGCCAGGTGCTTAGCCCTTGAGAAAGAGAAGGAAGATGTCAAAAAGAAATCAATAGTACTTGATCCCTGCCAAGAATGGTAGGTAAAGCAACCACATCGATCCCCTCTCACTCTCCCATTCAAAACCACTAACCCCCGATCCTCCACCAGTTCCTCCATAAATCTGGCATTGAGGTTTATTATCCGGTCTTGCGTATTACGGGGCGGGACCTCCCACAAAGGGGAAAGGCCCTCATACCCCTGCCAGACCCCCACCCTGGCGTTAAAATCTCCGCCAATGATGAGGGGAGCTGTAGGGAATAATAACTGACCTTCCTCAATCCTACAGGAGATTTCCTTCCAAATGCCCTCATCAAAAAACCCAGAGGCTGGCGGAAGAATATAGATGTTACCTATCAGCAACTCTGCTAATGAAGGGAGCTTACAAAGATAGAGGGCGAAATATGACTTGTAGCTATTTATTAATATTACAGAAATGTTAGAAGAATCAGGACTAACCAAAGCCAGTCCCCCACTGGGGCGGCCACCAGAGCTAGATGTGGAAGCCCTCGTCGAAATGATAAAAAACCCTGGCAACTTTATTTCTTCCGACATCCACGTCTCCTGGACTAAGCTTATGTCCCACCGCCTCAGTCTGGAAAGAAAACCCACTTCTTGACAACGGGCCTTCCACCCAGAGATGTTCCAAGAGGCTATCAGAATGGAGGGTGACCCTGGTTGTCATAAGGGCCTATCCGCCCCGTGGGAATCTATATCATTTCCCCTCCTATCAGGGTAGTCCAGGATTCTCTCCTGGGCCCCTTCATAGGAGGTCCGGGCAGCCGCAACCGAGGGAACCAGGTTGCTCATCGGGCACTTTGGTAGACTAGGTCCTAAGTTGGTTTCCACCTGGGCCTCAGGCTGGCCATCCTCCCAGGGCAAGGCAGAGTGGGGCCCAATGAGGGTTTCCCCCATCTCTTCAATGGGTACTTGAACTGCCCCCATTGGATCGCATAGCGGCCCTATCCTACCTGCCCTCTCCCTCGAGGGGGGCCGGGTCACCTCGACCACCGAGAGGTCTAACGATCTTAATCTTATGTAACCGGATTCGGGAGTGAGGTCCCTTCTTCCAGCATAAGTCAGACGGGCAGGCCTACCTGGGAGACCCTCCTTGGCTCTGAGTGAATTTAACTGAGAGCACAGGGAGTCCAATCTGGCCAACAGCTGGGACTCAGCCGGGTCACTAGCCCCCCACTCTCGATGTTGGTGAGTGGTGGAATGTGATGGGGGGGTCACTAAAGGCTGCTGTACTAAGAGGTCAGGACCCGGAAGAGGTCCTAAGCCTACTTCCATACTTTGGGCACTAAATTCCCTCTGCGGAGGGAGCGGAGCCACCAACCCTAGATCTGGAATCTCATTACTAGAAGGGGGGAACAGGGCAGACCGAGGAGCTGCTTGATTGATTAGTCGGTTCCTCGAGTTTAGGGTGGTTTTACCCAGACCCTTTTGCCCATCTGACAACAATTCTTGTCTATGATGGGTCAGAACATCCCCCCCACAAGATTGGAAGGCCCTAGACAAATAAACCGACCTCTCTTCCAAAGATTCTTTGGCTAACCAAATACATTCAATAGTATCCGTGGAGGTAAATTCTACATTAACCACTTGTTTGTCTCTAGAGGAGAGCAAATGGTTAACCGACTTAATGTCGTGCCTTATAATAGGAAAAAACCTCTGCACTGGATTATTTACCAAGAGTCTAAGATGTTCCGCCACTTCGAGGGTCGAGCTCCAAACCGGAGGACGCCTACCTTCTAGAGGGAGTATCGTAAAAATTAAGTTAAGAGGCAATAGCTTATACAGGTCCGCCTGCCCTGAGAGCAATAGCGGCCGAGGGTCTAATGTGGCTAGGTCTCTGTTGGCTATGACCTGGGGAGGTTGGGAAACCACACTTAAGCCTTTTCTCTGCCCCCGAGTTCTGGCAGCTTCCATATGCCTATTAGCAGGGGGAGGGGCCCGTGGCAGAGATGTTCTCACGTCCATACCTGCCCCCGCAGGGTGATCTGCCTTAGTCCGCTTATTCTCCTTTTTTGGAAAAAGAATAAAATCTAGTTTGTCATGGATCTGGCGCACCTGTGTGCACATAAAGCGGACAGAGTCCGCAGTCAGCGCCACGTGGTTAGTAAGAAATTGTGTTAGTGACACATCGCTTGGGGGGGCTCCCTGACCACCAGGGAATTGTAAATGCTCCCATTGATAGAGACCCGTCGGTGTCGAGTACCTTGAACCGGCAGGAGGATTAGTTTGCAAACCTTCTGATACCGATTGCTGATACAGGATGGATGATGCTATATATATCTTCTCCTGAAGTATCCAGTGCTGGCCTGTTGTCGGAACAGGATACTGGGCTAGTTGATGATATATATAGCATCATCCAGCAAAGCGGTATCAAATTGCAAAAAGAAATGAAAGGTAATGATGAGTTCTCCATAGAAAAGCTGAGGAGAGGATAATGGCCTGACTTACATAGCACCTTTCATGCAGTAAGTGAAAATTTGTGTAGGTTTCTCTCCTTGACAGCTGCTGTTCATTCATTCCTGGCCATTATGGTCACTCGCAGCACACCATACATTGTTAAACAATTATTATGAGCTATTGACGAAGGAATTATAAGCTTGGTTTTTGACCTTCACAGAGCTCAGAGGAGAGGGAGGTGGGAAATATGAGTCTGGTGCTCTCTCAGCCTACCCTCATCATGTACACTTGGTAAAGCTAAGCAAAGGAGATCCAGTGCTGGAACTCAAGGGGTACCACAGGGAAAGATCAGTATTTTTGACACTTTTGTGGCTTAGTATTGCAGGGGGAACTGTAGGTTATGTCACGTATGTACCTTTAAGAGAGAAGCTACTGTGAACATTTCAAGGTCTCATTGACAGTTAGGCTCCAGGTACTAACTTTAGTCAGTAGCTGCCTATAAGTGGTAATCAGTCTCTATGTAAATATGTACTTGGCTAGTTGATAATGATAGCTTTACAGTTCTAATACTGAAGCTAAGAAGCATTATTCTTATAAAGAAATAAGCAAGAACACAACAGATAATGGTTCTCTCTGTTCTAATCCTATAATACCAATAATTCTCCGTATCGGCAATATCAGTTCTTTTGCATTACCTTTTTTCCTCGGATTTTTAACATTGCGGTTTTCCCCATTGAAGTCAATTGCGAAAACCACAATGTTAAGGATCCGATACCGACAGATACGACAGAACCAATAAAGGGAGAACCAAGAACCGATAAAACCAAGAACCGAGGTTTTGACCAAAATCCCATTCCTAATTAACACCCTTAGGATACTTATACCCAAACCCTCTCGCTGTTTCCACTTCCAATAGGAAACAATTTGCAAGGTCAGAGCATCCATTTTTACTCTGTAGATGATCATCAAATTCTAGTGTGGGAATCTCTAGCCACTATTGGAGGCTGGGCACTAGGTTAGACAGACCCATTAGTCTGACCCCATATAGCAGTTCTTAAGCTCTTCTGTTCTGCAATGTCATTTCTTTCCGTGGCTGCCTGTCCAAAATTCACCTGCTTAGATGACTAATCGTTGTTCCACTTAGGAACCACAGGTGACATGTCACCACGGATCCTAGGAACTATGAAATACCTGGTAATGTAAAGCTTCCTATAGCCTTATAATGAAGAGGGTGGGGACCACTGAATCTCATTACTTCCATTATGATTTTTAAAATGACAAGTGATTTAGTGGAATTATCTTGTGAACAAAGCTGGAAAGAAACATGGATGAAAGATAATTTTTGGTATCATAAATATTCAGGGAACACAAACTGTACAAATATAAATGCATTCCCTGCAAGCATTCGTATTCAACCCTGATTATTTATGATGGGCAATATCTTTTTCTAAGAAGGTTATTATTCTTCACAGTGCAAGAATTTTAAGCAGAAGGGTCTCTGAAAGGGCAGTGGAAGAGGATAATAAGAGCCATTTTTTTGGGCTATTTGGTGTACACCTGGGGTGACAGGACAATGAGAGAAAGGAGGACCATTTTAAATTAGTCCAGTGTCAGAGATTGACCTGTGTATTGGACTAAGGCAGAAATAATTATTTCCCTTTGTTAAGCTCCCATAAAAACACAATGCAAAAATGCAAACTCATCGTCAGATAAATTACTGTCTTGAAAGTAAAATAAAGAGGACTCACTGTTTTAGCATTATCCTAGACTGTTCCAGAGCTGCAACAAAATCAATTCACTATTCATAGATACCCCTCCGAATATCCAAGTTATATTCATCACCAAAATGAATGTTCATTCAAATACATTGTTAGGCATTAAACTTATTTCATCTTCTTCTGTACTTTGTTTTGGGCAATTTGGTTTATTTGGTTTCTCAGATACTTGTTTTTTGATATTCTGGTCACTTTGATGGGTTTTTTTCATGCTAAGTAACACTATCAAAGTGACTGAAATACCATAAACCAAAGTATGTAAAATTAAATATCAAAATGCCGGAAAGGAAATCTTCAAAATAAATATTTGTTTTGATGAATGACGTGGGAAAGCAATTGTGTTCAGTAGCCATTTGAGTTTGAAACAAATAGTCCAAAATTGTCAAAATCAGTGTTTGGCAAAATATTTGTTTCGGCTTCAGATTGTACATTCTGCAAACTGAAACATCCTCTCTAGTTGTTATCGTCACTGACAGCTTTATGGGCTCTCCTGGCAAAGAAACCAGCTGTTTTGCTGTTTAGATGACAAGTCTGTGGATTTAAACTTAAAATGCTGATGAACAGAATTTCTGTTAGTTAGGGGATTCATCCATTGACCTGTATTATGTTCAGGAAAAGACAAGCCTGTGTTCCCCCTATTTACTCTCCATGGTTTTAAGTGTGCAACCCACAGTAAGCCATAAGCTGTGCCTATTGCCTTCTGCCGCACCCACATCCCTGTTTCTTGCCATTTACATTCAGTCTGAGGTTTTCGGACATCGGACTCCCCACACATGCCTGATGGGGGAAGGACTTCCTGGAATTCTCCCATTTCCCTTTCCCGTTTATTAGAAAAGGAACAAAACTAGAATCCCCCTATCTTTGATGATCCAGAAAGAAAGGAACTTGGATCTATATGCCTGGTTTTCATTATGCTTTTGCAAAACCCCCATGTGACCACTATGAAGGTGGGCTAATACATGATCCTTTTATCTGATCCCCCTCCCACCTAAACATAGCTGGTTCTAATAACTTTAAACTCAGACCTACACTCTTCTGGATCATTCTAGCATTTACTTCTCTCGCTCCTTGCATCCCACATTGCAGTGACACTCACTCCAGATAAAGGGATGACACAGCATCCCCATGGAGCCCATTAGTATTGATTGTGGTCAATGCGCATGGAGTTACTGGAAGGCAATGTAGGATGCTTCTTCCCCAAGCACGACTGAACAGAGTCATCTCTGAGTCTGAGTCCAAAAGACCAAGTTTGGTTATGAATTGTGAGCTTGTCTTCCTTTTTAGGCGTTCTTTGCACGAAGCATAAATCGGGAATACCTTATGTGGAGGTCGCATCCGTTTGTGCCCGTTTTGTTTACGACCCTGTATCATCTCTGGAACTACACCAGTCAGGCAGACATGTGATACTTCATTTTAAAGGTCTTGCCGAGACAAGGCGAAAACGCCCACACCCATGTTTGTGCGTTGAAGGGTTCCAGAGATATGAGGGTCTACAAACCCCTAATGACATGGTACAGCCATGACATGGGCGTGATTTCATGGTGCCCGGTGACCAGGGGCCTTAGTGCTAAGTGCCAGGGTGACCAGTAGGGAGGGGGCCAGAGGGCAGCAGGGATATTTATTTATTTATTTAAAACTTATATCCTGCCCCTCCTGCCCAAAGGCAGCTCGGGGCGGCGAACAACACAAAGAAAATTTAACAATAAAACATTTAAAAATAAAAACAAATTTTAAAACAAATCATAAAAACTCACCCTCCCTCCCACAGTGTTCCGCAGACAAACACCGAGCGCACACCCATCCCCCTTCCACCGCTGACAGCGGGGCCAGTGGTGAGAGGGAATAGGCCAGCAGAGGGCCAGGGACGGGGGGATGTGGCGTAAACAATGCCTATGCTTTGCATGTATGGACGCCCTGGGCGTGCATCTTTCCTCCCTTGTTTAATCTCAAACTGGGGCAATTTGTTCTCAGTTGGGGAGCTTGTGTCTTTTTTTAAACTAGAACAGAGTCTGCTTCTGCTGACAATCTGTAAAGCCTGGTTAACTCTGCAAATCTCTTTTTATGCTAAGGGAGACAGAACTATGGCAATTGCAACCTTGCTGAAGGACTTTAAACGGCTACTCCCTTTGTGCTAGCACTTCATCCAGAGAGTAACTCCAGAAGGACCACTTTTATAGAATTCCCAGTGTTGCAAATTCAGGGCCATTTCTCTTATTGTTTGTTGGCCTCCCCCTCACCCCCCCAAAACTCTGGGCCATGCATGCAGAATCAACACTGCAGTGCAGGGAGAATGAGCATCCAAAAGGAAAGACTGGTACACACAGCAGAAGTCAGCAGAATTCAATGGAGGAAAACAGCCGCCAGTGGGAGAGCAGAACAATTTCACTGGTTCCAGGGGGAAGGCACAGATGAAATGCTGCTCATAACAACAGAAATCCAGACACCGGGCTTTACAGTTGAGAGACTTTCCTTTTCATCGTCCGCCCCTCTCCCCACAGATGGGACATACTTCTACACCCCTAGCCATAAGATTCAACAGAGGTGTACAGTAAAAATTGTAGAAACCTATCTCCAGGGACCCATGTTCATTGCATTTTCCCCATTACCCCAATGAAGACAACATAGTGAGCACGAGTCTCTGCTTATGACAATTACAAATATATTTAACCATACATCACTGTGGGAATTGTGCTGCCCAGTATTTTAAGGGGCGAGATTGTGATGCAGGCTCCAGCAAAGTAAAGGAAAAGAAAACGCCCCTCCCTCCCCTACAGTCCTGCGTGGAAGAATTATCAAATCCCTGGGTACATGCACATAGAAGGCAGTTGCCGACTGCCCATTTAGTGCCTCCCAGGGGCCACTGGCTGAGGAGTGGGCAGAGAATTGGCTCCATTTCCACCTAGATGAGTCACCACATAGGGTGTTTTTAAACGAGATGGGGTGGGGTTAGGGGTCCATGATCGGTGCGGGGGGCAGGTGGCACAGGCACCATGCGTGGGGGGGGAGCACTTCCAACATCTGTCCTCACATACAGCGGCACCATCCGCCCTATCTCTGCATGGGGCACTCTGGAGTTTACCAGAGTGCCCCCATGCATGGACTGGGTGGACAGTGCGTGGGTCACAGAAGCATGTACCCCCACCCTCTTGTATTCAAACAAGGCCTCCCTCACATGGATGAGTGTCCATGAGTGGGAGTGTCTCATTTAAAAAACACCTATAGAGTAAAGAAACCAGGAGTGAAACTGAGAGTGTAATAAAAGAGTATTTGGTGTATATCACTTTGCACAAGGCAATGCACCACCCTCAGGAGAGCCTGTAGTAGGAGCTGTCTCTCAACATTATTTTTGGGTCCCTAGGGCTCACAGAGCACAGCTGACCAGAATGCCTGTCTACTTAAGAGCAGCAGTGGAAAACCTGCGGGCCCTGGGCCAAATACGGTCCGTGGCTGGTTTTTATTTGTCCCATTTCCAGTTCCTGGATCTGACCCATGTGTCTAGCCCTTACCCTCTTGCACTTAAACGGTAAGCTCAAGGAAGGGGATTGGAGAGGATAGTATGCACTCAAGGATCTGGAATGGATCCACACTATAGAACCATGATCTGGATTCTCCCCTTCCACCCTTCATCCTGATCACACATCTTAAAGGACCACAAACCCCAACCCTTATCCCCTGGGATAGCCCCAGTGGCCCCTGGGAGGAAAAAGGTTCCCCATCCCTGGCTTAGAGGGACAGCCCCACAGCTAATGACAGCCACAGTATACCCAATATAGCAGCTTTTATGATGATGCTTAAGTTACATACTCAGTATGTTTCCCCACTAGAAACAGCAAAGGAAATGTGTCAACAAGAAGCCAGGAGGCTGCAAAGTGGCATGGCCGCTTGCTCAGCAGCAGCCAAAGCAGCAGCAGCAAAGCAGATATGCGAACAGATTGGAAGCCTTATTAACAGCTTAGCCAGTCTCTCTCCGAAACTGCCTTTCTGCAATTTGTAATTGTTTGTCCCAGAGGATGTAAAATTAAGTTTCCCTCGCAGCTCCCTCCAAGATAAATGGCTACATTACACTCATGTAAGAACACATTATAATTTGGTACGAACGCCTCAGTATATTACTGTGCTAATAGTTATGAATGGGGCTATTAAAGACGGGTACACTAGCAAACCTTGCAGGATTGCCTCCCTGTAACATGGAACTTCAGTTTTACGGGAGCAATTCAGTCTAGCATGGTGGCTTGTTTTGAAAGCGGCAACTACAGATTGCACTGTTCCAGGATTATTAAGTCTTCTTGCCCACTTTTACAATCAAACCGGCTTTCTTCTCTTCAGAAATCAGAACATCCAACGATTCGAAAGCCTTGGAGCCTCTCCTATAGTTTAATGGCTCTCACAGACAGAGGGTGTTACCAGAAGCAATGCTAGTCGCTCATTGTTTAGCTTAAAGACACAATCGCCCATTATGGGTAACATCAGATGTTCAGCCAGCAAGGCGATGACCCACTGGGTCAGGGCACTGATCAGATATACCCATGGGGGGGTGCGGGGGGGGGGACATGCTGAATGTGCGGCCAGCCAGCCCTGCCCCTGTGCTGCATCTAGCACCATGCCGCCCTCCCTCCCCCATGAAGGGCAGCCATGGGTGGTCAATGACAGCCATGCCGGACCTGCCTGGGGTCGTGTCTGCTGGACCGAACTGACATGATAGCCCGCTGTGCCCTGTTTTGTCTTCGTCGGCCAGGCCTTAGACTGGCCTGTGACTTCTGAGCCCAGACTAGCTGCTACCTGCGCAATCCTGGACCAGTATCTGGCAGCACCTGCACAGACGAGCAGGCAAGATCTGGGCCACAGTAGGCCGCTGTTACGTCTGTTTTTACCCTACGTCTCTTTGTGCAAACGCTTTCTGCTGCGATACCAGAAAGTATGCTGGGCTGGCAGACCGTCTGTAGCTGTAGCTTGCAAAGAGCCGTTGTTTACACCCAGAGATGCATCCAGCCCCACATCCAGCTCATGGTAATCTGAGAGAGTAGATTTACTGCTTGGGAGTCCTTCAGCAACAGCTGCACCAGCATCTATGCCAGGGTTTGGGGATGAGAGGAGCAATGTGCAGTGCGCATGATCACGTGACTGGGGTAGGGTTGCCATATAGGTATTTTTTTCCAGGCCACAATGCAGACCCTGCAACATGTATTTTTCATAAGTGGCCTGGAAAAATATACCTATCTGGCAACCCTAGGCTGGTGGGAGGAGACTATGAAGTAAGTGGTCTAACACATCTGCTGGTACGTTTGTCTAATTTGCTACTCATCAAGAGGACATCACCAAATTCAACGTTGAATGGCTTTGCAATGGGTTTATCATTATCTCTGGTAACACCCAAAAGGGTCTGCTGACACCCGATGCTCAGCCAGGATAGCTGTAAGGGGAGCTGTGCCCAGATCGCTTCCTCTTGGTCATACCCCAAACCTTGCAGGTGCTGTTTACATCCTGGAAGGGTTGGTATGAGCCACAGAGGAAGTGGAGGGCACAAGGAGACAGCACTAGTACAAGGCAGGAGTTGGTCCTGGGTGTTTTAGGCCTTTGCAACGTGAATGGATGGTTATCCTAAGGGGGCACACCTCAGAGCCCAACTCTCCTCAGCACAAGCTTGCGCACCTTCTGCTGCTATCAGGCGGAGCTTTCTGCCCTCCCAGAGATCAGACAAAAAGCAATGCTGTGCCACTGCTCTGCCCATTCCTCCTCCCCCCTGTTGGGCACAAGGCAGGGCTAGCAGCATGGAAGGAGGTACTGAGGTAGAGCAGCAGAATCAGAATCAGTGGTGGTGAGTTGATGGAAGGGCCCCCAGAGCCAAGGGATGGATGGATGGATGGAAGGGAAGTAAATGTTCTTGTGGCTCTGGAGCTCCCACCCTCACCTTACTGTTGCTGCTCACCTCCCAAGCAGAGACTAATGGCAGGTGAAAAGAGTAGAAAGAGGGATGCGAGATACCTAGGAGACCAGAATAGCACCTGTCTCAGCCCATGCTTGGGGAGGGTTGGGAAAACCAGAGAGTACGGCTTCGGGGGGCGGTGGGAATATTCCCCCACTCCCCACCTTTAGCAAAATTCCGGTTGTGCTCCTCTCCACGCTAGCCATTTATCTCATTAATTCAAAGCTGTTATCTGTGTTTAGGAAATCCCTTGGACACATGTGATGCATCTTGGACATGCAATGAGATTGTCTGTGATGTTGTTAAATTGTCACTGCTGATTCACAAGCACAGAAGAATGAGCTGCCTAATCAAGGTAAGAGAGACTCCCAATATTAATGAGGGTTTTCCCTATGATCACAATGCACCATCTCACTCCAATTCTACAGCCCTAGGAAATAATTAGAGCCACGTTCTTTTATACCAATTCTTTGGGTTACCTGGGACAGGTCTACACTTAGCCCCTGTACCGTCCAGCAAATGGATGTGCCAGTATAAGCTGGAACAAAGTACACACCACTGTGTACGTTTGCTTGTATCAGTACATTATCCACCCCACCCCTGCCCCTCATAGCAGCTTAGATACTGACCTGTTAAAGCGCCAGTGCATCGGTCCTGGGTGAGCCTTCTGACTTCCAGGCTCAGGACCTAGTGTTGTCTCCATCTCTCCCCAGGCCACCACATGCTGCCCACATGCCTGGGGCTCTCTCAGCCCCAAGGCAAAGGCAATTAGCTCCTTGGCACTTGTGAACCTGGAAATTCAGTTTCCAGCCCCAACACCTGCAACAGCGCTGATTAAGGCAGCATCACTGGCTGACTCGAGGATATCTTTTCACTGCCCTGTCTCGGTGTGATCAACACTACACGGGCATCCCATGGTCTGGCTTTCACTGCAGGTAACTAGGGGAAACAATGCTGCTCCTTAAAAACATATTTGCTTCCATTTCATATGTAGAAATTCTCAACAGCATCTGAGGGAGCTTGGCATCTACCTGGCACTGGAATTCAATAGGAATTGGGTATCAACAATGCACCTGGCACTTTACAATCATTAAAGACAGACCCCCTGCCCCAAGGGGCTTACAATAAATAGTTAAACTTAATAGTAATAATCCACGAGAGCAGGAGGGTGTGGAGTTCCCCTCCCCACACATGTGGAAAGACTCCTATGCGGGAAAAGACATGTGAAATATATTAGCCATGCTTCCCTGATAGTGACCTTGAATGTCTGCACATGGTAAGGAGTAGAAGCACAGCTGCTGGAGCCCATTGGAGACCAGTGGCATGGAAACCACATGTACCCTCCTTCCCCACAAGTTCTGTAGTGTTGACAAAACCTAACTCTCTCAGAGCTGCTCACAGAATTAGCCCAATGAGATGCTTTTACCTTTTGGTAGTTTATCCCAGGACAATAACTTCAATTTGGAGTGTGGCCATGGCACTAGCACTCTAAATTAGTTATATCGTGGTTTCAAAACTTATTCCCGATTTAAAGTAGAGTAAAGATGACATCAATACATTCTGTGAAACTTCATACTTCAAAGGAGTCCTTCCTTTGATTATTTTTCTAAAAAATAAAATAAACCCAAACCTGTGCTCTTTCCCAGGATCCTACTTATTAGCATTTACTGTCCATTGAGGTTTCCTCCCCCAGAGCACTTGCATCTTTGCTCCAAACAGCAAACACATATTTAATCTTCCCTGAGAAAATGCAGGGTGTTACTGCACTAGTTGTTCTTCTGTTGTTGGCGTTTCATTTTTCACTCTTTTTTTCCCCTGCACCACACTATAAAGGATGGTTAGGTTACTGCACTCTGATCTTTTGGCACTGAGCAGGGCTTTAGTTGTGACTGTAGAACTCATAGCGGATGGGATCTTTGTGGAGATACCCCCAGAAGCCTAGCTGATCCCAGTTCATGTTTGGAATCAATTTGTGCTATACACAGGCCACATTCCTCAAACCACTTACTCCTGGTAAGTCTTGCTGGCTTCAATGAGACTTGTGGTTTAAGGACTGGAGCCCAACTCTGTCCACATTGCTCACTTTGAGGATATTTGCAACCCCTTAGCGATGTGGTGGGCTCTAATTGCTTTTTGATGACACACAACTAGGACAATATTTGATTACAAGTCATGGCAGCTAACAGTGTGTTACCTTTGCTATTAGTCGAGACTGGCAAATGGGTCATGTTCACAAGACCCATTCTGTTATTTCGATGTTTATGTAAGACCTGGTTGTTCCGCCAGGCCTTGGGGGGGGGGAGTGTTTCCCCCCCCTACATAATGAGGAATTTTTAACTGTATTAACTGTTTTATTGTTTTGGTGTTTTTTATAGTTGTTGTTCACCGCCCCGGGCTGCCCTGTGGGCAGGAGGGGCAGGATAGAAATTTTATATAAATAAATAAGAACAGTCAGGGGTAATATTGGTTGTGTGAACACTCCAGTGGGGGAAATTAGATTGTAAGTAGTAGGCAGGGACCGTGTCTATCTCATTGCTATGTAAAGCGCCAGGTACACTGCTTGCACTATACTAATGCTTGTAATAATAATAATAATAAATTAACTAGCACTTGACCACCATTGCCACATGGGAGTACTTGTATGAACTAGGGTGGCCAGATATGCAATTTTTAGAGGACACTTATGAGAAATACAGGTTGCAGGGCTAAACTGGAGCCAATTTGCAAATTTGCATATCTGGCCACCCTAGTATAACCATTTATCGGAGGATAAAATACACTTTGTGTTAAACTATCTCAAGTGCTAGTGTGTGGCTCTTTACCATGGGGGTACTATACCCCCAGATAACTCTGCATGTAGCCATTCCCAAGCAGTAACAGAGAGTGAGAAGTAATTAACCCCCACAGTAATAAACACACAAAACACACACCGTGTTACCTTCAGGTAAATTAAACCAGTACTAACCTAGGGATACAATATCTAGGGGTATTATGCCTTCAGCATTGTGGGCGAATAGGTCCCTAGCTGCCTTACAGTAATCAAGTCACAACTGTGCTATTTCCTGTGTAGACAGCAGTGCTCATCCAGATTGTGTGGCAAACCAATTTATTTGCTTGCTTCTCTTTCTAGCCAATTCATTGTGCTGTATTAAACATCCCAGAGGGCTTTGGCCCAGCCCCCGCTATGCTAATGGCAATGCGTGTATGTCCTACAGACAGATTTTTGTCCACCGAGGCAGGATGGGACAGTGCCATGATTTTCCCAGATTGCACTGATAAATGTATACTCTTGAGTAGATGTGGGCATATAAACTCAGTTGACATTCGGCTGCGATATGAAAAAGCAAGTGCATGATCACAGCAGCAGAGTGGGTCCCTTAAGAAACGTCTGATATAATATCTGCATGGCCAACCACCTTCTGCAAAGGTCAGTGTCATTGTTGGGAAGACAGCTTAAGGCTGAGAATTCAAAAGGCATCCTCAGGATTTTAAATGTGGCATTATTTCAAAGACATCGGGAAAAGGCCGGCCTTTGCTTTTTATTGCAAGGGGTTTGAGTCACTTCTGACAAGGAAGCTTCTGCTACACCTGATATTTCAAAGTTGAAATCTCTTTAGAAATTTATTGTTGTGCCCTGAGGGGAAGTGGGGGTGGCATCGCCTTCAAATTACTAACTGGGATTTTGGAAATCATAGGCCTTAAATGCACGGATGTGGGTGTTTCGGCGCGGGGTGTGTGTGTCCATGTAAACGTTTACACGGACACCCCACCCACCCACGGAACCTCCTCCGTTTTACTGGAGGGCTCCGTGGGTGGAGGTGGGTCTGCGGTGGGAGCATGCATGCATAAACACCCACCACCCGTGGTGTTTACATGGGCACACACCTGCCACACACTCATCCCCTGTACCGCCGGCCATGTACACCGAGTGCCCCCCCCCCCCGCAGACCCGCCCAAACATTGACATTGACATTTCTCTCTCTCCCCGTTTTTCCATTCCTGGTGTTACAGATCCCAGGTCCTACAAGAACTTGAGTACTGCATGAATGAATACCCCCTGGTGCAGACACGATCGATAAAGCTCATAGTTATGTGTCACACTTCTGACTGTCAGTACTTTGATTTGCTCCCAATAACCCAGGACACAACAATAACTATGTATTCTCCCAAGCCACACTCTATTTTGTTTACATTTTCTCATTAATCTTGAGCAACAGAGAGCAGTGCCTCCACCTAAAAGCTGCTAAGAAGCTTTTTATTTACTTATTTAATTGCATTTGTATCCCATTCCTCTCGCTGGCGGCGAACAGATAAGGCAATATAATAAAACAAGAAATAATCCATAAATATTAATTGAACAAAATATCAAAAACCTAGCCTGCGATAAACATCTACCCACCCCGCTAACCTCTCCCCCCACCCCCCACCAAACGCCTGACAGAATAACCACGTTTTGCATTGCTGGCAGAAAGCAAGGAGAACCAGACTAAGACGGATCTCCGCCAGGAGCGCATTCCACAGTGACGGTGCAGCCACCAAGAATGCCCACCTGTCCGTCTGAACCCACCGATAGCGTGGGATGTCCAGGAGGATGACCACAAGGGCCACCCAGGGAACAAGGTGGTCCCTCAGGTAAGCAAGGCCCAGGCTATAGAGGGCTTTAAAGGTCAAAACCAGCACCCTGAATCGGGCCCGGAAAACAACAGGCAGCCAGTGCAAAGCCCGGAGCACTGGTTGAATATGCTCCCTGCAACCCATCCCAGTCAACAGGCTGGCTGCCGCATTTCGCACCAGCTTGTGGCCCATCACCAGGGGCAGCCCCACGCAGAGCACATTACAATATGAGCATTATTCACTAGGATCTTGGGCAGAGAAGCCTATTCACTCAGTACATGCTGCTGCTACTAGAGTAGCATAAGCTTTCATGCTAGGGCATGCTGCATTTCCCATCGGTTGCCATTTGGTGCTCCCCAAGTGCCTAATCAGGCAAGGTGCAGAAGGGCATGACAGAGCTTAATGCTTCCCTCTCTATCACCCCACAATATAAGGATAGTAGGACAAGATGACTGAGGGGTTGAATAGCCCAGTGGTTAGAGTAGTAGTCTTGGACTCTAGAGACTTGGGTTCAAATACTGTTTTCTACATAACCTTAAGCAAGGATAATAATATTTCCTCCTCATAGGGATGTTGTAAGGGCAAATACATTGAAGACTGATGTGGTCAGAGAGGAAGATATCATCAATAGCTTAGGTAGGTGGTATTTTGCATTCTTAATTGAACTACAAGTCCATCAAGTTCAAAGTACTTTGTTAGGAGACAAAAATCCCTCCCCTTTGTCCAGTCTATACGTAGGAAGAAAATATCATTTCAACCTTTTCATGAGATCCGATTGGGCCTACTGAGGAGTGCACATAGCTGTACAAACTAGTATTCCACGACAGAAAGTAAGCACTAGCTTGTTGTGCTGTGCTGCTGGAAAAAAGGATCTGTGTCAGACGGCTTTGTTCCCCCCATCCCAAAGCTTCTGTGAATGAAGTGTCCGGTTAATGAGTGTGGAAGTACAAAAAAAATATTGCTGCAATAGGAAGTTTATCTTTGCTTTGCTTTTCATTTCAGCTCAAAGCCTCGTGCCTCTAGAACCAGGAAGGATTGGCATAATGAGATTGTTACTTATCAAGATACTGGCATTCAACTGCATCAGCATAGTAGTTGTGTTATCTTTTGCTCTCAAATGGACAGTGCCACTTTCAGCAACTTCTACAGCATTTTCTTTTAAGTGCACCTAAAATGTGGCCACTCCAAAGTCATTATCTTAAACTACCACTGCAACAAGGCTAAGATTTTCTATAAAATTAACCATTATAAAGTCATAAAATGTTCAAAGTCCCTGCAAAGAAGAGACTCACGTTTCTTAATTCAGCTAAATGATACTCTTCTTTAGATCATTAAAATCGCTGCTAAGTAAAACTTACTGCAAGCAATAAACTTTAATGCAGCAAAAAGATGCTAATAAAAGTAGGGAGGGTGGTAGAAGAGAGCTGGGAGGAAAAGCCCCACAGCTGACAATATCTCAACAGATATCCTACTCACAACTAATTCTCTTGCTTGCAGCAATGATATGGCTGAGTGAGAGCAGATTGCAGACGCATTATCTTCTGCTCCTCCAGCAATTGCCTGTAATCGTTCCCAGAGTTAGCCAGCACAATAGTGGAAGCAATGGGCCTTTTGGGACAGGCTAACCTTAAACTGACTGAATCAGTGCAAGAGGCATTGCAACAAAAGTAATTTTGTTTAGCAGCACTTACATCATAATTAGCTGCATGGTTTGTACCACAACGTAGGAAGATCATCTACACATGCAGGATAACAGGCTGTCAATGTTCAACTGAAAGATACATCTACTGTGATAGCAGACGCAGATCCTGCTGGGAAAGGGCTACATAGGTTCCACTGACTCAGCGAGACAGGTGGTGGGACATGAGAGTGGCTTCTGCAGAGAGGTGACTTACCTTCTTCCAACCAGAAGTGAATCAGGTACCTAGTTTGGTAACCATGGCTAATACCCTCATTTTTAAGTAACGTACCAGGTATTTGACGGGCTACACAAGTACCAATTGGGTACCTGGATACCCAAAAAAATCATTTACTTCTGGTACCTATTTTTCCGGTTACCAACCAGTAAATCAGGATGGCAAACTGAAAGAATCGGGACAGAAACGTAGAAAATTCAGGACAGGAAGTCAACATTCCAGGACATCAAGTACTGGAATCGGGTACCAATTTGTACTCAAACTTTTTGAGTCAATTTGGATAGCAGAAATTTGACAGGTATGCCCATTTTTGCAGGCACTTGTTTCAGCTCTACTCCCAACATTTTGAGCAGCCAAAGAGAAACAAGCCCTTCCATCTCAGTCAATAAGCTCCACCTCTCAGAAAATAAACTCTGCCCCTTCATGCACACAAGCATCTCGCAACATTTCAAGTGCATAAAGAGGGACAGAAGCTCTCCTGCTTCTAATTCCACTTAGTTTCTTGCCATTCCATTGTCCTCAAGTGCTTTTCCTGGAAGGCAACCTGGAAAGAGGAACCCAAGGCTTGAATACTGCTCTCGCTCTCTCTCTCCTCTGAAAGTGGGACTGTAACCCTTGAAAGAGGGAAAGCGGGATTCAGCAAACAAAGAGGGACTGTACCTCCTAAATACCTTTGGGCAATATGAATCTAGGGCATGAGCTAAGCAGTCCCGAGGTAGGGGATCTGAAAAGTGCTTTAAGATTCTTACCTAGTTCAGCCTCCTAACAACCCTGCAAGGTAAGTTGATGATGATGATGATTGATTGATGATGATTTTACAGATGCGGAACCAAGGCCGAGAGATAGTGACTTACCCAAGGCCACCCAGAGAGTTCATAGATAAGACAGGAGCTGAACTCTGGTCTCCAGGTCAAAGTTCATCACCTTAGCCAATAAGCTACATTGGCCAAATTTTGTAACCAGAAGTTTAATTAAATTGGTGGTATAACCGGAGAGCTTGTTTCAGGGTGGTTTCTATCTCAAGGTCTTGGCTGACTCTGGTCTGTGTCCAAGTAGTCATTGGAAGATGTTTAAAAAAATAAGTTGGATGAATGTAGATCTAGTGTGGTTTAGACTTAAATTATTTCCACCTCAGTGCAGGCAGGGTGGTAGGCTAGATGAGCTTTTGAGGTCATCCAGACTTGCAATTCAGTAATTTTATTATTCTTTTGTTAATAAAGCCAGGCCAGCCCCCAGGAACAAGATATGTGTGCATGCTGCATAGTGGGTGATCTATATCCACAGAGAAGGCCATGAAAGTTGTCCGCTCACCAGGGAGCATGTACGTGTAAGGGAAATGCTGTACTGGCACACATAGCAGAGCCAAAAGATAAGTAGAGTCAACAGAGTCAAAAGATAGGTCAAATGCTACTGACAGATAGTTTGTATAACAAATTTAGTCTGCCCCTTGATAAATAAATCATTCTAGGTTAAACTTTTTCATTGTGCTCTACAGATGACCCAACACTGTTCACCATATAAATTGCTTTCAAATCTCCACCCCATCCACAATTTCATGAATTATTTAGATTTGTTAAAAAAAATTATTCAACCAGTTATAGTGAATCACTAATGGAACATGAGTCAGCAGTACGATACTGTTTGCAATGAAGACCAATGCCATTACCAGAGGAATCCTATCCCAAACTCACAAAGTTATAGTGCCCCGAGACTTGGCACTAGTCAGACTAGTGTACTGCATTCACTTGGAGTACTGCATTCACTATTGGGTTCTGCATTTCAGGAAGGATGTTGACAAACTGGAAAGGGTTCTGAGGAGAGCAGCAAAGATGATCAAGGGTCTAAGATAAAAGCCATGAGAAAAGACTGATAGAATTGAGCATGTTTGGCCTAGATAAAAGATTAAAAGGGGACCTGTTGACAGTTTTCATATATCTAAAAGTATGCCATAAAAAGATGGAGAACATTGTTAGGTTAAATATTAATAAAAACTTCCTAACTTTTAGAACAGGTCAGCAGTGGAACAAGCTGCCTACGGAGATTTGAAAACCTCCAGAGAAGGAGGTTCAATAGAGAAGGCTGGGCAGTAATCTCTCCGAGATGGTTTAGATAGAGTATCCCAGGGCAAGTGGTGAGACTGGTTGATCCAATGAGGTCCCTTCTACGATCAGTAGGGGTGGGACCCCGGGGCAATTACCGGATACCGGATTTACCGGTTTCCGGTTCTCAAAGAACCGGATTCTCGGATTAAATCCGGTATCCGGTACCGGTTTTATTTCATTGATTTCAATGGGGCACTGTGTCCCCATTGAAATCAATG
>QEPC01009797.1:2820545-2835597 GCA_003113815.1 Sphenodon punctatus | reverse complement strand
GGTGGGACTTACATTGCAGCCATTCATTTAAATGGCTGCAATGTAAAAAAATCCGGTACCCGGAATCCGGTAACGGGACCGGATTTACCGGGTTGAATCCGATAATGCCGGTACGCCCAGTCGGATACCGGATTTACCGGTACGCCCACCCCTAACGATCAGTAAGGCAAGAAATGTCTACAGTGCATTTAAGTGCTGCAGCCAAACAAGCACTCATAATGTAATTAGTAACTACCAGGGTTCCTAGCTGTCTCTGCAATGGAAAACCAGAGATTTTATTTTTTTCCCCAAGAGAACTTTGCAGAAAATGGCAAAAACGTACAGGTTTGGAAGGATGCAGAGTGGAGCTGAGGGGAAGCAACCTGAAGACACATGCTGAGGAGGGGTAGGGGCTCTGCATTTGGAGGGGTGCCACACACCTCCTGTGGGTTGGGAGGGGCAGGGGAACTAGGATTGGGGCAGTCAGGTCTTCCGGACCTTGGGAAGAGAGAACAGGAGGTGGGCCTAATTGGGCCATAGCAGCTTCCCCAAGAGCCAGTCTTTATATATGATCCCCATTCTGGTTGGCAGAGCGGTCTCAGACCAGGCTGGGAGGAGGAGGTGGAAACAAATGCAGGGCAGTGGAGGGGAAACAACTTAAAGGCATGTGCTGTGTGACAGAAGTTGCTTAGGAGCATCCCTGCCTTTCCATGTGACCTTCACTGACACTGTGGCTTCCAGGTTGACTAGGCCTGGTTTCGCAACCGGCTGCATGGCAAGATTTTGCAATACCAGGGGAAGGGGCCTATAGCCAGGGCTGGGGGAA
This sequence comes from Sphenodon punctatus, assembly GCA_003113815.1. Classification (NCBI taxonomy): domain Eukaryota; kingdom Metazoa; phylum Chordata; class Lepidosauria; order Sphenodontia; family Sphenodontidae; genus Sphenodon; species Sphenodon punctatus. Next base: position 2,834,792 of record QEPC01009797.1, on the reverse strand, counting down.
TCTTTCTCTGATTGGAGTAGGTACAGCCAGGTAACCTCTCAAGGACCAATCACGAAGAGGAGTAGTAGGCTTTTAAAAAGACCAAAGCCACGCCTCTCAAGGGAGACTTCCACTTTTATTTTTTGTTTGCTCTGATATACTGACCTTTTGCTATGGAGCTAAGGGAATGGCTCCTGGCCTGTTTGGACTAAACTGAACCTAAGGACCGAACCCCTTTGCTGCAAGGCAAAGGCGTACCTAAAGCTGTGAGGAATTGAATGTTACATCTGAGGGACCAGTTTAGGCTAGATGCTACAAAAAGGGCCCTCGAGCCTAACTGTGTTCTGATCAATTGCTTTTGCTCAAGGATTCAAAGTACCTCACATGGTTGTAGCCTGTGATGCATGGTTTAAAATACCATTAAAGTAATATTCCTTTTTCTGATCTAAAAGATCTGTGTGTGTGTGTGTTAGCGAATACGCCTCTGTACGCTCCGGCGGCAGTACTTGGGAACTGAATTATTCTGGCTTTCGGGCCTGTCTGTTTACAGAAAAGGTAGAGTTCTCATTCTCCCCAGAGGGATGAGACTCACGGCGTAAGTAAATTCTGGGTGGTGGCAACGGAAAGGTATCAGATAATAGGTGGGTAACAGGGTGCCGGGAGGTTGGGGTAAAACCCCAGTGGGCTCTGTTACACCACATGCTGTGTGGGAGGGGCTCTGCATTTGGAGAGGTACCACAAACAGTGAATTCTTTGGACTGTTGGTGGGACAGGTAGCTGCAAAATTGCATAAAAATGAAAATATGATAATAAAATGTGTTCAGACTCATACCTATATATATTGTGGTAAGGGAAAGTCAACTAGAATTTACATTTAATCACAGAAAAACAGGTTTTGTTGGGTTTTGTTGTTGTTTTTAAATCAGGGAATTTCTAACTTTTTTGTTGCAGAAAACTAGGAACCCTGGTAATTAATTACTATGGAAAAGAATTGTCCCAACAAGTATTTGAATTTTCTGGTGATGTATAAGGTCAATGTTTTGCCCAAGATCACATAGGAAGCCCGTAACTGAGCTGGGAAAAACTCCAGGTCTCTTGAGGCCAAGTCAAATTATCTAAGCACTAGATCAGGGGTGCAGAACCTCAAGCCTGGGGGCCAAATGTGATCCACAAGTCATGACCATTCCCCCCCACCCCCTTTCCAGTTTATAGATCTGCCCCCTGCATCCTGTCCCTACCCTCAAGCACCAAACAAATGCGTTCAGGGGAAGGGAGCAGAGATAACAGTATGCACTTAGGGATAATGGATGGTTCCATGGTATAGATCCATGATGTAATCCGCCCCTTCTTTCCCGCATCTTGAGTGCACATGTGGCCTTCGAAGCTTGTACTTTTGTAATTAATTGTAATTTTCAAAGTGGCCCGTGGGAGGGAAAAGTTTCCCCACTCCTGTACTAGACTATAAGAATTGCCATACTGGGTCAGACCAATGGTCCATCTAGCCCAGCGTCCTGTCTCCGACAGTGGCCAATCACGGTGGCTTGGGAGAAGCAACCAACAGCTCACAATGGGGGATCCATTCCCTGTTGTTTTCCCCCAGTTCCGCTAATAGCTGCTAATGGACCTATCTTCCAGAAACTTGTCCAAACCTCTTTTAAAGGTTTGAAACTTGTCCAAACCATCCTTACAACTATCTTGGCTGTTCCTCTTTTTGTGACTGTATTAGGGCCAGGAAGTCCACATGTTCTGGATCATCTCCTCACATCTGCAGAACCGGCATGCGTGTGAAGAGGCCAAGGAATGAGTACCAGAGACACAGCCTAACTGTCCATGCTCCAGCTGCTAGACACTTTCCTCAGGCTGCTTTCCCACAACAGGGAACGCGCAGCCTTTGGTACCGTGGGAGCCTGTACGAGTCAAATGACGCGCAGCCCCCATCTCTTGAGAAAGGCAAAAGTGCGGATCTTTCATGGTCAGACAAAGTAGAATTTCACTACTCTGCCCGACACATATGTTTGCTGGTGAAAGACCTGCACTTCCACCTTTCCCACGAGACGGGAGTGGCATGTCATTTGACTTGCACAGGTCCTGCGGCGCCGAAGGCTGCATATTCCATCTCATGGGAAAGCAGCCTCAGTTACTTCCCTCCTGGCAGCAACTGGAGATTGGCTTTCTATTACTAAAATCTAGTCACCCTGGGAGTTGCCTTACAAATAGTGGTGTCTGGAGAAATAGCTACCAATGGCTGGTACCTCACCCCTAATCAAAGAGAATGCCAGTGCCATTTGGGCTGGCTAAGAGTCCTGCAATGGCCTTTTTTTTAGAAGGATTCATGCAATGCTCTTTTAAAGTGGGCAGTGGCACAAACCCACATTTTCAGTGTTGTGTGAAATCTTTCCCACTTGATGATCCCTTGTTCTCTGCCATCCAATGTAAAGGGATGCAAGGAACTGGTACAATAAAGTAGCAGTTGTGTTATGTGAATGGGTTTTCCCAGAGGAAACTTCAGTTCCTGACATATTTCCTATTTGTCACTTTTTATCACCGAGTGGCTACAGAGATGTGGCCAGATAGTGCTGGAGCAGGGAGTCCTGCTCCAGGACTACAATCCCTGCATTGTATGTAGGGATATCACAGGGCATTCCTCTATGCCCTGTGCATTGTAGGAAACGCCATAGGAAAATAGATTAAAAGGGGGGAGGGTGTCAATTAGCAGAGTGAATGCATTGCTACTACACAAGAGATTAATGAACATTTGGTTCTTCACAAGGGGAAGGGCGTTTGTGTAAATGACCCCAAAGTATAAAAAGTGGCATTAAAGGGGAAGGGGGGAGTATTTGAATAATCTCTATTGCACTCATCCTTGGCCTGACCCTATAGTTTATCACTATGCGCTTAATACACTGAAAAGAATGTAACTAGCAAATAATGTCCAGAGTTCAGCCAAAGGATACCATGTGTAACTACTCCCAGTAACATGATCTGAAGCATATGTTCAGTTTGTAATATTGTAGCAGTATTCAATTAATTATGGGGCAGAGGTAAACAAAAGGGGGAGGCTATCCCAGGACAGAAAAAAGGAGGAACAAGAACCATCCTTAATTGTTTATTGAGAGGAATTTTAGGAAAAGAACACCAACTTTTTTCAAGCAGTTCCTCTTTTTATATCCACTTCAACCTGCAGAGTGAATCCTCTGTTATTTTCTTCCCTCTTTCTGCCCCAAAAATCTAAAAGGCCAAAGACTCAATCAGCTTCAAATCAGGGTAAAGTTTGGCTCCAAGTACGATTATAAGCAAGGGAGGAAAGATGAACGCTGAGGGAGTCCATACATGCAAAGCATAGGCGTTCTTTACACACACACCCTGGTCCTGGCCCCCTGGCGGCCTATTTCCTCCCCCGCTGGCCCTACTGTCTATACCCCCAGCTCCCTCTGTCCCCCTCCCTACCAGTTGCCCTGGCACGTAGCACTAAAGCCCCTGGTCACCAGGAACTGTAACATCACACCCATGTCACGGCCATTGTGATAGGCTTGTGTTCGAAGAGACGGTCAGACAGGGAGTAGTAATGGTGGTATCATGCCATTAGGGATTTGTAGAACCTCCTATCTCTGGAACCCTTTGACACACAAACATGGGGGTGAGCATTTTGGCCTTGTCTCAGTGAGAGCTTTAAAATTAAGTATCATACATAAGCCTGGCTGGTGTAGTTCTGGAGATGCTACAGAGTCACAGACAAAACAGAGGCACAGGCAGACGCAACCTCTACATAAGGCATTCCCTGTTTTGCTTTGCATAAAGAACGCCTAAAACAGAAAGTGATGGGTGATTTGTTTATCTTTTTTTCAACCAGAAGTTATGGGCTTGATGCAGGAATTACTAGATAAATGATGTTAAACTGGAAGAGGAAGTAAGGTTGCTGTGTTGGTCCCAGATATAGGCAGTAGAGACAAAGTAATACAGTGATCTCTTTTATTGGACCATCTACAGTTGGTGGAGCCTGGTAGCTTTCAGACCTCACAGGGTTCTTCGTCATGTAAGTCAGGACTAGACTGGTATTCCACGACACCTTTGTGGGCTCCTGGCACAAAGCCGTGGCTAGACATTTGGCGCATTTGGGATTCTCCGAGGCATATTTGCAAAATAAAGAACTTGCTGTAGCAAGGCGAGAGATCATCAGCAGATCTAGAGATGTTAACTATCAGCAGGAGCTGACGATAGTTGCCAGTTCCCCACATTTGTATGGGTATGGAGTACTGGCTCCCCCTCTTGGTAACATGGCTCACTTTTTATCTACTGTAGCTACCTTTAGAGAAAAACAGCTGTTTCTCTCTGCTAGGCTAAATGCGCTCCTTACTGCTGTTCTCGAAGGGCGCTTAATAGGGACCCCATTCGGGGACCGTCTTTGCCCCTATGATTTGCTGGCGGCTGAGTCAGTGCACCATGTCCTATTTGAATGTCGGTTGTATGACACAGGGTATTTTCAGACGTTACGTGGTCAATGTCAACCACAGTCAATTCCCTGTGGTGGCTTGGACCACGTAACGTCTGTTGGGGGAACGCATGTTCCCCCCCAGATGTTACCACGGCGGGGAATCACATTCACCACGTGAGCGGTCGGAGCGGCGGGACCGGAGGCTGTTGCGTGGTGAAGGCGATTCCCTGCCGTGGTAACCCCCGCCATCATGACTGGATGGTGGCCACGGCCCGGAATCCCCGGAGGGATTCCGGCCCATGGCCATAGCGGGCGAGCGCTGCGGCGGCATTGGCTGCGGCGGTCGCCCGTCTCCCCAGAGGGCGGGCGGCGGGGAGCGTGGAGGGGGCGGGGCCGTGCGGCCGCACGTTGCGCCGCGCGGCCCCGCCCCCTCCCAGATTCCCCGCCGGGATCCCCCTGCACGTCTGTTAGGGCGTTATGGGTCATCCCGGCGGGGGATGAATTCATTGATTTCATGACAGGGCCAATTGGCCCCGTCACATCTGAAAACACCCACACTAAGACTCAAATTTTTGCAGAATTTGGCTGATAGTTTTCCAGGGACAACAAGCATATTCCTTGCCCGTATGGCTCTATGTGATGTGCGCCCTGAGGTAACTGTATCTACTATGAAATTCCTCAGTTTAACCATGGATGAGAGGAAAAAATTCCTCCAGTTCAGGTCGCTGCAGGTTACTGCTTAAAATGGTTTGTTTGTTTTACTGTTTTTTAAATATCCCCTACGGCTGAGGAGTATAGCCTTTCTTTATTTTAGCTGTTTTGACTGCACTGTAAGGTATTCTCTATTATGTGTGCTGCGTTGTACTATGGACCACCTGGAATGGGCAGTTATGGCCATTATCCCGTTGTAATGAGGATTTTGTGTGTGTTAGGATGCATGTTTTCTCTTTGTATTGTATGTCTTTTTAATGTGGACTATGGCCTAAGGTCTTGTCATAATAAATTTTGATGATGGTAAGTCAGGAGTTAGAACTGGAGACTGAGCAAAGCAGTGAGGTATATAGTGATTGGAAACAACTGCAAAGGGAGGGAAGGGAAGGGAAGGAGAAGGTGAAAACGAGTCACAGGTAGGAGGGCTGCAGTTCAAAAGAGTGGAATACAACATGGTGGAAAGAGTACAAACTGCTGATAGCAAGAAAACAAAGCTTTCTACAGCTGTAGAAACGAAAGTCATTAGACTTACAAATTTCTGTAATGGCTTGTGAAACCCATGTCTAATTGGAGTCCATTGTTCTTTGCATGTAGCGGAGCTATGAATTTTTGTCCCCAGACTCACCTTTTAAAGGTGTTGCATAGGTTTCCTTTCAAGACAAGGACCAAGAGGTCAGAAATAGAGTGGTTACTTTGTGATAAGTGAGTGCCAACATTAGAAATCTGTGCTCTAGTCCATAACCCTTTTTCTGTGCGAGTTAATGATCTAAGGCTCTTGCCAGGGCCCCTTCCCTGCTGGAAGAGCTCTGTATCCTCCACATGATCAGAGGCAAAGCCATGCAGCTTTGTTTTCTAACGAGACAAAAGCTGTGCAGCATTTGCCTCCTAGAGTTCTCTCCGGAGCCAAATGCTGCACATTTCGCATGGTGAGAAACCATTTTTTGTCCCAGTCCAGAGGTCCTAGCTCTGCTTCCCCTGTGCGACCATCCATGACCTTGGCCCCACCCCACTGTATCCAAGGCCACCCCTGGTGGTTAACATTATAAAAATCACACTTTAGTGTCAGGTATTGTATATCTGTGATGCTACCGTTTTTCCTGTACTTACGAGTAACTAACCATGCTAGCTGGGGTATATGGTGAAGAATTTATTGGTAATTAGCAACTACATTAGGAGTTGAGCTGACTGAAGACAGCCAAGTCGTTTTCATGAAAATAGAAATAATTTTGAATTCATTTTTGAAATTTTAAATTCCATATTGATTCCATCAAAAATTTCACAAGTTTCATTTCCACTAAAATTGTGATTTTCTTCATTTTTCATGGGGAAAAACGACAAGATTTCAGACTTTCAGCGTGAGCCACATTAACATTTGGAATCTAGAAGTTGTCATTTTTACATGTTAAATTTATATGAAATTTTTGTAAGTTCAATGAAATTTTGACAAAAAATTGGCAATCAAAAATCACATTTTTCACTGAAATTTCCTTTTGCTATGGAATTTCAACCTAGGTTTTAATTTGTAGCAAGATCTGACCCATTACCAGGAAAATGCCCCCGGAGCTCTCCTCTTTGGCATCAGTGCAAAACGTGGCTGTTCCACCAGGCGTTTGGTGAGGGAGATGGGTGCGAGGTTGTGGATTAGGGAGGAGTTTTTTTTATGTATGCTCCACCATAGGTATTAATTTTATATTTATTATTTTATTTCATATTTTTATTTATTTATATTTTAATGTGTGGATTGTTAGACACCCCGAGCTGCTTTAGCAGGAGGGGGTGGGATACAAATTATTAAATAAATAATATAGAAGTATAGCTTGGGTTATTTTTCCCTATGTGCATCACTTTGTACCCATCAACATTAAATTTCATCTGCCATTTAGTTGCCCAGTCACCCAGTCTTGGAAGATCAGTTCCAGTTAATTGAAAGATTTAAATTCATCCCTGAAATCCGCTGTTGCTCTAAAAGAGATGTTTAAAAGCAATTTGTGTTTAAGGATCCATCTTTCAGGCCGTGTTGTAATAACTCAAAAAAGATAAAAGCTCAGCATATTGACAGAAGTGAGAAACATGGAATTTGCTTTTGTTGTTACATTATTTCCTCTCAATTCTTTTTTTACCTCTGTAATGTTCCTGTAACAATTTAGTTAAAACATCCCCCCAAAAATAACCCCTCCAAGGATTTGCCAGATGAAATTAAAATGCAAACACATTTAAAACCAATAAAAGGAAATACTTATTAATGCAGCCAATTCACTCTGGCGGGAGAACATCAAGAACAATATTGCCATTGCATTCTAAAATGGACCAGATAATTTTATGACAAGTAATAACATCTGTCAGCGGGCAAGCCAAGGTAATGATAAGGATAATCAGATTTTATACTGTGAGGCATAAGCTGTTCACCTGCAGGGGCCAGGAAGGGATTGGTTTTTCCAGGTCACAAAATTGTACAATTGGCTAGTACCATTTTGCTTTTGTTTATTTGCTTTAAGCCTTAATGGGAAACAGGATAAGTGATTAAAAAGCCAGTTACAGGACCAACATACACTGGGCTGCTATGGACAGTGTGGTAGGGTCATAACCTGGGCTAGCTGCCAGCGTGACCAGGGAAACTTCAGGCCAAACATCTGGATGGCCCTTAACATACACGACAGTAGCCCGTGGGTCAAAGCGGTTTCAAGCAGGCCTAAGTGGGCCACCGTCACGTTTGTTAACACCCAATGTAGGCAAGATGGTATCTTTTACTTGAACAATGTCTGTTACCTAAAGTATCTCCGTGTAAATAGTCACACTTCACTATAATGAATCGTGCTCACAATGAAACCATTTATAACAATCCGAACTTCAAGAACCTTTTCTAATAATTACACATTTTCAATCCTAGTATAGTGAACATCTCCAATAGAATGAACCTTTCCTCTGGTCCCTTGGGGGGTTTATTATACATACTGAAGTTTTGCCGTAGTTGGCTAATAGCAGGGACCCATGTTCACTGCTTTTTCCCTTTCCACCAATGGAGAAAATGCAGTGAACAGGGGTCCCTGGTAATAGATAAGGTGCTTGTAAATAGTGATCAACAATACGTAGCATAGTTCCTGGCTTTCATGAGACCCATATGCACCAGAGTAATAACTGTTCAAAGTGAGGGTAGAGGAACAGCTGAACCCTCATGATCCCCAAAGCCCCATCCTTGACTAAGCATGTAAAAACAGGGTCGGAGAGGACACACATCCCTCCTGATTTCTAGGTACAAGGGGCAATCCTTTTCTAGTTTTGACCCCCCCACCTCCAAACTCCTGGGGGGCATGGGGCTCAAAATCAAAAGCCTTTACCCGAAACATGGGGTGGAGAGCATATCTCCACTATTCCCCCTATTTATTTTGCCCCCGCTTTTAAACTTCTGAACAGCAGATGGCTTTTTATGGCTGGGTCTTCACATAAAGCTCAAGGCTGACAAGGCCACAGAGGCTTGGGAGAAGAATGCCCTGAACAGCATGCCTTGTACTAAACACATTAGCTCTTGGACCAGGAGCTGAACATTGATGAAAACAAATGAATAAAAGGCACTTCCCTCTTCCCATCATAGAGGGGGAAATTGAGAGTTTCTAAGCAAAAAAACCAAAGTATCTGAGAGAGTTTGGGGATTTTTGAAAAAACAAAACAAACCGCCACCATGTCCTTGGGACTCAACAAGCTGCACACACCCACACTTCTCCCAAGTCCTTTGACAAGCTCTCCAGCCACCTCAGACCTCGGCCTACAGCTCAGCCTGCCTCCCAAGCCCTTGTCCCGCATTTCCTGTAAACAGAGAACACTTCCTCCCTAGAGATGACCTGGCAATGAACTAGCGACGACTGACGTTAGAAGGCACCACACCCAAAACCCTGCTGTGCCAGAAGGCACAATGGGCGGCTGATAATACATAATAGGTTATGAAAATCGGCTGTGCCCTTTATAGACTCCTCAGCATGCAGTGTTTACATGGCATGTTAGCTGCTGAGAGCTTTTACTTTCATGAAATTGGTAGTTCTGTGTATTAATAGAGCCTTTTCTACCAAAAGAAAATGTCAGTTTTACCCTTTGTCAAAGGATTAACATTGTGACTTAAACTTTGTCTTTTCTCTATTTTCTTTTCTCTTGACTGACTCTCAGCTCTCTTCATAGGTAGTTCTCCAGAATTTAACGTGGAAGGAGATTGGGGCATAGTTACTCCAGGCCCTGTACCACTTAGGCTCAGGGAAGTGAAGATCTTAAGATGCTGATAAAAATAGTAAGTTTTATTTTTCTAACTTTGGCCAGTTCCCAGCACATGCTCTCTGCAGCTGGCCAGAGCCAGACAAGGCAAATGACTTCCATATCCACTGGTGTCATGGGGCAAGGGATGTTCATAATGTGTGACATGGCATATTGGGCTCCAAGACCAATATATGTCCATTACAGTAATCTCTTACGGCCCCTCTGCTCCCCAGGATGTCCACAGTGCCAGTGGGGACCAAAGTCAACCTTGTTGTAAGTGTAGCCAGTTCCAGAGACCAGCTTTGGACCTCACTGTTTAGAAACCTCTGGTACGATTACTTGTGATATGCCTGAATCTAGAGGTAAACATTTAAAAACTGTTAGCTGAAGAGAAATAGTCCTTAATAATAAAATATAAAAGAGCTCATCCTTCCAGGTGCTATGTACCTTCTGCTAAGCATTGCGGAGTATCCTCTGTTGGGAAAGGATGGTGTATAGCACAAGCATATAGCCACTTTTGTATAGTTAACAGTGCTGAAATGATGTCTTTGAATTTATTCAGAACTTTCCGAGGATCACGGCCGTCAGTTAGGTACTTCCAAGTTGCAAGGAATAAGTCTGGTACTTGGTGTGCTCAGCTGCACTTGCTTGAGTGTTTCTCTGCGCTGCTGTGCATCTTCTTTGGCCAGGCATCAGCAGGACACGGGAGCTCCTGATGTGACCTACCACTGACCTTACCTTCATTGAGCAGGGAAATGAAGCTTACTGCCTTACTTGGTGGGCACACGGCTAATGGGAGGGGACAGGTTGGAGGCGGGGGGAGGAGAACAAGCAGCACCGGACAGTTTATGAGTGGCTGCCAGGGGCAAAAAAAGTGGGCATTAGTTATTCTCTTTGGTGCCTTAGCTGTGTGCTACACTGCTGCTGGCGGCTTGTGTAGATACATATTTCAGCTTTGAAGTTGCACTCTTCATTTTGCAGGCACAACATTTTAAAAGGGGGGTGGGGGCAATGCTGGGAGTTACAATGCCCTGCTCTTTATATTTTAAAGTAGGGCAATGCTGTATGTTATTTTACTTTTTGCAATAGGGGGTGTGTGTGTGTTAGTGAGTGTGTGTGTGTGTGTGTGTGTGTGTTTACAATTTTAAAAAAATGTTTGGCTTGTCTTCTCTTATTCCTTCCCCCCCTTGGCTTTGAGCCCCCCCCCCCCCCCGGTTTATTTGGGAAGGGATATGTGGGATATGTGGCTTCCAGCTGGGTCATAATTTCCAGTTACGGTGTATTTTTGGTGTCCGCATCACGTGTCCATGTGCCAAGTTCTATGTGCCGAGTTCCAAATGCCAAGTCTTTGGCCATGATTCCAAGGGGCAGCCGAAGACCTGGGCCTGGTACGTGGAACCTCGGGAGCACTCAGGAACACTCACAATTTTATTTTATTTTTTGCTATTCAGTATGCTACTTATTCATGCTAACATGTCCATGTGCCTAGTTAGCATAATTAGGTAGACCATGTTAGTAGGGGTGGGAATTCACACACATAGATGGGGAACACACCAAACATGCAGCTGGCCAGCCCCCGCCCCTGTACTGGAACCCAGTGCTCTCCTACTGCACCCAGCACCGCACCCCACCAGCCTTGACGGGCAGTCATTGTGGATCCGACCATGGCCATGTCTGCTGGCCTGGGAACAGACATGATAGCCCTCTGTGGCCCGGGCAGGTGGGCCTTAGACCAGTCTGTGACTTGAAAGGTTTCTCCGTGGTCAGAGCCCAGGGTAGCCACCGACACAGCCCGGGGCAATCCCAGGCCAACATCTGGCAGTACCTGCACATACATGCAGGCGAGGTCCAGGCCAAAGCGTGACAAAGCAGGCCACAGTGGTCCACTGTCATGTCTGCTTTTATCCTTTAAGGGAGGGTATAACAGACCTGTGAACGAACACTGAAACATGGTCACAGTACTTCAACACCCTCAACTTGCTTTGGAGTCAAACTTGTTTTGGCAACTGGCAATGGAACAATCTTTTGGCATTTTGTCCATCTGTTTGCACATAAACGACCTCTCCAGATTCCCATACACTAGTGTAAATCTGGAGTAACTCTGACTTTAGTGGAATTACCCTCAATTCACATTAGTGAGCAGAGAGCTGAGGTATGCCCCCTCTGTCCATATTACTGGTTTCTCTCTCCAAATCTTAGTTCTTCCATAAATCTGACAATCCTTCCAAGAAAGCAACGTTTAACAAAGTGGTCTTCAATCTGTGGCGCGAGAATACATTGCTCATAACTCCCTTTCACGTTGCTTGAAACAGCTCAATAAACAAATGAAAAATATTGAGAGAGACTGCAAACCTCTCAACCAACCTGAAAAAAGGCACACTGTCATGGGTGTTGCTGGTTCCACCACTCTGCCCAGAGACGTTCACCGTAAGCCGTGAACTTTGAGAGTTGCTTGCAACCACAGAAAAGTGGGGGATCACTAGCATAACATTTAATTGCAAAAGTGGTAACTGTTACTTCTAGGAGATCTGGACACTATCTGCTCATCAGGTGGATAATGTATGCGTTTCAACTCTTGTCTGTTCAATTTATGGATCAATCCTGCTCCAGCAACGCCAGAGGAAAAATTACTCTAGACGAAAAGGCTAGAAGAATTTCTTCGTTGGAAGAATCCGAGAGTACTCAGCACCTTGCAGTGTCAGGCAGCAGGTCCATGTTTACTGAAACTCTGTGTGGGCTACTGGAGGACGTTTGTGCAGTCAGGCAGAAGAAAGAGAGGAGTAGCTGGAAGCATTTAATAGCATTGTTTGCTAATCTTGGGCCGGGGGGGAGGTTCCTTGAGTTATGGACTCTCAGAATTCCTTTCAAGCAGCCAGTTGACATGGGACATTCTGAACAAATATCCATAGGGGACAAGATCACCAACACTGGAAAACTTACATAGTGCTATTTCCCAGAGAATGCCAGTCTTGAAAACAAAAAATGCAAATAGGCATCTCAGCAGATACTACGAAAGCATATTGTCCCGTGGAGGTTTCTCAAGGCCACAGAGCTAGACAATATTAATGGGATTCCATGGAATTAGTTTGCTGTAACTACCCAATGCTTGTAGGGTAAATTCACACAAGTGGTCCTTAATTCCAATAGTCTTGCTTTTATGGGTATGGAATTTACTTGCAAGGTATTTACATGTATGGAATCTCCATTGATATTAGTGAAGCTTCTGCACCACAAGCAAGGAACCTCTGGCTCCGGGACCAAATGCAGCCCATTGCTCGTCTTTCTTCCGCTGCTTTTCAGATCCTGAATCTGGCCTCTGGAGCCAGTTCTTGCCCCCCAAAACACTGAAGGGTAAAGGAGCAGAGATGATGGCATGTTCACAAGATAGGAGAGGGGACAAATCCATGGTACGGATTCATGATCTGAATCCTCTTCTTCCTGAGCACACTCCTTAAGCACCCCCATCCCCAACTTCTATGATGCCCTTGGAGCTTGTACTACTCTTTAAAACAGCCTCCCTGGGAGGGAAGTCTCCCATCCGTCATCTCTCCTCTCCATCTCCCCCTGCTTCTTCCTCTCCCTCCACCAACACTCTTTCTCCCCCTTGCCTATTCCCCTTCCTCCCCTTCACCCCTTTTTAACCATTCCCTGCAAGCTCCCTCCTCCCCACCACAGTCCCCGCAAGCCCCATCGCTCCACATCCTCCAGCCTCATCCACATTCCCTGCCTTCCCCCGATCAACTCCCCTTCTTCTGCTCCCTCTGGAACTGCCGCTCTTCCATTAACAAAGCCCCCTTCATTCACGACCTCTTCCTCTCTCACCGCTTCCAACTCCTTGCACTTACTGAAACCTGGATCTCTCCCTCTGACTCTGTCACCCTTGCCACCCTCTGCTTTGGAGGCCTTTCATTCTCTCATCGACCTCGCACTGAGGGCTGGGGTGGTGGCATGGGCCACCTTCTTGCCAACCGCTGTCGATTCCAGCCCCCCTCCCCTCTACTTCCCCTCCGAGGCTCACTCTGTGCGTCTCTTCTCCCCCCTTCACCTTCGTGTCGCTGTCATCTACTGCCCCCCCCAGCCTCCCCCAGCCCCCTTTCCTCCCAGACTTTGAATCCTGGCTTACCGTCTTCCTTTCTGATGATACCCCCGCTCTCATTCTTGGTGACTTCAACATCCATTGAGACACACCTTCCCAGCCCTCTATCTCCCGCTTTCTCTCTCTACCCTCCTCCTTTTGATCTCCGCCTCTGGACTGATTCCCCCACCCACACCGGTGGCCACTCTCTCAACCTCATCTTCTCCAGAAACTGTCCTGTTGCTGACCTCTCCTTTGTCCCCTGTCCAACCATCACCTCGCTTCCTTCAACCTCTCCCATCAACCCCTATCTTCGTCCCCGGCTCCACGCCCCTTTCGTGATTTGCAGGCTATTAACCCTTTAAACTTTGCTTCCTCCGGTTTTCTCCTCTTCTTTCAATGCCTCTCTCACCATGACCCTCGACTCTCTTGCCCCCCTCTGCTCCCGCCCTGCTCAGCCTCGAAACCCCCGTCCTTGGCTCACCCCTACTATCTGCTACCTCCACTCCTGCACCTGAGCTGCTGAATGCCTCTGGCGCAAATCCCGCTCCCACCCTGACTTGCTCCACTATAAATTCTCCCTCTCTTCCGCTATCTCCCTGGAGAGGCAACAGTACTATGCCTCCTGGGTTGAATCCTACTCTCGTGACCCTTGCTGCCTCTTCTCATGCCCCCCTCCACCCTTTCTGCTCAGGATCTTGCGTCATTCTTCACTTTAAAGATTGACAAGATCTGCCAGGACATTGCTTCCCACTCATCTCCTCTCCCCGCTCCCTCCCCACCCCCTCCCACTCCCCCCCTCCTCCTTCCC
>QEPC01009797.1:2771169-2804408 GCA_003113815.1 Sphenodon punctatus | reverse complement strand
GTCAACCACAGTGAATCCCCTGTGGTGGCCGTTTGTCCCGTAACGTCTGTTGGGGTTCTCGCCAGATGTTCACCCCAGTGAATCCCTGGCAGAAATCTCCATGACCTGTCTCTTATACACATCTAGATGTGTATAAGAGACAGGGGATAATCTGTTCTACTTCTGGTTTGCTTTTTAACCCAGAAGCTATCCGGAAGCGTTCAAACCTACGCTTCCATTTGGGCCACTCACTGGGTGTTGCAAATGGAAATGCCTCAGGAGACTGAACATTAAAAGAAGCTGCCATTTCTTCACTGCCCAATTACAGTCAGTGGTTTTCTTCTCACCCTCACTGTTCTCTGTACGCCGTATTTTTTTTCTTCTTCCCCTGGGCTTTCGATCCTCTCAACAGGCCTGGATTCGTGCAATCCCTGTGCTGCTACCATGTGATGTTAGAGGGGGTATGACCCCCCTCGCAGGGGGGGGGGGGGAGGCACAGACACTCCAAGAGTAGGTATTAACAGGAACAACCATTTTAATAGGCCACTTTAAGGGACAGAGCTCTGCTGCTCCTCTTTCAGTATTTCACCCGGATGTCATCCCCGTTTCCCTTTGACCCAGGAAACAGTCACTCTTCACACACTCATCACCACTTAAAAACCTCCAGATAGGGCTTATCCCAGCCTCAACCAGGTCCCCAAAACATAAACAACAGGCCTTTCTGGCCTCTGAAAATATGAAAGGTCAAACCTTGCTACTGCTGCAAAGTCCAAGCAAGTCTCCAGCAAAGCTTAAGCAGGCTTCCGTCTGGTAATCAGGCAGTTTCTCCAACTCTGCCCTGGAGCGTGACTTGATCCAGCCCTCTGCTCCCGCTGTGTAGCACAGCTCACTCACCAACCAGCCACTGCTCCTCTCTCCACTTCACTCCCTATACGGAGGGTTCTTCTCTCTAAGGCCGTTTTTAGACGAGCGCGGCGGCGCCCGCGCTTGTTTCCAAAAAAGCCGGCAGCTCATTCCACACGAGACGCTGCCGCCGAATACGCGCATGTGCGGCCCGACGCGCATCCATTTCCGGCCGCGTCTGACCAGCCTCGATCGCCGACCCGGTCAGTTCGCGCACGGAAATGGATGCGCGTCGGCCGCGCATGCGCGTATTCGGCGGCAGCGTCTCGTGTAGAACGGGCTGCCGGCTTTTTAAAGAAACAAGCGCGGGCGCCGCCGCGCTCGTCTGAAAACGGCCTAAGTCTTTATAGTCAGCTGCAACCCATCAGTTGATCTCCTACTAGCTCACTTGGCTAAAGCCTTAAAGGGCCAGTGCCCTGGAGTCCATGTAACCTTAACAACCCTTGCTCTCTGTTACAGAATGGGCCCCGGTGCACAAGATGGGATACTCCCCCACCTCCCGCTCCCAGTGGCTGGGGATGCAGCTGCATCAGGAAGTGTGCCCCCCCCACCCCCAGGCTTACAGGCCCTGGTGCAGCTGCACCAACTGTCCTGATTATAGCTATCCCCTTGTCCCTATCCAGTTCCTGGACTTGGCCTGTGAATCCAGCTCCTGTCTTCAAGCAATAAAGGAGAAAGCTTAGGTGAAGGAACTGGAGGTGAGGGCATGCACTGAAGGCTAGGGGATGGATTCATGATCCGGATTTGTTCCTTCCTTCCGCACCCCTACTCCCAACTCCTATCTGGCTGCAGAATTTGTACTAATTTTCAAAGCGGCCCTCAGGAGGAAAAGGTTCCTCACTTTGATACAGCTACTATCCCAGACACAACCCAGAATAACTGCTGATGTGTCGGGAAACTAAATCTTGGAACAGTGCCACTTAACTGGAAATGATTGCAAATAGAAGGCGAACAGTTATTGACAGTAGGAAGATGCAGGGGATAGAGATCTGAACTGCAGTGCCAGTTTAAGTTAAAAGCCAGAAAGCCTCCTCCATGCACTGCTAGCAAGGACATGCTACATTTGTGGTGAAGGGTAGGCCAGAAAAAGCCCCTTGTTCTACCAACAGTCAAAGGTGAAGTCGGCTTAGCGGCTGGGTGATACTAGTGCACCAAAAGGTGTTTGGTGGAGATAGGTCTAATTATGCTTACTTTAGGCCTTTGAAAAGATACCACCTAATTAATCCGACCAATTACCCAAGTGATAGGGTCCTTTTATTAGCTCTTTAAGAGTGGTCCTGCCAAAACAGACCATGCCTCTTAAATACATTCTCCCATCCATTAACTCTAATTGGTCCATTAAGATAAAATTAATTGTTGTGAGCCACTGAAAAGCCAATATTAAGGCGGCTTTACATTAAACCCCCATGAGTCCCATGAAAGCGCCGTCCTCACAGGATAATTAAAAGTGTACTGTATGCTATAAATAACTGTGTCGGATTGAACAACAGACCATAAACTATTGGATTGGATTTGTAGTAGCAACAACAGAAAGCAATTGCATTTTTAATGCTATGGGATATATATGCCGTATCATTAAGCAGAGACGCAAAGAGGATTCTGAAACTGCCGTTGAATTGTAATGTGTAACCCCTTGCCCTATAAATCTCAGCAATAAGACACAGCAACAGTGTGTGTTGAAGATAACACAAGCCTGGGATATCCTGGGAGCTGACTGCTGGAAATTTGTACAATGCACTTCCCAGCCACTCAGTCTTTATCTCCACCTGCAGTACAGAGCCAGGCTTGTGCTGCATCCCAGCGTAATGAGGGCTTCAGAATGAGTGACTGAGACAGTGTAGGCTTTTTAGGTTAAAACTGACAGGCAGTTTTATTCTTGATGCTTACAACACAAACACAGCCACAGCCTAGCTCACTGCTAACCATCTCTAGACTGCCCCCTATTTGCCAGTCTAACCTGGGATGGACTAAGCTGGATCTGCTACTAACTGTGGGTACTTTTGCATACTAGCTAAGATCATGGGCAGGATCTTTCATAAATACTCCATTCTGCAATATGCTGAACTTCTTCTGCAAGCTGAACATTGTTGATTCTCCCTGGTTTCCCCTTACAAGCTCATAGGGTAATTTTAGACGTTACGAGACCACAGTCAACCACAGTGAATCCCCTGTGGTGGCCGTTTGTCCCGTAACGTCTGTTGGGGTTCTCGCCAGATGTTCACCCCAGTGAATCCCTGGCAGAAATCTCAATGACCACGTTTCCGGACCTCTGGTTGCCCGGAGGTCCAGAATCGTGGTGGGATCGGGCCCCAACTGTGGTTGGATTGGCCACGATCTGGGATCGGCCGAAGGTAACGTCTGTTACCTTCAGCCAGCCCGGATCGTGGTCCTGCCCATCTCCTTGAGGGGGGGCGGGACTGTGCGGCCACATGTCATGCCGCACAGCTCCACCCCCTCCCCGCGCAGCCTTGCCCCCCTCCCCGATCCCCCTCCAGAATCAGGCCAGCACGTCTAAAGGACGGATGGCCTGATTCCTGACCGGAATCCACAATGGATCCCGGTCCGTGGTTCACCATGGCGGGCCTCCAGGCCCATCACATCTGAAATTACCCATAGTCTATGCCTATGAAAATCATCACTCAAGGTGAATCTTCTGCTATCCGCAACAAAGTCGGTTCCACTCCTACAATGTTAGTGAAAGGTTGGATTTTGTCCCATACAGTTATCATAAATATATTTATGAACAGAAATAAATAATAATAATAAATAATAATTGATTACAGATCAGTAAGTTTGATGTCTGTGCTGGGCAAAATGGTGGAAACTATAATTAAGAACAGAATCGCTGGGCATGTTAATAAACATGGCTTAATGGGGAAGAGTCAACATGGATTTAGCAAGGTAAGTCATGCCTCACTAATCTGTTGGAATTCTTTGAGGGTGTAAATAAGCACGTGGACAAGGGAGACCCGATATAGTGTACCTGGATTTCCAGAAAGCATTTGATAAAGTCCCACATAAAAGATTCTTGAGAAAGTTAAAAAGTCATAGGATACGAGGTAGTGTCTTACTATGGATCGGTAACTGGTTAAAGGATAGGAAGCAAAGAGTAGGACTAAATGGTCAGTTTTCACAATGGAGAGATGTAAAAAGTGGTGTGCCTCAGTGATCTGTATTGGGACCGGTGCTGTTTAATGTATTCATTAATGATCTGGAAAAGGGTGTTAAGAGTGAGGTGATCAGATCTGCAGATGACAACAAGTTATTCAAGGTAGTTAAAACACGAGCNAAATGGCAGATGAGATTTAATGTGGACAAGTGCAAAGTGATGCACATAGGAAAAAATAATCCAAACTATGAGTACACAATGCTGGGGTACTAAACTAGGAGTTACCACTCAGGAAAAGGATCTGGGAGTGATTGTGGATAATACACTGAAATCCTCATCCCAGTGTGCAGCAGCAGTCAAAAAAGCAAACAGACTGTTAGGAGTTATTTGCAAAGGGATAGAGAATAAAACTGAGGATGTCATAATGCCTCTATACAAATAGATGCTGCAACCGGAATATTGTGTGCAGTTCTGGTCGCCTCATATAAAAAAAGACATAGCTGAACTAGAAAAGGTACAGAGAAGGGCAATGAGAATGATAAAGGGTATGGAACGGCTTCCGTACAAAGAGAGGCATGACAAGCTGGGTCTCTTCAGCTTAGAGAAGAGAAGACTGAGAGGGAAACATGATAGAGGTTTATAAAATCTTGAGTGGTATGGAACGAGTAGATAGGGAACGGTTATTTACCCTCTCAAATAGTACTAGAACTAGGGGACACTCCATGAAACTAGCTGCCAGCAGATTTAAACAAATAAAAGGAAGTACTTTTTCACTCAATGCATAATTAACTTATGGAATTTGTTGCCAGAGGACGTTGTCAAGACCAGTAGTATAGCTGGGTTTAAAAAAGGACTGGATACATTCTTGGAGAGTAGGTCCATTAATGGCTATTAACCAAGTAGCTTACGGAATGAATTTCTTACTGTCAGGAGCTGGGAGTGAACACCGAGGAATGGATTGCCCGTTGTGACTGTTGGTTCTTCTCCCATGTGATCGAGACTGGCCAATGGTCGATCAAGCCCAGGACAGGATGCTGGGCTTGATGGACCATTGGTCTGACTCAGTATGGCACTACTTATGTTCTTAATTATAATAATAAATAAGCATTTTATTTCTATAGCACCCCACCCATGGGTGGCGCTCACAGTGCTTTACAACATAATAAAAAATTAAATTACCATAAGTCTGTATAAAATAATGTACAAGGGTAAGGTATCGAGGAAGGAGGAACACTTTAAAAGGAACCAGCAATGGATCCTAAAAAGACGTAAAATCTTAAAAACTTGCGATGTGCCAAATAAGGGAGTAATAATGAACCAAATTCTGCCAGGCACCATCATCCAGTTTTCTAGGGCAGGGCTGCTCTGCATCTCTGTCAGTGCAGGCCAAATTGCCCAAGTCTTGGCAATTTGTTAGCAGGCAGGACTGCACAAAAAAATCTCTCATCGGGCGTTTCAGATAAACAGGGAGACCACTAGAGCCCGGAGCTGCACCCCCATGGTGTTAGGACTTATGGGGGTGGGAGGCGGGGCCGGAGACAGAGGTCCCACTGGCGGAACCACCGGGTCCGGAGTCGGGCGGCTGGCGAAGGCTCGAGGGAAGAAGGCAGCAACGGAGCAGAACCCTCAGCGCTGCGGGACCCCCCACCCCCGGCTGCATCTAACAGCAGGGGAGAGCAAGGAATGGAGGGGGATCCAGGTGCTGCGGCCCAGCCAGAACCGGCGTGCCCGATGCCTCAGCGCATGCGCAGCATTGTGGGGTGCCAGAGCAACCCAGACGCTCTGCACGCCTGCGTGAGGCGGCAGAGAAAACCAGCGGCTATAAAGAGGCAGCAGGAAACAAGCTGCCTTGCCGGTGATCAGCGTTGCTGCTCAAGACTGGCCCCGAGAGTGGTGTTTGTATACGTGGGAAAGTTACCAGTGTCTTGCGCGTGGAGGTAAGAGTGTTGGTGTGTTTGTGGGTGTTGGGTGGGGTGAGTGTGTCTTAGTGTGGGTGGGTGTTGCTGCAGTGTTTTACACAAACGTGCGTCCATTGCGAGTGGTCCCTGTTTCCGTTCTCCCATTCCTCACTTGAGCCTATCCCTCCTTTGTGAGAAAGCCCTATTCCATCCCCCCGCTCTCCACATCCTTCCTACCCTTCTTCCTGTGGGGTTCCTCAACTCCTTCCCCACCTTCTGGGTCCTGTTGCGTGTGGTGTCCCACGTGGGACCCTCCCCAGAGTGCACGCTCAATCCCTACCCGGTGATGATCTTGCCTGCTTCATTACGAAGCTACAGGGCTCTATAAGATCCTGAGGGCAGGTATTCCCATAAGGATTGGGGACCGCGTGAGTTTTGGTGATAATCCTCTCCCCTTTCCAGGAGCCTTCCCTAACACATGGATACCAGCTCCTACCCCTACCCAACACTCTAGGGTGGTATCCGCAACTCCATGATGCTGAACAGAATAATGGATGGACGGTCACGGAGCTGCACCAGGGGTCCCCCCAACAGACAGGTAGCAGCACTGCATTCGGCTGTTGCCCTGGGTTTGGCCGGTCTGCTCTGTACAGTGTGCTCCAGGATCTTCTAGAGCATGCCATGCTGGGCTGCCCAGAGCAACTGCAGCCTGCTCTGTGGTGCTTATCTGGCAGGTGCCATTTGGATGAACTGGTCAACCCCAGGGGTGAGAAGTCATTCATGGGCATCCCCAGAGCTTCCGTCTATCTGTTTACACCCAATATGTGGCCAGTATACATTTTTTCTTTAGTACAGGGGTAGTCAAACCCTATTCAAACTTATCAACATGAACAGTGCAAGTTAAACATACAACCTCTGGAGTGGTTGTTGCACAACGTCATTCTTGAAATTTATATTTTATTTTAAAAATACAGACATGAAATTGGATTTCAAGGCCATAAGGTGGATGGGACCCTACTGAGGGCTATATGTGGTCCATGGGTCACTAACTGGACAGCTTTGTTCTAGGGAATTAGGAACCAGAGATCATGGTGCAAATGTTGGATGTGCTCCTTGCATTCTGGGCAACCAAACAGTCAAAGAAAGACACCTCTCAAGAGTCTAGTTTTGTTTACTAAGTCTCAGTTATTTATACAATCCCCATCACTTAAGGGCAGAGTGGCCAAAATTTCTGTAGCTGTTGGGAGGGTTCCCACAGAAATTGGATCACAACCAAATTAGCGCATATGCCTTGTGTGACCTTCTGTACAGAGGTGAATTTTACACCATTGGACAATGACTGGGGCTGAAACAAATATTCAAAGTGATTTGAATATTTATCAAATTTGATGAATTCACACTTGCAAATTCAAAATCAGCAACCCATTTGTGAACTTTGCAAATGAGCTATGCAAAGGAACATTTTCCTTCGTTTTTCCATTCAATATGTAATAATTCAATGCACAATCATTCGATAACTTGTGATTGGTTAGTTATGGTTACATGGTGAAAGAGTCCATTATTTGGTTGGACAAATCACTAACTGTTTTGAATATTAGCTATTTAATTAATGAATAGAAAACTAGTCAAACTCAAACACTGAATTTGTTAAGAGCTGCCATGCAAATCTTCAAATTCACTTAGCTCAAATCTGAAGACTTGTTAATGGACACAAATCTTCAAATTGTATTTAGAAATAGGGAAAACTTCATTTATTTCAGTCCTGAGCATTACAATGCAACACACCAGTTTTGCTTTTCACCTCTAACACTCATCTCCCATTGTATCCAATGCTGTCTGTGCAATTCAGATTGCAGTGCTGTGTGCTGTCTGTGCAATTCAGATTCACAGTAGGTCTGTATTTTGCATTTCCCTTGTGCAAGCTCCTTGCCTAAAGGCAGAATGATTTATAACAGCTTAAAGGGCATAATCTTTTGAAAAGCAACACCATGTAACTGTGAAATTCTTTTTTAACCCCAGTGGTTTGTTGTCGGGGAAGGGTAAAGTACATGATTTTTATTAATATTTTCAGCTAAGCTTGTGATTTTAGATTTTTTGTTCCTGATGACTGTCAGGCCTGCTGCATCTCAAACATCTCAATGAACTGAAGCCCTGGCTCAAATTGGGAACTCTCTCAAAGCGGTAGATGTCTTCTGGACATATGGATCTAAGAGGAACCATTCGAGAACCTGAAGCAGTCAAAGTGGGAGGGTAGGCAGTTAGAGCACAGGTGTCACTCAACTCATGCTAAAACCAAATGATTGCAGCATAGATCATTTTTGAAGGACTATGCTGTGGCTGTGATGGCAGTAAAAAAAGCTTTCTTCTCTGTAGTTTGGAAATTTAGGTCTGAAAAATTCTGAAAAGTAGGCCCATTTCAACCTTTGAATTGCTGAAAGGTCAGTTTAAAATGGTCAGTTTTTGCTTCTGTGCTGAAAGATGTTTATTAAACATATTCTCTCTCATCTATTTGTTGGCCATATGCCTGGAAAACCCGGGTTGGTTTCTATGTTAAAATCTATCAATGCTTTTAACCTATTCACTTTTAGGATATATGTATGTGGGGTTTTAGACCTCAAATAGCGGGTGTTTTGTTAAGTAGGTAATGGTATGGCACAAGAAGCCATAGCCTTTAAACCAGGTGACATCTTTTAGACATATTATTTGCTGTGTTTGCTGAAAGCAATACTGGATCAGATGGAGTGCCCGGGAAGTGCGCAGCTGAGAGTCTACTCATGTCTAAGATTTACTTTTCCATCCTAACTATGAATAAAATCCATCATAGATTTAAAGTGTTCATGTTTCAGAATAGACCATGGAATCCATTTTCCTTTCGGTTCCTTTCCTTTCTTGTGACCTATGGCATGCTGTACAACTGGCAGTAAACACTGACTATCTTGTTATGGTTATGTGAACGACCTTGCTCCAGCTAGGTTGTTTTGACGATATTAGGAGGTCTGGAATGCAGTAAACAATATAGTTGTTAGAAGATGTTAATTATAAGTTAATTATAATTATAATATCACAATGGGGTCCCCATGCGGTATGTCACAGCATAAACACTGGTTTTCTAAAATGACTCTGTTCACCTGTTTGGATATAATATGTACTTGCTGTTTAATAACTTACTTGTCATTTGATTATAATTTGTTGGAATTTACTTGCTTATGTTAGTTTCTTCATCTCTATCTTCAACATAGGCTTTTGATCTGTTCACCATCCATTGACATTTAACATAAGTTAAAATACACTTTTTGTTAATAATGTAACTTTGAATTGTCTACATTTTAACTGTAATAAGTTTCCATTGATATTAAGTGGGGGTATCAAAATAAGCAATAGCAGTATTTAAATTGGGGTCTGGTTTTATTGGGGAGACTATAGGGACTTACTTTGGCCTAGAAAGCAGTTTGCTTTTTAGTGTCACTTTCAGGAAAATTGGCATAAAGGAATTTGAAGAGACACTAATAACATGTTTGTTTGGGACCCAAGGTCTTTTTGTAAGTTGAGTCAAAACAGTAACTTTACTCATAACATGTTTTCAGCTTATAATTAGACAGTAATACTGATAGTAGAGAAACACCACCACCCTGTGAATAAAAGTGTTTTATTGTTTCAATCATATCTTAATGCTGAAATAGATTTAATTTTTAAGCTAAATAAGGGAGACTATAGACATTGAGAGTGACGTATTTAATTAGTAAACTAAAGTTTATTTTAACCTAATGTTTGGCTTCAAATTATACCTAAATACCCCCTTCAGATAAATAAGAAATTGTTCTTTTGAATTGTGTCTTAATGTCTCAGAATCTTATAAATCAATGTTTCGATAAAACTTCCTTTCTAAATTAGGTAGAACCAAGGCAGATCTAACCTCTGTTTTTCAACAACTTCCTGAAAAGAATCCATATATGAAATTAAGTAGAATTAATAGAATTTAATAAAACTTCAGTGAGGTAAATAGACTCCATTGGGTTTCATAGAGCTCCAGTGAAACTGAAAGACTATTGAAGTGGGACAAAGATCAAGACCAGTAAAAAGTTACCATGGTCTTGCCTCATAGAAATAAGGAGGAATAAAGTCAAAACAATCAACAAGAGTGGAGACATGGAAACCAAAAACATATTTCTTTAGCATCATCGCTTGGCAAGAAGCAAACTTCATTTTTATTGGAAGACCCCTGACCTGCTGAACACTGATTAGAGGAACACATGACAGCCATTTTGAAAGACTCTCAGAAATTCTATAAGACTGACAGGATATTGCTGAGAAAAGAAGAGGGAGAAGAAGATACTTGCATACCACCCAACATGCTGCTGGGCTGTTACCTGTGGGACTTAGTTTTTTTTCTGTCCCAACTCTTTTTCTTTTCTTTTTCCAATCTTTTCTTTTACTACTTTCCCCCAAGTTTTTTACTTTTCATTTTTATTTATTTATTTAGACATTTGTAACCTGCCCATCCTGCCACAGGCAGCTCTGGGTGGCGCACAACATAAAACATTAACATTAAAAGAACTTTTAAAATAGACAACAACAGGGAGGTATAAAAAATCCACAACCACCCCCCACCCTAACCCATTCCCCCCACCCTACCCATTCTCCCCCCTGAAAGCCAGGTGAAACAGCCATGTCTTACAATAGCGTCGAAGCGAGGGGAGATCCGGGTCCAAATGGGCCTCCATCAACAGGGAGTTCCACAGCCGTGGGGCGGGCAACAAGCAAGCCCTCTCTCCATCGTGGCCCCTCGGCAGACTCGGGGGACCTCCAGGAGAGCACCCCCTGATTACCGCAGGGGCGGATCCAGAACCCAGGGGGTGAGGCGGTTCTGCAAATAGGTTGGGCCAAGACCATTTAGGGCTTTATAGGTAAGCACCAAAACCCTGAATTGGGCCTGGAAGACTACAGACAGCCAGTGCAGAGACCGAAGAACTGGTGTAATATGTTCCAGGTGGCCCAATCCCACCAGGAGATGGGCTGCTGTGTTCTGCACCAGCTGCAATCTCCATATCGTCACCAAAGGTAGCCCCACGTACAGCGCATTACAGTAGCCAAGCCTGGAGGTGATGAAGACGTGGATGACGGTGGCCAGGTCAGAGTCCGAAACATACGGCTGAAGCCGACGCACCACATGTAATTGGCGGAAGGCACCCCTTGCCACAGCCTCCACCTGATCACCCAAGCGGAGTTGCGAGTCAAGGAGCAACCCCAGACTCCGTACCTGGGAAACCAGCGGAGGGCAGACCCCATCAATGATGGGGGCTGTTACCCCCGCTGCCTTACCCACCACCTCCGTCTTGTCAGGATTCAGCTTCAGTTGGTTTGCCCTCATCCAGTCCCCCACAGCTTCAAGGCACCCGTTAAGCACCGAGACTGCTGAGCCTGATGAAAAAGAGGTAGAGCTGGGTGTCATCAGCATATTGAGGACACCGCACACCAAACCTCTTGACCACCTCACCAAGCAGCTGCATATACACGTTGAACAGGAGAGGGGACAAAACAGAACCCTGCGGGACTCCACACAAGAGATCTCAATGTGATGAAAAATAATCACCGAGTACCACTTGCTGAGTTCTTCCGGCCAGGAAGGAGCGGAACCAGTCAAGAACCGCACCACCCACCCCTGCACCATCCTGCAGGCGTGTCACCAACATCTCATGATCAACGGTATCAAATGCCATCAACAGATCTAATAGAATCAGCAGGACCGAACGTCCCTGATCTAATTCTCAGCAAAGATCGTCAACCAGCGCCACAAGCGCAGTCTTGGTGCCATGTCCCGGGCGAAACCCCGACTGCGAGGGATCAAGAAAACCAACACGATCCAGATACTCCTGCAACTGCCGGGCCACCACCTGCTCAATAACCTTCCCTAAAAAGGTGAGGTTAGAGACCGGCCGATAGCTGGCAAGGGAGTCAACGTCAAGCGATGGTTTCTTGAACAAGGGCTTTTAATAGTGGCTTTTTAAAGACACTATTCTTTTTAAAGCTGTTTTTAAGGCTACTTTTCTCTCTTTTCTCATCTTTAATTTTATTTTGATTTTTACATTTTATTTTCATTCTAACTTCATTTTTCAGATATTTATTTTCCATTTTTAACTTCATTTCTCTCATTTTTCACTCTTTTAAAGTCATTTTTATTTTTATTTTAACTTCAATATTTTTATTTTTCAATTTCATTTTTCTCAATTTTCATTCTTTTTAAAGTCCATTTTTTAATTTTTAATTTTTTTCATTTTAACTTCAACTTTTCCCCAGGTGCAGACTTTTCTTTTAGGGAAGCACTGTAGTGGTTTTAGATAACCTGTTTCTTTTCCAATGTTTAACTCTGTCAAATGGACAGAGTTCCCCCAAGTGCTTCTCTGTCTTTTCCCTTCCTTTTTGGAGCTTTCATGCTTTTGCCTGCTGAGGGGCCCATTCCTCAACCTCTGAATAAATTTTGTTGTTTTTTTCCCTTTATCTTTTATTTTTACTATTTTTTATTTTTCTTCTTCTCAAGTCCCCAGCATAAGCAGCAAGTTAACATCTTATCTTCCTCAGCAGAACCCCACAGACCCTGGACAACTTTTTGGGACCTGCAATATCTGGTGAAATATATTCTCCAAGAATATTTGTAATTTTGTAATCAATTTCCTTTTTTGCTTGCTTCCGTAGTGCTTTTATAGTAGTGTGTAAACCAGTTTGGCTTACACACTACTATAAATTGTAATATTTTTAGTCATATTTTTTAGTCATATTTTTCAAATAGCAGCATTGGGGACTCCCAGTGTTTTGAGAAGTGGACTTGATAAGTCCTCGATTATCATTGACTTAAGTCCACTTCTCAAAACACTGGGAGTCCCCAATGCTGCTGTTTGAAATGACACCCAGGCAACTTCCGGTCAGGAGGGGAAGCGCCTAAACTCTCCATGTGGGAGTTTGCAGAACCCGGAGTCTTGAATAAGGGTAAGATAGCTATACATTTATAAATGCCCTATACCGATGACACCCAGCTCTACCTCTCTTTTTCATCCGACCCAGGCCCTGCAGTATCAGTGCTTACCCGATGCCTGTCAGCTGTCAGGGACTGAATGAGGGCAAGCTGACTGAAGCTGAATCCAGACAAGACTGAAGTGATGGTGGTTGGCCAGCCCCGTGACCTGGAGGGGATTTGGACTCCTATTGGTGATGGATCCAGCCCCCTCTGGTCAATCAGGTTTGCAGCCTTGGAGTGCTTCTGAACCCCCTGTTGCGCATGGATTGTCAGGTTGTGGTAGAGGCCAGGAGCACTTTTCACCAACTCTTTCTGGTGAGGAGGCTGCGGCCTTTTCTTTCTGATTTGGATCTGGCAATCATCATGCATGCTTTGATCACCTCAAGGCTAGATTACTGCAGTGCTGCCCTTGATGACTGCTTGGAAGCTGCAGAATGTGGCAGCTTGGCTCCTTTTGGGAGTGAGGAGCACATTACACTGGTGCTCTGAAGTCTGCACTGGCTCCCTATAGCTTTCTGGGCATGATTAGACTACTGTAACACACTCTACGTGGGGTACCCATGGTGACATCTTTGAAATTGCAGCTGGTGCAGAATGCGGTGGCCCATCTCTTAGTGGGACTGGGCCGCCGGGAGCATATTACCCCAGTGCTCCGTTCTCTGCACTGGCTGCCGGTGGTTTTCTGGGCCCGATTCAAGGTGTTGGTCTTGGCCTATAAAGTCCTAAACAGCCTGGGCCCTGCCTATCTGTGAGATTGCTTCACTCCCCAGGTCCTGGATTGGCCCCTGTGGTCATCTGGGGGTGCTCTGCTTGAGGTCCCCTGAGTTTTTGGGGGGGCCACGCAGGGGAGGGCATTCTCAGTGGCCGCACTGGGGATGTGGAACTCCCTTCCAGTAGAGTCCCGGTTGGCCCTGGATCTTCTTTCCTTTCGGAGAAGTTGTAAGACCTGGCGGTTCCACCAGGCATTTGGCGGGAGAGATGGATATTGGGGTGGGTGGGATGTGTTATCTTTTCCCTCCTTTTATGATACTTTATTCTAATTGTTTTTAATGATTGTGAGCTGCCTGTGACAGGAGGGGCGGGGCAACAAATTTTTAAAATAAATAAATAAATTTTAAAAAAATTCAAGGTGCTATTTTTGACCTTTAAAGCCCTAAATGGTCTGGGCCCTATATATCTGAAAGACCACCTGGCCTTCCATGCCTCATTGCAACCCCTGTGATTGGCCAGGAGCGCCTTCCTGTAGGTACCGTTGGTTAGTCTTGTCTGTTCGACAAGAGGTTGCAGGGAGTCGTTCCAACTGCTGCCTCACTGGTGTGGAATTCCATCCCCATGGAGGTTCGGTTGAGCCCGAGCATCTTTCAGGCACTTGGCAGGTGAGGATTGGGGTGGGTTTAGATGGGTGTGTTTGGGGATAGGGTGGTCAGGGGGTTGGGTGTGGGGTGGGTGGGTTTGGGGTAGGGGTGTGAGGGAGGGATGAATCTGGGAAATGGTGGGTGGTATTCTGTGAGTTTTGGGGGGTTGGGGGTTTTTGGGGTTGTGTTTGTATTTTAATGTTTCTATCTTATTTATTTATTTATTTATTTAAATAATATTTTTATTGTGTTTTTCCAAAATTTTTAACACACCAAAACATCGTTATCATATTCTGGTTTGGGACCTCTACCTTATTTATATGTTTTTATATATATGTTTTTATGTTATGTTTATATATTTTATTTTGTATTTTGTACGGCACCCTGAAGGGGTGAAGGGTGGGGGAAGGGTGGGATAAACATTTAAATAAAAACTAATTAACTAAATTAAATAAATAAATAACTTGTATACTTCTCACTGAGTGAAACTGCCACTGTTTGAATGGGCCATTGGTCTGACACAAAGTATGGCAGTTCTTATGTTGTTAATCACTATAGTAAGGTTTTCCAGTCTTTTTTGTGTGTTTGTAAATAACTTTTTTTCTTACTGAACATTACGTTTTTAAAATAAATGTTGAGTCTCTCATTTCAGAGACCACTGTTTGAAATGTATGTACTGTGGGTGTAAATTTACATAAACACATGCAAATTAACATACACACATTTCATGCAAATGATGTCCTGCATTCTGAGTGCTGCTGTCCCTCATTTCAGAGTCCAGGGGTTGAGAGGTGTGGGTTGGAGCACAAGTCTGGCTACTAAGAATTAAGCCACCAACAGTTCAATCATACAAAGTTAGCATTCTTCTTTCCGTAGGCGTTGAGGACACTCAGCACACTTCAGGAGGCCCTTAGAATGTTGACCTACATCTCTGCTATATATTATTTAGAGCAATAATTATTATCTCACATCTTTAATTCTCAGCTTGGACCCCAAGCAACCTTAGACCTAATAGAAAGGTACTGAAATTAATGGAAAGAAAGAGGCTCTTTCCTGCTCCACGCCACTTCTCTATGGCATAAGAAAACCAATAACACTTAGTGCTTATACCTTTTGTATAATCCTACTTGTCTACCCCAAGAGAGCCTGTGGGAGCTGTCCGTAGTTGCTTGCGCAGTGTTGTGAAGATCAGAAGGTACACATGTCACTACTGCTACTGAAAAAGTGAGAACAGCTAAGGGGGAAGAGCATTGCCACTGACCTTTAGTTAAAAAAAAAATACCACCAAATCAATATGAATCTTTATTTCATTTGGAGAGTGGGATTTCTCCAGTGTCTTTAATGAAAAGGATTCTGTCAAGTTGGGCAGGTACAATCTCATTCAAGAGAAAAGCACATTAGAGGAAGACTGACAAGCATTAACAATGGCCGTTTTTAAACAAGACGCTCCCACGCATGTGTCCACGTGTGGAAGTGCCTTGTTTGAATGTGGAGCTGCATGTGTGCGCACTCCCCGTGAACCATGCGCCTCCACCCATCCCCCACACATGGAGCAACCGGTGAAAAGCCGGGTTGCTCTGTGCATGGAGGTGGGTGTACATGGGTTTGCGCCTGTCTGCATTCTCCCCGCACACATGGCACATGCAGCGGCGCTCCACCTGCCACACACAGACCTGGTCCACCCATTTAAAAACGGCCAATGTTATGGTGGAATGCCCAGTCCCAGGTAACAATGTTATGGTGCGATGCCCAGGATTGGAATTACAGAGTGCTGTGCGGCAAGATTTCAGTGCACCAGCTGAGGAATCCAGGGTTGGAATAATAGGAGTGTTGTAGGTCAGGCGTGAGAGACGCTGGCAGAGCTACATGTGAGGAGTCCGGGACAGAGGAAAATAGGAGTCCTGCAGGAGTCAGGTACATCAGCACCACTATACGTGGGGAGTCTAGTATCTGGAGAACATAGGGTGCTGTAGGTTGAGAGCAAGATGTACTGGCAGCACTATGTGTGGGGTGTTCAGTCCTGGAATGATAATGGTGGTGTAGGTTAAGAGTGAGATGCACTGGCAGAGCTAAATGTGGGGGTCCAGTAATAGTATAACAGGGCTCCTGCAGGTTATGAGTGAGCAGCATCAGGAGAGCTATATGTGGGGAGTCCAGGACTGCAAATAGGGGATGTTGCAAGGCAGACGTGGGACACAACAACCAATTTATCTCTGAGAAGCTTGCGTAGCAAACTATGCCGGGCGCTAGCAATCTTGTCTCATTTGAAGACACAAAGAAAGAATGTGTTTCATGAGTCTGTAATTCACTGAGTAAGTTATGTGGTTTGCCTTTCTCCTAATTAGCCTAACAGTCAATAAAGTGAGTAGTTCCTGGCAAAGGCAGCCATCAGACAGTGCATATGGGAGGCTGTGTCTTTTTAATGAAACACAAACATTTATATCTCAGAAGCACTTAAGGAAACCTAGAAACTAGAGAAAGCTGAAATCCTCTCCCTCCTCAGTTTAGTAGCTTTTCTTCTATACATTGCAATGATGAAAAGAAAACTGTCACTTCAAATCTGCTTTAATATAGGCTGAACTCCTCCCCTCTCCACTCCCAAGAGCAGAATTATTAAAGCCAAAGGAGGGGACTTTCATGCCTGATTAATTATGCACCCACCTAGCCAGCATGTACCTCAGCAACTAACATCCATGGTGCGTGCCTCCCTTGATCAAAAAGACTTTTCCTGCCACTTTACTCTGTATTTGGCTTCTGCAATCAGTGGAATGCTGAGTACTCGCTGCTGTGCACAGTGAGAAAGGAACTTTTTCTTATGAGTTCAGACTGATTGGAGATTAAAAGATCATTTAGCATCAGTCATAAACCATAACATTAACTTTGGGTGAATCAAGTCACCAATCATACACGAACACCTAATCCTTTAATTTGGGGGCGGAGGGGGGACACATAAATCCACTGTAAATCTGTGACAAAAAGTAACCAAAGACCTAGCTCCATCAGCTCTCAGTGCAATGAGTAGTATGGAGAATTGACAATAACAATAAAAATTAAAGGCATCAAGAAATCCCACTGAAGACAACGGGAATTGCAAGTACTATAGATAAAGCTCTGCATACTAAGCAACAGTACAATACCACATCCCTTCTCTTAGGCCACTTTTAGACGAGCGGCACACAATTGTGCATCGCGATTGCACATAATTTGAAACGTCGGCATGTTGTAATTAGACGAGACGGAAGTGGGGAATTATGCGCATATTATGGCGGTTGCGCATTTTTAAAGTCCGCAAATTAAATAGCTCACAATTGAGCTATGCGCAATTGCGCGCCGCTCGTCTAAAAGCGGCCTTAGGCTCCTAGAAGTGCACGGCAAACACGCTGCATAAAATCACGCTGCGTGTAAATATGCCGTGTGTGGAATTTAGACATGATATTTCGTGCATTAAAGCCAGTAGCACTTTCTTTTAAAGCTGCAAATTAAATACCTCGAGGACTTCACAGATCATCGTCTTCTTGGTTCCTTTTCAAACGGACGCCCCCTCGCCCACATGTACAGGCAAGGGTGTGTCCGTTCGAACGCCACAGCGAGTGCAGGGGGGATGGGTGAGCATCTGTGCGAACACAGTGGCTGAGGGTGCGTGTGTACTCCTGCATTCCACCCACCTCCACCCATCACCCACGCATGGAGTAACAGGTGCCAATGCTGGATGCTCCATGTGTGGAGATGGGTGGGGGTCCATGGAACGCACACCCCCACGCATCCCTCCACACATCCACACCCATTTGAAAAAGGCGTTAGACCTCACTCTTCCTGCTAGTTAGGTAACCATACAACTGAACTCACAGTTCTGTATTATTCAGGCCCCCACAGTTTCTGTCCTGCTCTTCATTATTTTGATTACTAAGGACTCCATGAAACCTGAGATGAAGGTAGGGTTGTCACCTCTGTCTGGGAAGAAACACAGAGGAGGCAGAGACGGGTGGGGCAACTACTACAGTTAGTAGTCCACTACTACTAATCATTTCTATAGCACTAGTAGGCATACACAGTGCTTTACAGTCACAGATTTTCGGAGACAGGTCCCTTCCCAGTAGGCTTTACAATCTAAGATGGACAAGGATGAGGGGAACACACCAGGAAAGACAGACCCACACATTCTCATTTTACAGATGGGGAACTGAGGCTGAGAGGTTGTGACTTGCCCAAAGTCATCCAGCGAGTTAACTGGCTCAGATTCAAACCCTGGTCTCCCAGGTCCAACTCCAGCACCTTACCCACTACACCTCACTGGCTCTTTATGATGTGGCCTGGCCCTTTACCAAGTGTTGTGATGTCAAAATACTCCACAGAGGGTGGGGCCACAGCAAAAGGGGGGCAGGGCAAAGGGGCTTTCCTTTCTGGTATAGGCCCACTCTTGAGGAACATTGTGATAACATGGCGCTCCATGGGGTGGGGCTATGTCAAAAAGGAGAGCGAAAGTCCCTATGAATGACCAACCCCTTTTCTGACATGGCAGACTTATGAAGCCCCAGTTCTTCAGGTTAGGCACTAGGGACGGGTGTCATAGATTCATGTTAATCTGTAACTGTTCGTAATGGGCAGTTACGGATTAATCCATATCTTATCAATCCGTGCCGAACCACAACAGGGATGTTGCAGGTCAGTTTAAAATCTATTAAATAAAAAAACCAACCACACGTGCGAAATGGCCATCAGACCATGTTGTGCATGTGTGGCATCGCTGCCATTTTGGAAAAAGGCAGTCAGTCTGCTCTGCACATAACAGTGGCCATTTTGGGCATGCGCAGACCAAACGCCCTTTTGAAAAATAGTGGTGATGCTGCCACCACCATTTTGGAAAAGGCTGCACATGCACAGAATAGTCTGGTAGCCATTTGTGCATGTCTGAATATTTAATTTTAAAAAAAAATATTTTTAATTGATTTATTTACTTATTTATTTTATTTATTTAACAAATTTTATTACCCTGCCCCTCCTGCTCCAGGTAGCTCGGGGTGGCTTACACGTAAAAACAACAAAACAAAAGCTAAAACAGCACAATAAAAGAGAAAGCAAAAAAACAGATCTCCCTCCCCCTCCCTAACCCACAACCCCCACCCTAAACCCCATCTCCCCCGCCAAACACCTGGCGGAACAGCGGAAATTCCACAGCCGAAGTCTGGCCACCGAGAACGCCTTCTCCATAGTGGCCCCCAAGGCTACACAGGGGACCTCAAGGAGGGTGCTCCTGGCCGACCGCAGGGGTTGCTCCAGAGCACGGAGAGTGAGGCGATCTTGTAGGTAAGTCGGGCCAAGGCCATATAGGGCTTTACAGGTTAACACCAACACCTTGAATCTGGCCCGGAAGTCTATAGACAGCCAGTGCAGAGTCCAGAGCACCGGTGTAATGTGCTCTGGGCACATGGTGTAATCTATAATTAAATCCATAATTAAGTTCCAGATCCATAATATGAATCTGGATCCATAATTCTCTCTGGGTGCCCACCCTTATTACCAGAAGCACCTCTGGATAATTTGGAGAAAGTGAGGCTTCCCTCAGAGCCCGGACGAGACTCTGGTTCAGAACTCAGAGTTTCCAGGTGAAGCCCAGGGGGGTGACAACCCTAGTTGTACTCTTAAACTTGCCATCTATCTTGGGTACCCTTGGGTGCATCATTGCATCCTTTGCACTTCCATTTTGCTACTTGGAAAAAGGAGGTAATAATACTTACCCCTTTTGTAAAGCACTTTGAGGTCTATGATTGAAAAAACATGGGTATTATTACTAAATACACAAAATAATTTACTTTTCTGTAAGAAAGGATCACAGTCCAATTGGACCAAATCTTTATTCAATTTAATTACTCAGTTGCCAACTGTTATTTATCTGTGTAACTGTCTGATAACCAGGATTCCTGGTTTTCTGTTTACCATGGAAAAACGTGGAATTCCATGTTTTTCAGAGAAAAACACAGAATTCAATTTCCCCCCGAGAAAAACATGAAATTCCTGTTTTCCCAAGGAAAACTGCAGGATTTCTTGTTTTTGTCTGATGTTCCCGGCCACTAAAACTCCCCCACGGCTCTAATCAGTTGGAAGGTCTACAATTGCTAGCAGTGCACCCGGCAGTTCTCCTTGCATATGCACTGAAGAGCCTTCTGATCTCTTCAAGAGCTCGGCGCACTACAGAGCAGCGGTAAGAGACTGGTTGGACTGCCATTCATGGAATGGGGGGTGCTTGTGTAGCCCCATTGTGTAGCTCTGGCAGCTGCCGTGAAGGGGGGACTCCCTTCCACTCTCTCCCACCCCCCTTTGCTGCCCTTTTACTTCTTCTGTTGCTCTGGTGGTCCGGCTAGCTGGCATGAGCGGGGAACACCCACCCACCCCTTTTGCTGCATGTGTTGCTCTAGCGGCTCGGGGAGCAGATGTGAATGAGGACATTCCCCCTTCCTTTGTTGCTTGTGTTGCTCTGACACACAGAAGACATACATGGGGGGAGGGGAAGGGGTAAGAGTCACAAACACCGGGGAGGAGAGAGACACATGGGGGGAGGAATCCCAAGAGAGGGGAAAACACAATGGGGCACACACATGGGGGTGAGGGGTAAGAGTAACACACAGGGGCAGAGGGGGGAAGACATCTTTTTGAACTTGGATGTTTGTGTCATGCTGTTTATGGATTCCTATTCTGTGTGTGTTCATTGCAGGCATGATGTCTTAAAAACTGATCCCTTAAAAATTTGGATTTTGCTGGCCCTTTTCCCTAACCTTTCTACTTCCTTGCAGTATATCCAGGAGCCTTCGGTGTCTCCTGCCACCTCAGGCTCTAAAAGGCAAGGGAATTATTAATTATTATTATTATTAGCATTTATATAGCACCAGCAATGTACCTGGCGCTTTACAAAGAATAAGACAGACACGGTCCCTGCCCGAGAGTTTACAATCTAAAGACCGGGGGAGGGGAGACAGGGAAGGGGGAACAGAGGGAGAGACAAGGGAAGTGACATTCATGAGGATGTGGGAACTCAGGGACACGTTCTTGGCTTGGTTGCAGTAAGCTGGGAGTTTGCAGATAACAGGTGGAGGATAGGATAATCCTGAGTGGGGATGATTAGCAGGAGTTAGGAAGGGCGGAGCGGAAGAGGTGGGTTTTGAGGAGGGACTTGAAGGTGTGGAGCCTGGGTGGGGGCCAGGCAGACGAGGGCAGGGAGGGAGTTCCAGGCGCGCGGGAATGAATAACAATAAAGATGTATATATTTTTTTAAATGATGATAAATGCAGATTTGGGGGTTTTTAATCAGAGAATTTAGGGGGTTTTTAATCAGAGAAAACGAAGAACCTTGCTGGTAACGCTCAGTTGACATGCCAGGAATCTTTTTGAGTCTCTGCCACATGAGCTCTCAGCTCAGGCAACTAGCAGATTCATTCTGACCTTCCTGTTTGGCCAGACGTAGAATCAAAGACTCATAGCGTTGGAAGGTACCTCAGAGGTCATCTAGTCCAACCCCCTGCTCAATGCAGGAAATCCACAGCTACAGCATCCCTGACAGATGACTGTCCAGCCTCTGCTTGAAAACCTCAAGCAAAAGATAGCCCACCACCTCCCTAGGCAATTTGTTCCACTGTCGAACAGCTTCTTCCTAATGTTTAGCTGAAATCTGCTTTCTTGTAATTTGAGCCCATTATTTCTAGTCTTGACCGTAGGGGAAACAGAGGACAAGTCTTTGGCATCTGTGTGACAGCCCTTCACGTGTTTGAAGACCACTACAGTGTCTCCTCTTAGGCCGCTTTTAGACGAGACAAATTTTGCGCATGATTGCGCATGGTGAAAAACGTGCATGTTTTAATGCTCGTTTAAACACCTAAACCGTTTTAAATGCAGCACATTTGCCATGGTCGTGTAAAAGCCAAAATAGTTTTGAATTTGGTTTTGTCTGATTCCAAACCGGTTTTGAACCCCTTTGATGATCGAGGGATGCCAAAACCAGTTTTAAAATATGTGCAATATTTAAATCCGCATTTATAAAACCACATTAAAAGTGTCTCATCTAAAAGCACCCTTAGTCTTCTCTTCTCTAGATTAAACATACCCAGTTCCTTCAACCTTCCCGTCATAAGACTTGGTTTCCAGACCTCTGACCATCTTTGCTGCCCTCCTCTGAACCCATTCCAATGTGTCGATGTCCTGACTCCTTCTTAAAGTGCGGTGCCCAGAACTGTACACAGTACTCCAGGTGGGGTCTGACCAGCGCAGAACAGAGTGGAACTATTACTTCTCGTGACTTCGAGACTATGCTTCCGTTAATGTTGCCTAAAACTGCATTCACCCTTTTTGCAGCTGCATCACACTGCTGACTCATGTTCAGTTTGTGAACAACTACAGTCCCTAGATCTTTTCATATGTACTGCTGCCAAGCTAAGGATCCTCCATCCAGGCATTTGGCATCAAGGGATGGGATTGGGGGTGAGTGGGTTTACAGGGTTGGGGAAGGGTTTTTAAGGGGATTTTTATATGCTTTTTGTGTGTTTATAAATTGTAAGCCACCTTGAGCCTTGGCGGGGTATAACTTTGAATAAAAAACACATTACTAATAAACAAATAAATAAATAATCTGTAAGTGACCTCACACCATCACCAGAGGGGGACAACACAAATTTTACATGCCTGCAGAAGAGCCCTGTGTGGCCTGAAGTTTTTGGCACACTCTCACCAACAAAGGCTGGTCCAATAAATCTATCATCTGAACCACTTTGTTTCCAATAGAGGCCTTGCAACCCAGACCTTAACTGGGCTCTGCATGCACTTCTAAATTGGTATTCCAGCTTGTGAGGAAGCTGCTGCCCATTCTAAAGTTGAATTTTGGTATTCCAGCTTGTGAGGAAGCTGCTGCCCATTCTCAAGTTGAATTTTGGTATTCCAGCTTGTGAGGAAGCTGCTGCCCATTCTTAAGTTGAATTTTGGTATTCCAGCTTGTGAGGAAGCTGCTGCCCATTCTTAAGTTGAATTTTGGTATTCCAGCTTGTGAGGAAGCTGCTGCCCATTCTCAAGTTGAATTTTGGTATTCCAGCTTGTGAGGAAGCTGCTGCCCATTCTAAAGTTGAATTTTGGTATTCCAGCTTGTGAGGAAGCTGCTGCCCATTCTAAAGTTGAATTTTGGTATTCCAGCTTGTGAGGAAGCTGCTGCCCATTCTCAAGTTGAATTTTGTTATATGCAAAATTAAAGGTCCACACTTTATCGATTTTTAGCCAAGGTACAATTAGATTCTCCTATTAACTTCTAACTGCTGTCTCAGGCACACTGAGAACTTTACAGTAGGGGCTATAAAAAGAGCAATCAGGCATTTTAGAATAGTAATGAAGCAACTTTTATCTTGTTAAAGCTGTCCATTGCTGCTCTCTATCGCCACTGATGCCTGTAGCATTTCTAGTTTAAATTGGGACCAAGGGCACTTTTGGAACATTTCGTATGAAGCTTACAGCATCAGCTAGCTTTCGGGAACTGTCCCTTTGTCCTTGCTTTGTTTGTAGGAGAATGCCCTCACCCTTAACAATACAAGACTGAAGCAAAATATTAGTCTATTCTTGTGCAAGGAGGAATTATTATTTCCTGCCATGCAGACTGCTCTCCTCTAGGAGCAGCTAGAAATCCAGCGCTAACTGCTATCACCTATTAACCCTGGTGGCATTTAAAACAACACTAAAATAAACAGCAGTAATGACATGACTCATCTCAAAGCCGACCACGTCGCTTATCTGGGCCTAGAATGACAATTCCCTGCTATAAGTGTGTCATAGGATACATATAAAACACATATGTAACATGTATGTAATTGAAATTGAAATTGTTAATGAAACATGCATGCAGTGTGAACTGAGAACTGAAAAGCCATGGCATGAATAAATTGTGAAATCAGGAAACTTTTACACCTGCCTGAGGCACTGATAAACAGCCATTGCTGTGCAAATTCACACACCATGATGAACATGACCCAACTCACAAGCTCCACCTGATAGGTAACACCAAACTGTGAAAAGGAGCAAGGGACCAGAGACATCTGGGACCAGATGGCATGGCGTAAGGAACTTGGTCTGCTGAAGCTTCCAAGATCTGTGCCCAGCTTTACCATCACAGCAGAGAATGGAGTGAGATTCATTCTTTGGACTTTTGTTAGGGTAAGAGAATAGTTAGGAAAATCATAGTTCAGTTAGCGTGTGTTATGCTTGTATTTTATTTGATGTGCACTCCCTTGAATCAAACTCACTTTATGTTTAACCTGATTTGCAATATATATTCTTATGCATAAGCATTGCGCGTCTGTGTGCTTTCTACCTAGTGGTACTCATGAGTGGGAGCGAGGGCTAACTCAGTACCTGAGCGAAACTGACCAAGAGCATTTTCTTTGCATAGGGAGAAATCCTCCCAAGTTACAGGTGATTAGTTGAGAACTAAGTCATGGTTGGGCTGGGAGGAAAAAGGGGTTCAAGAGACATTATTTTACAGGAACTTGAAACCCTAGATCTCTCTGTGGATTTCTGTATGACATGACAAGTCCCCCAACTGAGACTGAAAAGCCGCAGGCAAATTGATTCCAGAGTACATCCATTGTTATTTATTTAATTTATGTATTTATTTATTTAAAATTTATATCCCGCCCCTCCTGCCCACAGGGCAGCCCGGGGCGGCAAACAACATTAATTAAAACAGTATAAAATTTTAAAACAATTTAAAAATGCAATATGTGGGGAAAAAAACCACCCCCACCCCTACCCCTCGCCAAAAGCCTGACGGAACAGCCAGGTCTTACATACACGCCAAAACAGCAGGAGAGTGGGCGCCAGCCGAGCCTCCTCCGGAAGCGAATTCCACAGCACAGGGGCGGCCACCAAAAAAGATTTGATTTCATGAATTTAGGGAAAGCTATCAAAATAGGGCTGCCAAAGTATTTTTCTAAGCTTACAAAGCCATACCTGATAAAGGAGGCACAAAACAGACATCTCCAGACAGAGGAGAAAACTAAGCAGCAGCTCCTGGTCCTGAAGACCCCAAAAGGGTTACGGGTCAGGATGGGATAACCCCAAAGCTTCAGCAGCAGGGTGGGTGGGTGTGGGGGGTCTTCCACTCCTTTCCAGGCTGAAATTGATCCCACTCCCTGGCTCCATGTTGGTCAACTTTGAGTGTCTTCAGACGTTACGAGATCACGGTGAACCACGGTGAATACCCACCTGTGGTCACCGTGTCTCGAACGTCTGTTTGGAGGCCGCCAGATGTTCGCCACGGTGAATCCCCACATGGGGTCAGTTTGAACCACGCTTCCCGGGCTAGCCGGGGGAATGTCCTGGGAAGCGTGGTCAAACGGACCCCGGGCAGGGACCAACGAAAAGTAACATCTGGCCGCGCGCCACGGCCCGGGATCCCCGGCGGGATCCCGGGCCATGGCGCTTCCGGCCCGACGCGGCGGGGTGCGTGGAGGGGGCGGGGCCGTGCGGCTGCACGTTGCGCCGCGCGGCCCCGCCCCCTCCCAGTTTCCCCGCCAGGATCCCCCCGGCACGTCTGATATGGCACGACGGGGTGACCCCGGCGGGGAATGAAGCCGGTGATTTCGGTACGGGGCCAACGGGCCCCGTAACGTCTGAAATCACCCTTTCATGCAGGAGCAGGAACACAGCTGGCAATCTGCTGCTTAATGAAACTGAGCTGGTTCCCTTTCCTCTGGTCGATTTTACTCTCATTCCAGCCCAGGGTGAGATTGACCAGGCT
Source organism: Sphenodon punctatus (assembly GCA_003113815.1). Classification (NCBI taxonomy): domain Eukaryota; kingdom Metazoa; phylum Chordata; class Lepidosauria; order Sphenodontia; family Sphenodontidae; genus Sphenodon; species Sphenodon punctatus. Next base: position 2,778,394 of record QEPC01009797.1, on the reverse strand, counting down.
AATGGGAGTGTGGTCAGTTTCATCAGGTGATTCAGTGCCGTGAATGGTGGCCTGGCTGAGAGCAATGTCACCTGGAAGAGTGGTGGCACTGGAGAGACATTAACAGTGCACCATGTTATCGGCTGCACCACAGGTCACCTCAAGAGTTTCCAGGATACGTTCCAGGCAGAAAACCCATATTTACTCCATGGCAAAACCCATGTTTGAAGTGACCAAATGTAAGTGGTGGGCCCTCTGTTTTAGGTGGCTCAAACGGTGGCAAGCGTTACATGTAGAGCTACCCAGTAAGGGACATCACGTTTGTTAGCTTGAGTGTGTATTTTATATATGCAAAGGACCCAGGCTTGAAGCAGGCCCCTTGGGGCCCTAGGCATGGCAGTTGTCTCTCTAGTCCCACCAGTTCCCACTGGCCAGGGCCTAATATTGGTTGTAACACACCCTTCAGCATCAGTCAAGACACATCCCTCTCCTCAGCCTCGCGCCACACCTCGCGTTTCCTGGTTGGCTGCTGGCCGGTATATAAGGCCAGCCAATAGCAACAGGAAGCTGGGTGGATTATTGGTCACATCCTGTTTCCCCCTCTGTCTGTGTGTTTCCTGACTGATGTTTCCATGCATCTTGGACCGGCCCTGCACCCCTCCTCCTAATCTTTGTGTATCCTTCAGGTCCAGTGGGCTGGCCCTTCTGAGCCTCCCTTTTGGAACTGGTCCTTCAGCCCTACCTCATCTGTCCATCCACTCCACCTGTCCGTCTGCCCAGCGAGGTCCTGACTAGTCTGTCTGTTCATCCATCTGCCCCCACCCCCACCCCTGTTGAGTTCATCCGTCAGTCCTTCCTTTGTGTCCCCTGCACCCCTGGTCTGTGTGCTGATCCCTGCTTTTGACATTCCGGACCCAATTCCTGCACTACGCCCTGTCATCTCTTCCTGCACTACGCCCTGACTATATATAAGGCGTGATATCCCCTACTGTCCTTCCATTTTGAGGGTCAATGTCCCTCATATCAGAGTCTAAGGGTTGAGAGGTCTAAGTGTTGAGAGGTATGGACATGACCCATGATCTCCCTGGATGACATGACCCGCCATGAATCTATCTAGCTGTTTATGTGAACCCCTTCCTGAACTCAGCTTATTATCTGGGCACCTCACAAGGAACGCAGTTCGAGTCCCAGGGGCATGGGTTTTGGGAAAGCTCTGAACCAAACCAGGCAGTCCTGTGGGGTTTGATTTGTTCTACAGAGCTCTAATGGGAACATCTTCTCTACAACCTAATGCAGCTACTTTGGGTGTTTTTAGACAGACAGCTACCCCGCCTTTGTTCTGCCGGCGGTGCTCCGCGAGCGTAGCGGGCCTCCCAAACCACCAGTCAGTCTGCTCGGTGGACCATTACCATTTATTTATCAGGCACTGGCTTCCGCCATGGCCAAAAATACACATACGTATACATATACAATTAAAACTGTATACAAAACCAATACACATTTGGCTGTATACAACATACACAATATCAGTTATCATTTACCGGGTTCCCCGTAAACCTCTTTTATCACATTGCCGTAGCCTCAATCATACATATACTTGTACATAGTTCCAGCACTGCTTATCAAGGTTCTTATCCCTAGCTTGGTGTACTACCATACACTTAATCAATACTGCCTACAATTCACTATTCAGCAGATATTACAGTACTTCAAGTGCGCCCCCAATTGGTAGTTAAACAGCTAACCATTCCCAGGGACCTACTACCAGTACTTATCCCCTATCCAGTATCCAACTTCCCCAACCCATTTCATATCTTGCTGTAGCCATAATACCCTGGCAACTACCTTCCACTTATGATTTCCATATACTTCCCTAGCTATTCCAGCACTACTTTCAAGGTATCTAGCTATTCTTCCTTATGGCCTCTACATTGGGCCAAACAGAATTTACAACCTCAACCTGTGGAGATATTTTCTTTGATGGAGCCAATACTCTTTAATTTTGTATGGATAGATAATCTCCTTTTCCCAGCCAACAATACATAGATGGCTATAGCCTTCATTTCCTCCCTCTCTCGTAATCCCAGCAGGTGCAAATAGCAACCTTCGTTGGTTATATCCATTTCCTTCTTTAATAAGGGAACCAACCAAACTGTCCTCAATTCCCCATAATACGAACAACGCAGCAGAAGATGCTCAGTTGTTTCCACCTCATTCAGACTACAGGGGCATAATCTTGATGAATACGGGACCTTTTTATACCTGCCCTCTGTCACTGCCAGTTGTATAAGTTGGAAACGTAGCAGAGTGTATCCTCTGCGAATTTTACCATTGGTCATAATGTCCAAATATGGCTCCAACCCAAATTCCCTTTTAAACAGCCCCAACTTTGGGGCTACCTTCCATTCTGCTACTACCCCGAGATCCTCTTGTTGCGCCATATCCCTCATTCTAGCACAAATTTCATATCTTATAGCCGACACACTCTTTCCTATAAAATAGGCAAAAGAGAATCCACATGATCTGAGAATTCCCCCGAAATATTTCAGCCATGAGTACTCTCCCTGCCCTGTATTTTCTAGTTCCTCTCTCAGACATAATAGGGAAAGATCTTCCTCTTCATGGGTCATAAGCCTTAGCCAATATCTAACATAATTTGCCCTAGCTAACATGGCTATAGAATTAACCCCCAACTCCGCTCTCAAGACTGCCCCTGGAGTACCAGGTCCTACCTTTAACAATCACCTGAGGAATAGATTTTGCACCCTCTCTAAGACGATCACATTAGGATTGGCTATTACTTCTAAACCAAACACCGCTATTGGGGGAACTTTGGAGTTGTAAACCTTCAAAAATTCCAAAGTAGTGACCCCAGTTGATATGCTTATTGCCTTGTTTAACGCCTGGGCTACACACTGCGCCTTCTGAGCTCTAGGCTGTATATGGGAGTTCCAAGTTCCCCTGCTACTAAACATAACTCCTAGGTATTTAAATTCTTTTACAATCTCTATTTCTCCCGCTTCTGTTTTCCATTTTTGCAGGTTCTTCCTTTTTCCCATTTTCATTTTTTTTGATTTCCCTAGGTTAATTTCTAACCCATTTAGTTCTCAATATTGCTGGAACTTACTTATGGCCCTACGCAGGCCACCCTCTGTTTGCGATAGTAGGATTAGATCGTCAGCGAACCGCAATAAACTAACCTGCACCTTCCCTACTTTCGGTGGGTGTGTATCAGCCGTTCTAATACATTCAACCAAGTCTGAAACATAGATATTAAAAAGGAGGGGTGCCAATACACATCCCTGCCGCACTCCCCTCCTAAGTTGAATGGTTTCGCTCAGGCCATTCGGTGGACGGGTCACTGCAGCTCCACTTCAGGCCAGGGGTTGCCCTGGTAATGCCATAGAGCTGCAGACAGCAGCCTAGAGTGGCGTCCGATCCACCTGCAGCTCTATGATGTGGGGAGGGGGTGCTGTGCAAGTGGAGTGGGCCGTGGCAGCTCCTGGATCCATTTAAAGCCAGCACTGTCAGAGCTGCGTGTAGGGGATGTGGGGCTGGCCACCCCGGGAGCAGATCTGGGTGGTCTGTCTAAAGATACCCCCCTTTGTTTTAAGAGTGAGAGCTTTACCAAAATGCACCCCAAAGCCATTCCCTTCGAAGGAAAATCCACACCATAATTAACATATCACCAACCCATGGGAGGAGTTTCCTTTGTAAAAATACTACCCTCCATCTTGGGAAGCTTTCCCCAAGTAACACACACATCCACATGCTAGTCCTGGCTATAACACTGGATGACTAGAACTAACAAAATAAGCATTCGTTTAGAGCAACATTTCCTGCTGCTTCAGCTGCTCAGGAAAAAATAGCTGGTTGATTTCTCTGTTTTCTCCCATTTTAAAAGGAAGAATGGGGTGAAGGGAGGAGCTGAGGGTGTGTCTCTTCTCCTGCCCCTCCCTTCAAATCAGATAAGAATGGAAAAGGGAAATAGCAGCCTAAAGACCCAGAAGGGACTCCCTGTGATCTCTTTTGTAATTCTTTTAGCAAGTCACTTGGCTTCCCTGTACTTCAGCCTGCATAGCTGGAAAACCTTAGGACCACCCTGGAAAACCAGATGTTTTGTCTGAGCTGATCATTCCTGAGGAAGTGACTCGCAAAGACAAATCCCAAGTGACATCAATTTCTCTCTCTCTCTGCTGGCAGGTTGGTCACAGGTATATGAGTCTCTAGCAAGATTCAGCCTTTCACACGAGGACATTCTGGCATCACGCCATCTAAGTCTGTTTGTTCTGCTCTCCTTTTGCTACTACAACTCTCTTTGCTTTAGCCAGAATCATCAACTATACCAGGGGTGGGGAACCTCAGGCCCGGGGGCCAAATGCAGCCCTCGGCAAGTTTTTATGTGGCCCCTTTCCAGAGCCTGGATCTGACCCTGCGATCATTCTCTACCTCCAAGTACTGGAAAACTCAGCTCAGGATAACGGGGCACAGAGTAGAGCATGCACACAGGGGTAGGGGACAGATCCATGTCAGAGATCCTTGATCTTGGCCCTCCTTTTCTTGAATACACCTGTTAAGCACCCCCATCCCCAACCTCTATGTGGCCCTCTGAGCTCGTACTAATTTTCAGTGTGTCCCCTGGGACAGAAAAGGTTCCGCACCCCTGAACGATACAAATAACAGCAGCAGCAAAGCAGACGGCAGGGAGGTGGCCAAAGTTCCCAACCCCAGGATCAGCATACCAAAATCCACATATGACCAAGAACCACAAGACATACATACACACATCTCTCCAGCTTCATGATTGGCTGGTGGAGCCAATTTGCACAATCCTGGTTGCTGAGATTCTGAGATTTGGGTGCAATGATGCAAGACACAGGACCATTCAAGCAGTACAAGGACCTACTACTAGGCATACACAATGCTTTACAGTCACAGATAGGTCTCTGCCCCATCAGCTTACAATCTAAGGTAGACAAGCATGAGGGAAAGACAGATGCACATATATTCCCATTTGCAGATGGGGAACTGATGCTGAGAAATTGTGACTTTTCCAAGGCTACGCAGAGTTCATGGCTAGGGCAAGATTTGAACCCTGGTTTCCCAGGTCCAAGTCCAGAATCTTATCCACTACACCATGACCAGCTCTGACTGAGAGTGGTGTGTAGCTCCCAAACCACAGTTTGGCCACCTCAGGCCTTTGGTTTCTGCTCTGACCAGAGTTTATGCTGCTCTGTTATCTGTCCAGTAGAAACTGGTATCAGTCTTGCCTTCTCTGGCGGAGACAATGCTCTGCTAATCCAGGGACTAAAAACCTTAGAATGACTCTCCATCCAAGGTTTTCTGTGTAGTAACATTTCCTGCCTCCACTCATTTTACCTCAGTTATACTAGATTTTTACTTCACATATAGTGATGGGAGTTCCTCCTTCAGATGCTAAACTGTCACTTGCTCCATCCACTGCTAATCTACTGAGCTGATCACCATTGTGATCAGCAATACCTTTCCAAGTTAATGGCCATTGCTATGTTGCCAGGTTCTGTCTCCTTCTCCAGAGGTGCAGTGACCCTCCCCGCAGGTAATTTGAATTTTGTTTTGAATTTGCATTTGAATTGTTTAGTATGAATCATTCCGCAAACGAGTGGAACAGGAGCAGTTCTGCTCCAGAAAATGAGGGGCAAGAATTGAAGACCTTGCAGGGCATGTCTTATACCACATTCCTATTAGCCAGACAGGATCAGGGAACATGATAGTTGCTGGGGGAAAACAACAGGGAATGGATCCCCCATTGTGACCTGTTGGGTGCTTCTCCCAAGCCACCGTGATTGGCCACTGTCAGAGACAGGATGCTGGGCTAGATGGACCATTGGTCTGACCCAGTATGACACTTCTTATGTTCTTATTGTTCCCTGTGGGATCTTTGCATCCCAACACAAAGAGGGTTCAGTTGGGGCAGGCCGGGACCTGTGAATGCATAGGTAGGCAGATCTACTCTTACAGGCAGGGACGGCTGGCCCCCTAGGGTTTGGGGCAGTGCCCCCCCATGCGCCGTGGGGGACCCCGCCACAGCTTTTTTTTAAAAAAACAAACAAACACGTGTCCACTTCTGACAGCAGCAACAGCCTCTGACTTCAGAGGCTGCTGCTGCTGTCAGTGATCTCCCTTCCAGGACCCACTCTCAGAGCCGCTCTGAGAGTGGTCCCGGAAGGGACAAAAACGTTCAGCTGCTCAGCCACCCAAACGGCGTTTTCTATTGAAAACGCAATTTGGGCAGCTGAGCCCCTCCGTCCACAGCACGCATAGGGCGTGCTGTGGAGGGAGGGGCTAGCCTTTTCCATTGCGCCTAATGGGCACTAGGGCTGATGCGGCAGCAGCTGTTACTGCACTGCAATTCCATTCCGCCATTTCGGAATTGCATATGCCACACCACGGCTTTTCTGCGGACATTCCGCTAATTCCGCCGGCATTCTGCAAATTGCGGAATTGCAGAAAAATTGCGGAAACTGTCAGAAAACCGCTGTTCTGCTATTTTGTGGCGCTGGCAGAATGGCGGAAGTAGCGAAAATGTCATGTTTCCACTATTTTGCGAAGCCTGTGGAAGTAGCAGAATAAAATTAGCGGAACTGCAGAAGTAGCGGAATGAAACTAGCGGAATGAAAGCCTCTGCCATGCCGTACCACTAATTGCGGAAACGCTGTTTCCAGCGGAAATAGCTACTGCGACATTCTGCTACAGCCCTAATGGGCACAATGAAACTTCTTGCTTGGGCGCTTGATACAAACGCCCAGGCGAGAAGCTTTGGGCCGGGCGGCTGAGGCAGGGACCAGCGCGCATGTGCACAGCTCCCTGCCTCAGCCGCACATGCTAGGGACAAGGCTGGCGGCGCACTGTTGAGCTCTCCCTCAAACAGCACGCCGCCAGCCTCAGCTGCTTTCCTGCCTCTGCCGCTCCCCCCCCCCCCATTCTGCCGCTTAGAGCGGCGGGGCGGGGGGGAGTGGCAAGGCAGGGAACTTTTTTTTCTTTTTCTTTTAGCTTAAATTGCACGCGTGTCCTGGCTCCCGAGGAGCAGGACATGCAGGCAATTTAAAACAAGCCAAGTCCCCACCCCCACCACCTCTGCCTGCAGCCCAGGCCGTCAGGGACTGCTGGAGCAGCAGCCAGGTAAGTGATCCCTCCCCCCACCCCCGAGGGTCCCCCCACTCTGCTCCCACCCCCGAGGGTCCCCCCACCCCCCAAGGGTCCCCCC
>QEPC01009797.1:2730834-2770856 GCA_003113815.1 Sphenodon punctatus | reverse complement strand
GTGTGTGTGTGTGTGTTTGCTAAAACTGCTTGTAAGTGAGGTTTAAGGTTGTCTGCCTGCTTTTAAACCTGGCAGAGGAGGTGATTATAACCTGCCTAACCTAACTGGAATTGCTTGATTAAGTAATGTAATAACCCTTGGAACTCCTTGCTGCTGGGTTATGCCACCTACCGTTGCCCTGGCTCCGCCCACCGTTGCCCGCCGGCCTTACTGCCCCTCCAACCTCAAAACCCACCAGTCGCCCCTGCTTACAGGAGGAGGAGCTCAAAGGGAGCAGTAGGGGCTGTATATCAGACTTCCCTGCTCTTTAGGGGCAGAAGATTTTCCCCTTTTGTTTAACCCTGCAAAGGGCGACACTTCAGCCATCAGCTTGTGTGAACAGTTGAGGTAGCAGGAAGTCTCGCATTTTATGAACAATTATCCCACATGTTGGGTGTTTTCAGACGTGACAATAGCACAGATTTCCACGTTTTACAAAGTATGGAAATCCATGCTGTCATCATGGTTGAATGCAGCTGCCAGATGTTGGCCCAGGATGGAACCCAGGTTTGCACTGGCAGTGGCGGCACTTAGCCAGGGTTGTTCCTCTGGACCATCCCCAAGGAACAGCCCAGGCTAAGCGCTGCCATGGCCCGTGCAACCAACGCTGGACTGAGGTAAAGTGGGCCATTCACATGAATCTGAATTTATTTTTTTATTGAGTGCAAGCTTCTCACCATGACCCAGACATACCATACATAATTAAGCGCACACACACACACACATACACAAACACACACACACACACACACACATATATACTAAGACGAGAGTATAAATCCAGGAGGACGAGCAAAATGTCCTCCAGCACATATTAAATAAAATCAAATTTTAAGAACCCAATAAAACTAAATGACTAAAATCACAACAGAAAGAATAACTAGAAAAAACTGGAACCCCTCCTCAGAGTTTCCACTTTAAGAGCAAACAGAGCAAGATTTTTAAGGGTAACATCATCCTTCTGAAGGAACAGCCTGATGAGTTTCTCGGAGTTGGATAGATATTTGGACTTTAGATGGTCAAGCGGCAGAAATACCTCTCTAATTTTTTGGAAATGGGGGCAGTCAAACACGTAGTGCATGAGTTCCTCCACATCTCCAGCTCCACATGGGCACAATCTCAGTGCCCTTGGAGTCTGATTTCTCCTGCCCGCCAATATGGCCAATGGCATCTGCTCTGTTCGTAATCTAGAGAGCAGACACCAAGCTATGAGGTAACTCCATTGAGAGGTATTTCTCCAACCCAAAATCCAACTTCCACAAGTTGTAGAGAGGAGCCACATGTCGATCACGAATGACAGCAAAATAATCTTGTCTAGAGATATCAAATAATCTCTGCAAGGCCAAGTCCTTTTCTACTGGGGCAAAAAATCTGCAGTTGTCTGTGATGTAATAGCCCAACTCAAGCAGATTAAATGTGAGAATGACAACTTTAACCAGGGGGATTGAGCACACCTGGAGTGATTGATATCCTCAAGATAGCACATTTTGGGATATCTGGAAGGGGCATAAATTAACATTTTAAACCAATATCCCATCACTCAAGAGATTGCCAGTGTAGTTACATTGTCCAAACCAGTCTCTAGCCTTAAAAAGGCCATGGACATAGAAGCAGGGAGCCCTAACAGGGATGGAAGAAATTTATTTGGGGGGGAACATTTATATCTTAGTTAGCAATAAATCCCCAAATCTCAGCACCATACAATAATTGTGAAATCACTTTGGCCTGAAATACCTGTAAAGCAGACCATCACGGTTGATGGCCAGCTTACTCTTATCCTGGTCTGGGTCCGTGGCACTTCCAGGCAGCCATGGCAGCCTCATAGGCCATCGTGGAGGGGGGCGGGCTGCTCCGAGCAGCATGGGGTTGGGGCCATGTGACCTGGGCTACCGTCACTCTTGTTTGGCACCCGGGCTGAATCCTGCCTAGAGTGAGGGCCTCACTCCGGGCAGGATTAAAGTGTGATGGCACGACTCAGCACTGCCATGTCTGAAAACACCCATTGTCACATAAACCCATGTCTAAGTGCAATTTTTCCTTCATGCGCCTTTTGCATAATGTGAGAAGGGCCAATCAAGCACAGCGCACGTGAGTTAGCACACACAATGCAGAAAGGAAGCTCTGCTTTGAACTAGAATAAACAGCTCTTAGGAGGTGTCCATTAGCTTGGGATGGTAGTTCGTGGCAGAACTGAACTAAATTGAATTGAACTGTCACAAGATGGAACATGGGAATGGCAGTGGTGGCTGGTGTTTTTTTGAGGCTGGTGGGGCAGTGGGTGGGTTGAACCAAAGCCACCAGCAGGCCGGAGCCAGGGGCAGCAGTAGGCAGAGCCAGGGGCAGCGGTAGGTCAGTGGCGTGACTTAACCCAGGAGCAAGGAGTTCCCAGGTTTAACATTGGATGGACATTACATTAGTTAGCGCTGGAAACTCCTTGCTGCTGTGTGAAGCACTCCCACTGGGGGATAGAGAGCCCTCTTACTGGGGTCCCATCCACTCTCTCTTTTCCGCTGGGTCCAAATTAACCATAGCAGGTTACAAAAATAGATTACATTGCCATCGCCTACCTTTATCCTGAACCCTCAAATCCTCAATTTTCATGGCATCCTTTTCAATCTCTTCTCAGAATGAAGAGACGAGAGAATGAAAGGGAAGAGAAGGACAACAGAGGAGAGTAGAAGGGACAGGGTTTGGTTTTGGTGCACGAGAAGAGTAAGGGGAAGAGATGGGTTCAGTGGGGGACAGGGAGTCTCCTTGTTGTCTGCAGCCTTCTCTTCTGCCATGCTCCTACCTACTTTCTCCTCTGTTCACAAGGAGAGCAGTTGCAGGCCTGTATAGCAACCAAACACTCCCCCCATCCAAACCAGTATCCCCCACTACCAACACTGTATCCCAGGCAGCCAAATGCCTGTCCAAACACACAGGTCTTTTTAAAAAGTTTGACCAGTTTCAGTGCTGCGCTGCCACCAAACCAGGTCCATCGAGACCAGCATCCCCAGTACCTACACTGTATCCCTGGCAGCCAAATGCCTGTCCAAGCACACAGACCTTTTTTAAAAGTTTGGCCAGTTACAGGCCTCTGTTGCCACCAAACCAGCCCCATCAAAATTTAAACAATGCATTTCTGTTTCTCAACAAAGACCTCAGGCAAGATGCTCAAAATCACAGTCACAAGCAGAGAAGCCAGAAACTACTTTCCAGCAGGGAGCAGCAGTCAAACAGTGAAGGGATCATTTTAAGAAAAGAGTAGCCACGAGATCAGCAGACCCACAAATTTACAAAATGGCCTCTCTACCCATGCTTGGGAGGAGAGAAGGAAAGTAGCAATGCATCATGCAAACACAGAGTAAGCAAAGCCAACCATCTTAAGGTCACAATATTATGTGCAGTGCTTGGCACACCATAAAAGCAGCAGTGGGGATTTCCACTTGTCCCCCCAAACATGCTACACAGCTCTGTTGCAATGTAAGAGGCAGTTTCTGCTGCAACTAAACACGGAGCATTCATACAAGGACTAGCCATTAGTGAAAAAGCCTGCCACAACATCCCACCAAACTGCAAATCCCACCCCCCAAGCAGCCCCATTCTCTCCCCCACTCAGCAGCCCCATTCTCTACCCCCCCCCACCCCCAGCAGCCCCTGGCCCTCCTTTTCACCAATGTTTCCCAGCAAAATAACTAAAAATAACTAACTCACCAATGGGGATGTGTCTGATGCAGGTCCAGCAGCAGCATGGGGTAACAAAGCCACAAACAAGCCAGGCCAGTCAGCACTCTCTCTCCACCAAAATGGTGCAGAACACCAGCATGCCAAAAATGGGGAGCTCTCTTTTAACCTCACCCTCGGGGGTGGGGTACATGCAGGTGGCCTGAGCCCGCAACAGCAGCAGCTGTGCACACTGGCACACACTGCCTCGGCGTTTGAGTCTCCAGTCCAGACAGAGTCTTCCAAAGCAGCCCACAGGGCTCTGTGGAACACTACCCCCACTGGTGGGAAAAGCAAAGTGCTTTTCCACACTCAGGCAGCATGGGCTCTAAGTCCAGCTGCCCAAATCACTTTTGTACAGTTTTGTCCCTTAAGGGACTCCTTAGAGCAGGCTCAGCAGGCGGCACTGGCCCTCACCCCCTCAGCTTCTGCCTGCACATGTGTCCAGGGAGGCACAACAACAACACTGAGCACTCAGCTGATTGCTGAACTGCAGGACTTGGAGCAAGTCTGGAGCCAGTTGCTGGCTCCCACCCCCACCCCCCACCCCTCGGTGCCTTTGGGACTCAGGTGAGGGTTTTTTTCTTTTCTTTCTTTTTAAAAGCATGAAGAGTGTGCAGAGGGGGATCAGGTCAGGAGGAGCAATGCCCCTGGTGCCCTGCAATGTGCACCGCCCCTGGGGAATGGAGAGAACCTACAATAGCCTGTCACCAGCACTAAATTGAAAATGTCTAGTACGGTTGCAGCTCGAGTTCTGGTATCCAGAATTTGGCTCTTAAGTTACCCTACTGTAGCTTATCAGTGGCACTGCATCCCTGTACCTATCTGTGGCACCGCATCCCTCATCCACATTGTATGCCTTGTCTACTAAGGCTGTAAGTGGTTTGCAGCAGGAACTCTGTGTACTTGCAGAATGGGACCCTGGAGTTTCTAGAAACAATGCAAATAATTAAGTAATAATAACAATGGAGGAACCTGGAGAATTTGTATAGTTGATGATTCTAAAGAGGCCCCAAAGGAAATTCATTTGCTTAATCTTACAAACTTTGCTGATTGCTTTAGAGAAAAGCACACACAATCCCTGCAATATAGTACTGGGTGGAAATGTGTCCCCATCTCCAAATCTGACAGAGGAAGAATCACAATTAAATTCTTATGATTATATAGAGTTTTCACACCATGAAAACAGCTTGCCTCAATTGTTAACATATCTTCTCTTCATGTATCAGAAAAATTAAGCCTTTAGTTTTCCTCTCCAAATTGGCTTTTAATTGTAACAATCACCCTCAGAACTCCACATCTGTATTTGGAGAGGTTTAGGACTATATAAGTGAACTGAATAACTTCTGCTAGTGGTCACAGCTGTACAATGGAATCTGCCCCATGCTGAACAATTGCTACTTTGCAGTTTGCCACTGACCTCCTGTGGCAGGACATAAGAGTGTCAGGGTGCCAGTCAGAAGTGGATTGGCTGGAGGGCACCAAGCAATCAGCTGGACAAGGGGTTGGCAAGACCCACCCTGAACCAAGAGAAAAAGCCCAGTTAAAGATAGTTGGGGTGTGTGGCTGGGTACTGTCCCTTTACGGGCTAGAGGCCTGAAGGGCTAGACACACCCCCTTGACCTATATAAAGAGAAGAAAGACTGAGGAGGTGTCAGTCTAGGTCTGGCAGCAGACCTGAAAGGAGTTCTTTGTCTCGCCAGCAGGAGGTCTCTCCAGGGTACTGAAACCAGGCTAGGTGGCTGAGATAGCCTGGATGCCTGGGCTGCCAGGGACCAGCCTCTAACCTCTCCAAGGTCCTGAAGACAGCTCTGTTGGTGAGTAGTATTGTGGGCTGCTTGGAGGGGCCCAGGACTTAGGACTGGGCTGAGTCCTGGTTGCAGCCTGGAAGAGTGCTGCCTCTGGGCTAAAGAGGCCTGGTGCCAGAGGGACTGTTTCTGGCCCAGAGACTCAGAAATACTGGGAGTTTGGAGAACCTATGAAGATTCCCTTGCAGGCTCCCTGAGGGGCTAAGGAGAGCCAGAGAACTGAAGCCTGGCTGGACTTGGGGATAGATAAGGCTAGGGTTGTTGGAGGGGTCGCATTCCTGGTGTTAGTGAGGTTACTGAGATTGTGTTGAGAGACTTGTACTATTGTTGTGGCTGGGGCTTATATGAACTAAGACATGCTGAAGACTGGGACAATCAATCAATCTTAAAATGTATAGGCCGCCCCCTCCTGCCAGAGGTGGCTAACAACATATTAAAAACATATTAAAATACATAACAATTAAAACAGCCTAAAATTCCAAAACAACCCACCCCACCCACCCCATCTCCCTTGGTAAAGGCCCGGTGGAACAGCCAGGTCTTACACTGTCTGTGGAATGAGGGGAGGTCAGTGGTCGAGCAGACCTCCAACGGGAGGGAGTTCCACAGCCACGGCGCAGCCACAGAGAACGCTCTCCTCATGGTCGACACTCGGGGAACCCCAAGGAGGGTGCCCCCAGCCAACTACAGGGCCCAATCCAGGACTCGGAGTGTGAGGCGGTCCTGCAGGTAGGTGGGGGCCCAAGCCATTTAGGGCTTTAAAGGTCAACACCAATACCTTGAATTGGACCCAGAAGACTATTGGTAGCCAGCGTAGACAGCAAAGCACTGGTGTAATGTGCTCACGTCGGCCCGTCACAGTCAGGAGATGGGCTGCTGCATTTTGCACCAGCTGCAGTCTCCGAACCAGCACCAAGAGTAGCCCCACGTAGAGCGCATTACAGTAGTCCATTCTCGAGGTAATAAATGCATAGACGATTGTGGCCAGATCCAAGTCCGAGACATACGGCCTAAGCCAACGTACCAGATGTAACTGGCAAAAGGCCCCCTTCGACACAGCCGCCACCTGGACATCCAGGTGGAGCTGTGAGTCCAGGAGCACCCCCAGACACTGGACCTGAGAAACCAGGGGAAGAAAGACCCCATCAGTGATGGGGGCCATCACTCCTTCGGCTTTCCCCACAACTATCACCTCCGTCTTGTCAGGATTTCATTTCAGGCGGCTCGCCCTCATCCAATTCCCCACAGCTGACAAACACCGGGTAAGCACCAAGATTGCCGGACCTGGATGAGATGTAAATGAGAGAGATAGTTGGGTGTCATCAGCATATTGATGACACCTCACCCCAAACTCCCTAAAAACCTCCCCCAAAGGCTGCATATACACGCAGAACAGGAGAGGGGACAGAATGGAACCCTGTGGAATCCCACACGTGAGGTCCGGGGAGAAGATGAAAACTCACCCAACACCACACGTTGGGTTCTCCTAGCCAGAAAACTACGGAACCATTCAAGAACAGTTCCACTAATTTCTGCATTATAACTGCAGGATTTAACTAAATGGAGCTAATTCCCAGGTGGGCTGGCTTTTAAGGGGTCTGATCCTGCAAGGACTTGTCCTTGGCTGGGTCTGCCCTGTTACACCTCCTTCCCAGGCTGTCAGTTGTCTTTTTTTACAGCCTACTCATCTGATGATACAAGTGGGAAGGAGGAGACTTATTTATTTATTTTATTTATTTAAAAAACTTTTACCCCACCCCTCCTGCCACAGGCAGCCTGGGGCAGCTAACAAAATCAATAAAATACAATAAAACATATAAAAACATCATAAATCAACAACAGTAAAAATGAGGAGAAAAAGAAATCCCCAATACCCACCCACCTCCACCACTGCCCCTTACCCTCACCCTTCTCCCTCGCCAAACGCATGACAGAACAGTCAGGTCTTTCAATTCTTATGAAAAACCGGGAGGTCTGGGGCCAGATGGGTCTCCACCGGGAGGGAATTTCAGAGGCACGGCGCGGCCACCGAGAACGCCCTGTTCTGTGTGGCCCCCCTGGAAACCCGAGGGACCTCCAACAGGGCGCCCCCAGATGACCGCAAGGGTTGGTCCAGAACCCGGGGGGTGAGGCGGTCTCCCAAATAGGCAGGGCCCAGACCATGTAAGGCTTTATAGGTCAAAACCAACACTTTGAATCGGGCCCGGAAGACTATTGGCAGCCAGTGCAGAGATCGGAGCACTAGTGTGCAGTGCTCCCAGTGGCCCAGTCCCACCAGGAGCCGGGCCACCGCATTCTGCACTAGCTGCAGCTTCCAAGCCGTCACCCCACGTAGAGCACGTTACAGTAGTCTAACCGAGAGGTGATAAAAGCATGGATGATCGTGGCCAGGTCCGGAACCGAAACCAGTGGCCGAAGCTGCCGCACCAGATGTAATTGGTGGAAGGCACTCCTCGCCAGATGGGTGATATGAAAGCAGGCTGCAGGCATATGAGTGGTGGAGGGAAATGATGCGTGATCTATGTTATTTAAAGGTAAAATCCTTTTAAGAAAACCTAAAGAGAATTTAATTGTATATTAAAACAGAAAAATGTGCTTTATTAGAGGAAAGAATCCCTTCCAGAAAAACAGGATTAGGTATCTTCTTCGGTAGATTAAGAGCATTGTATATTTTTACGGTCAGAAGGGACTGTTATGATCCTCTAATCCAGAGCTAGGGACCCTTCTCCTTCCTGCAGACCACTTGAAAAGTTAGTACAACCCTATGGGCCAAGTAAGAACGGGGAAAGGGCACTCAAGGTGTGTCCAAGGTGTGATTCCAGAGATCCAGGGCAAGCCACTAAATAACACGCCTTTCTCCCCCAGTGTGGATAAAGCTCCATATTTACCTCCTACGTATCACTAGCCACCCAGTCATCCTGTATCAGGGCCAGCTGAAGTCCATAACTTTTGATTGAAAAGGCTTTTTGATTTCCATGCTGCTGCTGCTGTAAATTCATTAAAGTCTGTACAGTTGATCTGGATTTACAGCAAAGTGAGAGATCATAGGGCTTGAAGGAAGCTTCAGAGGTTACCCGTGATAGGCTGGATATGCTTTCTGTAGCAAGGGGCTGGAAGACAGCAACACCTGTGAAAACCCATAGCAGGAGCTAAAAAATTTATAATCTAGTTTTATATTATTGTTTATATGTTTTCTATTTATATCTTTTTATTGAATTTGTGTGTCTTATTTTGTAAGCCTCCCAGATTCATTTTTGCAAGAGGGGTGCGGTAAAAATGTAAAAATAAACCAATAAATAAATGGATGTAATTCTGACTCTGTCGACCAGAGCTGCTGCCAACATTGCCCTCCCTGTCTGCCAGCAGAATCTCAACTGGGAAGAGCCGGAGGATGCTGCTGACAGATTGAGAGAATCCCTACCAGCAGCAATTCAGGGCCCTTTCCCAACAGGACTGAACTACTGTTTTTATTGCTCCCCCCTGAATTACTGATCATTGTGGAGCAGGTGAGCCCCACCCTCCAGCACACGTAGCTGGGGATCGACACGTAAGAGTGGTTACCTGTTGACCAAAACACAAGTCTGCAGCTCCATGATCATTATTTATTTTTAAAAAATCAGATAACTATTGCCATGTTTGTATACAAATGTACACACAAACATGGGAATTCAAGGGGCTAATGTAATATGTAGCAACACCCTCTTCCAAGAGCATTCTGTTTATCTGCCATCTACTGTGTTACACACATGAAAGCCCTGTGCCTCTCTAAGCTGTTGGAGAAATAGTAATGATCCATTGTATTTATTATTAGTTGAACGATCTGTAAAATTCTAGTATGCTTCCTGCTCTATTTAGATACACAAACGCTGATCATTCCATCATTGGCCTTGCTATTTTAGGTACTTTGAGGCATCTATTGCATATATAATCTCTATTCCTTCGTCTTAACCTTTGCATACCACACTGCACTTAGATACTGTGCTATGAGTTGGAAAAAGAAGATGATTCTATCTTGTGTAAGAGATGTGCTGCCAGCTTCAAGGAACAGCACTGAATGCTGAGGATATAACATCAGGGAGAAAGAAAGTCCTGATATTACTGGTCAATGCCATGAATGTTTTTTCAGTTAAATTTACCCTACTGGTTTAGATTTGTCTCTCCGGCTTTAAATACATTTTATGGGGCAGATAGGACTTTTGCAGGCTCTTCATTAGGAGTGAATTATTCTACCCTTCAGGCATGTCTCTTGCTTCTCAGTTTTGAGCTGAATCTATAGTCAGCAACTGTTACCATTTCCTGGGTGCTAGATGACCTTTGTGAAACTAAGCTAAAACTTTCACTTCACTTTCTTCTGATGAGTGTCCATACTTTTGGCACCACGGACAAATCTCTGCACTGAAAACCATCCACAGTGCCCATCAGTGGTGTAGCATGGCTGTAGCAGGCCCAGACTCATAGCCCAATTATGTGCCCCCTTAAGGACAAGGGTGTCGTGGTCCATGCCCATGGGTGCGTTGTCACAGGATCAGGTCTGAGTCCAGCCCTGGTGAGCAGTTAACATGGGCAATCTCAGTGGGAGGATCAGATGAGAGTGTGGTCTAGGTAGCATGTGGGTCAGGAACCGGAGGTCAGGTAGCGCGAACACAAGAATCTAAGGAAGCAGTTATAGCAGACAGGAGCAGGGTGAAGTGCAGAAGGTGGGTGTGAGGAAGTCGAGTCCAGAGGTGGAGGCAAGGAAGGCTGTACAGGGAGGGGACCAGCTGGTAAACTGTCCTGAGCTTGGTTTATTCCCCTTACATAGCGGAAGAAGAGGGAGTGCTGCTGGGTGCTTCCTGTCCCACCTTCTGGGAGTCCTCCCTGGTTCTGATTGGCTGGGGCCATAGTTGTCTCCTGGGCACCAGAACAAGTGCTAACTGTGAGCCAGTGCTATCCTGGTGGGAGGAATTGTCATGTCTTCCTGGTACTATGGAAGATCTTGCATGTTCCCTGCCAGTGGATGCCTCTATAGGGCTATCTTCCTGGATGACAACAGGGGAAGCTCAATGAATGACCATGGGTGAACACCCCCCCTTCCCCCCCCCCCCACACACACAAAGGGCGTCCTCTGGTAGGGGGCACCTGTTTTTCCTGGTGCTGGTGAAAGGAGGTATGGAGGAGAGTAGGAGCATGGACCTTGAACACCAGCTTCCAGGATCATTCTTCAGGGCTGTATCCCTCCCAATATGCTAGGTACTGGAGTTGTCCTTGGTGAATGCATGAATCCAAGCACTCCTGCACTAGGTATTTCCCATCTCCCTGGATGGTGACTGGCAGAGGTCTCCCTGGATGGTGACTGGTGGAGGTGATGGGACTGAGTGGTCAGGGAAGGGGTCGGGGATGGTATATGGCTTAAGAAGACCCATAGAATACATTTGGATTTGGGGAGGAAGGGGTAGTCGGAGCTAGACTACTGGGATAACCTGTTGAAGGACTGTAAAGGGGCCCAAGTATAAATAGTCCAATTTTGCAGAGGACCATTTGGAGTGGTAGTGGGCCAAGGAGAATCAAACCTGATTGCCTGGTTTGTACAGTGGAGTGTCCTGTCTATGTCAATCAGCTGCCATCTTATACTAATCTCTTGCCTTGGTGAGGTGAGAGAGGAGCTCAGTATGGATGGTTTGGAGATGGGCAGCCCAGTCGAGAGCTGTGGGGCACAGAGGAAGTTTCAGGAAGATCTGGGTGGAAGCATGGATGGTAGCCGTAGTTGGCACAGAATGGTAAATAGCCTGTGGAATCATGCTGTGTGTTGGACATTAATTCTGCTGTTGGAAAAGGGTCCATCCAGTTTTCCTGTTGGTAAGTTAGTTAACACCGAAGGTATCGCTCTAATACCTGTTGAGTCCTCTCTGATTTCTTGTTTGTTTGGGGATGGTGAGCCATGGAGAGGCATATTGATGTGCCCAGGAGGCTAAGCAGGGTCCACCAAAAGCAGGACATGAGCTGTGCTCCTCAGTCTGAAATGATGGTGGCGGGGAGTTCATGCAGGTGGAAAATGGTATAAGAATGAGTTGGTCTGTTTCTTTTGCCATGGGAAGGGTTTGAACGAGAATAAAATGAGTCATTTTGGTACAGGTGTTGACTACTGACTACTGTCAGAATGACCATTTGACCATTCAACAAGGGAAGATCCATAATGAAATCCATGGATAGTGTTTGCCAAGAATACTGAGGTAACGGGGACAGTGTCAGTAGACTCATTGCCTTTTGCTGAGAGACCTTGATGCGAGCACACAGATGACAGCTGTGGACACCTCAATGATGAATCACTGGAATATAGCAACGGCATTAGCTGAACCAAAGGACATGACAAGGTACTCAGAAGCGATACTGGATACGAAATACCATTTTCCATTTGTTCCATTCCCTTACGTAGACCAGATTGTATGTGCCACGTATGTTCAACTTAGTATAAATAGTCATTGTTCAGACAACTAAGCAATTCTGGGATCAAGGGAAGTGAGTAACGCATCTTAACAATCACTTTGTTCAAGCCCCAATAGTCTACACAAGGTCTCAAGGAGCTGTCCTTCTTGGGTACAAGGAATAGGGGAGAACTAGCTGGAGAAACAGATGGGCGGGTGCATTCCCATCCACCCCCATGCATGGAACAATTGGCGACAATGCAGGTTGCTCTGTGCATAGGGATGTGTGGGGGGGATGTGTGTGCACCCATCTGCCCCTACCCCCCTGAGCTGCCCACACAGCAGTGTACGCATGGACTCGCGCGCACGCACACACAGGGGCGGTCCGTGTAAAAAGGGCCTAGGTTAGCAGATTCTCAAGAAAAAGGGCTAGAAATGCACTATTTCTAGAAATGCACAGGGGTGGGGAAATTCGGGACTGGGGTGAAATGTGGTCTGCAGCAAGTCTTTATGTGCCCCATGTCTAGTTCCTGGAGCCAGTTCTTACTCGAGAGCAGGGAAACGGAGCTCAGGGGAACGGAGCAGAGGTGAGGACATACATGCAAGGGTAGGAGACAGATCCATGGGACAGATCCTTGACCGGGGGTCCGGGACCCTCTTTTTCTTGTCCACACCCAATTACGCACCTTACTCCTAATTTTTATGCATCCCTCAGAGCTTGTACTAATTCTCAAAGTGCCCCCAGGAGGGAAGAGGTTCCACACCCCTGCTTTAAATGTTAAGTGAAAACTGAGACTCTCCTTTATATTTCTAGACTGCCCCACATCAAGGAGGCCTCTTGCCTGTGCACTTTGTAGGGCCCAGAGGTCTACTCTGACCATGGCTAACTATTTCTCATACTATGCAGAGCACTAATGGCATTTCTAATGCTGCCGTCCTGAATGGGATTTTAATTATTAATACCACTTGGCTAAATTTTGGGGGTCTACCATAACTGCCCCACTGGGGGCAATAATCTTACTACTAGCCTCACATCAGTAATTGTAAGAGAAGATGTATTTCTAGCATGCTTTTATTACTGCTCTTTCTATAAATTTGATTATGCCTAATTAAAAATTATTGGCTTAAACCCACCACGCACATGGTCTCTTCTGTGAGAAAATTAAAAAGTGAATCTTCTCTCCTGTCATTTTCAATAAGCCCCTGTGATCACAGCCAATAGGGACTTGGAGGATTCTGAATTTATTAGAACTTTATATAACATTTTCAAATTCTGTTCACTGAAACTTAATGAAAGAGGCACATCGGTACATTTGTCAAACACGCAGCAATCTAACAATAGACAGCCCAGATGCTGGAGAGCAAAACTACATTAGTGAAAATACTGGCAAAGGATCTGTCTGTCTTCAGGTTACATGAGCCTCATAAGGTTCCTCACTCTTGTGATTTTAACATCTGCATAACACACTTCTCCCTTGCTCCTTGACCCCAGAAGAATGGGAGATATTCAAAGGGTTTTATGCAGCCAGCAAAGGAATCCCAGCAGTCCCTTTTCCCTCCCCTATTTTGCCAGCCCTTGTTCAGGACCAGATTAAGCTTGATGGGGGCCAGGACTGGCTCTGTTGCTGCCAGTTAGAAATGAAGTGATGCTGACAATGGATTCTAGACACATCAGCTGGCTTTGGACAAGCTGCTGTCTCTGCCTTGGTTTGAGCAGTGCTAGTTTGGCATAAACTGTCAGTACTATAATCCCTTCCTGTTCGGTGCATGTCAGGTGGTCTGGCACAGACATCTTTGAATTTATGGAATACACAGCAACAACAGGATTAAGGACACCAATGAAGCTCAATAAATAACACCACACCAACATCTCCTCTCCCCAAACAGCCTTGTTGCAAGACAACGGCTAGTCAGAAATGACCTGTCTTCATTCTCCCCCGCCTCCCTGCCCCACACAGCAGAACTGGCACACACAGCAGCAGCCTGAAATACCACGTTCAAGACCTTGAGACTTCCTGAACCAGTTTTAATTGGCTTTCCCCAAGAAACAACAACCCGCTTCCACGGGAAGTTCATAAAAGTGTCCAAGTCACAGCAATGTACGTAGTTTCATATTTTTAACTTGATCCTTAAAGAACCACTCCAAACGGGCTAGCATTCCACTGACACAAACAAACAACCAAGCTTTCCAAAGGAAATGCCAGTTTTCTCACTGCTGCAAGCCCAGCTGCTAAAAAGAAAGTGACTAGAGGTTTGATAGTCAGGGGAAGATCGGATTAATATGACCTTTCCCAAGCAGTTAATAGTGCAGTTTCTTTATTCTAGATGGCCTGGATTGACCCTCTGGATTCAAACATGCCTGAACTCTCCTGAAACTCGGGAGAAGAGTTGCATTCACATGCTTGTCCAAGGTGGCAGCTTTCTAAGGGTGGTAGTTCTGGGGGAGCAGCGGGCAGCAGTCAGCAATAGATTTCCACAGTTCCTCCTTGGCTGCCTGTCGCAGCTCTGCTGCTGTTCTGCCTCTACAGCCAGTGTGTCAGGCTCTCAGTCTCTGGGTTTGGACTGTCTGGGTAGGCTGAGAGGGGTGGGGGGCGGAGGGCCTCACTTGCAGCGGTAGCATGTATAAAACCACAGCCTCCGCCACAGCAGCCATGGTAGTGATTAGACCCTGGGACGCTACTCCAGGAGTACATCAGCCACAGTCTAATTGAGGCCTGCTTGGGCCCGAAATTTGGGCCCAAGCTTGACTGCACTGGACCAAAGCCTGATACAGTAAGGTTCTTCTGAGTCCAGGCCTGATGTAGACAAGTGGTCTTGTCACCATGACACTCTGTAAGAACTGAAGCTATGGCTTTCCCTGCTCCCTTCAAGTGTAGCCATGTCCCCTACAGAGCACCATGATGTTATGGCATCCTATTGTAGGCAGGACCAGGGCTGGCCAACTGCCCTGGGGCTCACTCTTTTCTCAACTTCTGGGGGTCGTCACAGCTGCCTCCATTTTCACCAGGGCAGGGTGTGGGGCCCACTCCCTCCCAGTGGGGCCCCAAAGATGGCCGTCTATAGGGTCCCACGGACAGTGCCCCTAAGGGGGTGGAGCCATAGGGAAGGCTCCACCAAGGCCCTAAATTTTAATTTCACTCTAGGTCCAGCAAATCTAAGGCCGTTTTCAGACGAGCACGGCGACGCCCGCGCTTGTTTTACAAAAGAGCCGGCAGTCCGTTCTACACGTGACGCTGCCGCTGAAAAAGCGCATGCGCTGGCGATGCGCATCCATTTCCGGCCACGAACTGACCGGGTCGGCGATCAAGGCTGGTCATACGCGGCCGGAAATGGATGCGCATCGCCGGCGCATGCGCTTTTTCGGCGGCAGCGTCACATGTAGAACGGACTGCCGGCTCTTTTGAAAACAAGCGCAGGCACCGCCGCGCTTGTCTAAAAACGGCCTAAGCCAGCCTTCAGCAGGGCCTCCCACATTTGGGGAGCCCACCCTGGCCCAAAGGGCTTAAGTGGAGAGCACACCCAACACAGAGTCAATGGGACCAATAGGTTTGTGAGGGGGTGGGGCTTATTGGCCATGGGTGCAGGGTTTGTCCCTCCTAGGCCACTGGAATGGGACATAGGTTATTATAATATTCACAACAGGAAAAGCTGGATTCAATGATGAACACTTTCTCTGGCTATGCTGTACAACTCCTCAGCAACCTAGCAAGCCAATGCTTGGCTCCATTCCTTTCTTATCCACACAGAACTTTGGGGCATCCTAATTCAATTGCAATGAATAGCAAATACACTCCCCTACCCTACTGAGATCAAAGTAATAAGTGAAAGAGTACGAAAAGCCCACAATAAAGGTGGGGGAAAGCCTGTTCCAAATAATGGGATGTTTGAAAATCTAAATTTCATGGAAAATTACACAAGGGTGAGGGAATTGGTTAATTCACATCTTCTGGAATCAGAGGAGCAAATTCCCTTGGACTTCATTGTCTCCCAGTTATAAGCCTGTGACAATATGGAAGTTATTAAGGCTGAATTATCAAGGCAAAAGGTGCATCATTATGACTGAGAATCTGCTCAAGGAAATGTGGCAGAGTTTGGCTCTCCTCACATAGAGAAGCCCTTTTCAGTCCTTGGGGAAATAGCTCACTCCCTGCCGCATCCCAAACACTCCTGTAGTCTTTCGGCTCTCTGGGGCAAACCTGGCTCACCAGAGTGTTTGCTTAATTTGGAAATCAGGCCGCCCCCAAACTCCTTACAACCCGTCCTCTCAAAGCCTCCTATTTGGGGCCTGTCCTGGTTCACTCCAGGTCCCCTTGAGTTCAGGTATATAATCTAAGGCTCTGTTCAGGTGCCAGTGCCACAGACGGCTCCCACCTGACCTCCACAGCTCTGTCTTGCTGGTGAAGTGCTTCATGGGTGTGATGTTAGCCCAGTCCAGGTTCTCTTAGGCTGTTAACAAACTGACTGTGGCCTGCTTTGGCCTGTGGAGACCCAATTTGGCCCGCGAGCCTCTGGCACGTATGTTAGTGCCTCACCAGATGTTTTCCTGGGATTGCTCCCTGGCATGTCAGTGGAGCAATCCCAGGAGGTTACAGCCCAGGCTGCTCTCTGCCCAATCGAGCCAAAGTGGGCCATAGCAGGCTATAATGTTGGTTATTATCCGCCATGACCTGGCCCATATCGGATCCGCCACAGCTGCCCATCATGGTGGGAGACAAGGTGCTGGGTACAGCGTGGGGGTGGCTGGCCGCACATTCATGTGGCTTCCTGCCCTCCCAGGTGGCCCGAGCTCCAGCACGTTTGTTGGCCAACTGGACCCAGTCGGGACTGTGTCGCTGGCAGGTTCTCAACCTAGGCCAGGTTGTGATGGCAGGTGGCACTTCGCCATCACTTCTGTTAACACCCGTAATTGCAGCTGATCAGTTTTTGCCTCTCTTCTTTGGGGCTTGGATTTTGCAGCCCTCTAGTTCTAGCAGTCTCTAGTTCTCAGCAGCTAGCCAGTCTCCTCAAACTCCCTCCTGCCTGGGTGTCTGCTCAGTTTTTGTAGCCGGCTGTCTTGTCAGCTGACCTCCTTTAGCCTCTGTCTCCTTTCTTAAAGAGGCAGCAACCTAAATCCCTGTCACAGGGGCTGAACCAAGCTGTCATGCCTATGACTGTCACAGATATTTATTTATTTATTTGCAAATGACCTAATGATCAGAGAGGAAATCACGTTTCTCAGTGTTGCCAATTCATGCAGTTTCAGACACCCTCTTTATGTAATTCATTCAGCATCCCTGCACCAAGCTCAATAATAAAGAAGAGTTTGATAGCAACTTTTTAAATTAATGGACTCGTCAGATTAGTTCATAGGGGGTGGGGGTTTTTTATGGTCCATGTTTAATCACTTTACTACTTGGAAGGACATAAATTAAATACACAGCATTGCCTAGAGAAAGGGACAAGGATAATGAAATGAAAGCAGATTGTCAGATGCAGTAAGACTGATTGGATCTCTGTCAAATTCCATTTGAACAAGAATTTAGGAACATTGCCATTCCTAAAAGACCCCCAAAACAAACACACAAGCTTCTGATATAAGAATAAAAATGAAACCATTATTTTTCAATGAATTTTGTTTGACTTATGCACTCTACCCAGATGTGATAATCCAATTCCACTGGATTACTAGTATGTGCTTACAAAATAGTTTCAGTACATTCTAATTTAGAATCTTCTTTTAACAAGAATGGATAACACTTTATCTCGTATTCTTCCAAATTCTGTCTTGAAAGCATTTCCTGAGAAAAAGAGATGAGCCAAGCAAAGTTGAGGCTCTTGGCTATGACACCCAAAAAAGGAAATCTTGTCTCTGCAATCAAGGCTAACAGGTTTTACATAATAATTTGCTACAGTACCTTTCTGTTTCCTGGTCTGCAGTTTGCTGCTTGTTCTCAAAGCCCGTAAAGCTGCTCATATCCACATAGCCATCGTTCTCGTTGGCAGCAGATAATGCCCTGCTAGGATCTTCAAAAAATTCAGTAAAAGTTCCTGCCCTGGTGGGTCTACATGGAGGTATATTTTCATAATCAGAACTCAGCGCTGGAATGTTCTCATAATCAGATGTATCAGCATTAGGAAAAGAAATAGACCTAGGTTTAGTTGAGGGTAGTGGCATGAAAGGAGGTCTTGAACGATCTTCAAAAGACTCCACCCTTGACACACTCCTGCTGTAGGTTTTGGGTGTCCCTTTTCTCTTACCATCCTTGTAGAAGAGAATGGTAGAAGGAAACTCAGAAGCTCGCAACTTCCCGGTGTGAGATTTTAGCTGTGGTGAGCTGCTCAAGCTCCTTCTGTCCAGTTCCATAACCCTGGAAGGTCCAGGATAACTAGACTCTGAGGAAGACCTTGAAGAAGAAACATTAACATCCACATGGATCTTATTTTCTGTCTTCTTTTTAAACTTGAGGGTGAGGAATCTCTTAAAAGACGATTTCTTCTTCTTGCAGTACTGAGATTCAGTCTCTATTAAAAGTGAGGGTGAGCTTTTAGTGATTGGCTTTTTGGTGATACAGGCTAGTTCAAAAGGAGGTGGTATGTCAACAACTGAGGATGGGGTGGACACACCACTTGATGAAAGATGATTTCTCTGGGAAAAACTACCTGAGGAACCAATTACAGAGGGCAAAGAGAGGTTGTCTTCTGTCATCTTTATTCTATTGTTATCAAATGTAGAATTATCAGTTTCTCTATAAACAGAGACAGGGATATCTCTCCCTTCTACTGAATAAGACCGGGGGTAAAAAATAAAGCGTCTTGACTTGACTGCTAATGACTTATTGGCTTCCATTAGTTTCCCGTCCAATGGTGGAAACCTATTGCTAAAGTCCTCTATTGCGGGGTCAATGTTTGAAGACTGCAAGTCAGTTTCTGGTCCTGTTTCTTCTAGGACAGTTTCTGGCACATAGCCAGGCACCTTCCCAGACAGGGACCTTGTTCTAGTGACAATATTTTTCCGATCAATGGAAAGAAGGTTGTTTTCAGAATCCATATTTACTACTTCTCTTATGCTGTAATCACATAGAATGTCTTCCATTTCAGCCTGCCTTGCTCCTTGGACACCATGAAGATTTTTGTTTTCAGAGGGCAGACTATCCCCCAACACATAAGGGTCATCTGCTGCTTCCTCATCATCTCCTTCCTCAGGAATGATGATGACCTCCGGGACTGCTAAATTCTCACTAGGGTCATGTTCAGTAGTAGGGTCCCCTTTAATTTCAGTGTGATCACTTACAGCTACTGATTCTTCCTCTGGTGGATTTGAGGCTGTTCGATCATGGCAATCGTGATCTACCTCCAGCATCTCATTACCTGATTCAGAGTCATTCAAAGCACACTCACTTTTGCGGCAATCTTCAAGGAAAACATCTGGCTTAGATTCTTCATCCAACTCTGGTTCATTAGCAGCTTGAGGAATGGAGGGCTGGTTATCATTATACAAAGCAGCCTTTTCCAGTTGTAACACCTCATCTATGTTTTCGTTGGGAGAGTCAAAGGCATACTCGTTGTATTCATTCTCAAAAGGAATAATCTGACAGCCATCCTCAGTATTTTCTGCCTTTGTCTCTTCTTCATAATCTTTTTCAGGGTCTTCCCTTTGCTCACACACTGTCTCTGATGTTTCCTCCTCACTTTTCAACTCAGTGGTTTGGTAGCCATCATCTATATATTCTTCCTTTTCCACACTTGTTTCATTTTCAGCATCTGGAGCTATTTCTTCTTCTTCAGTTGCAGCTTCATTGGTAGAATCTCCCAAATCCTCTTCTTCATTGAGCTCATTTTCAGTCATTTCTAATCCAACGTCTGTTTCTTCATAATCCTGAGCAAGTAGGGTTGGGCTTGCACAACTACCATTTACTGTCTCTGTTTCTGTATCCAAAACAAGCTCTGCCTCATCATTCCTACCCTCATTATCTGCTGGGCACATTTCTGCATCAGCATTTGTTAGTTCATCCTCTAATAATGGCTGGGGCAGATTCTCCTCCTCCTCTTCATCTGTTGGCTCCTCACAACTTGGTTTTGGCTCATCTAAGTGTGTTAGAATAATATCTTCACAAATATTGACCTTCGAAGCCTCATCTCCATTCAAAACCTTAACATATTCAAGGTTATACTCATTGTTGTCCTTTACCAGTTCCAGGTTGCTGAATGTTTCATCAGCCTCACCAGTGAAATACATTTTGGGTTCATCTGGATCGTTTTCACAGTCCACTCCTTCATCCACATTCTTAGATGCTTCATCTTCTACTTCTGGTGCCGCTGAAAAAGCTTCACAAATTTCTTCAGGTCTGGCACAGTCTCTAATTTCTGTTGAATCTTCTGAGTCCTGCTCCACTGGTTCAACAGTATCTGAGGAGTCATTGTCCCCTGCTTCATTTATTTCAAGGTCACAGATCTCCTCGTTGCTATCAAGGCGGTTATCCTCTTCCTCACCTACTACTTCTGGAGTGCCTAAGATCTCATTCTCTGCTGACAACTCAAAACACTGGTCATGCTGATTTTCAAAGTCATTATAATCTTTGTCAGTCAGCTGAGCTTCAGAAACTACAATGTACTCATCATCTGCTTCGGACTCTAAGCACTCGGTTTTGCATTGGTTTCCTTCATACAGCTCTCCTTCAGAACATATCAGCTTTCCATTTGTGCATTTGTTTATGGTATTGTTTGTAGGAACACAAGATCTCCCCTCTGCGTCAGCTGAGATTTTTGGCTTGGGAGCAAGGGGTGGTTTCGGGCCCCTGGACATAGAGTTTGGATTGTGGAGGCTGTGAGACCCTGACAATAAAGGAGGAATTTTTGAGACAGCTGCAGAAGTAAGATGACCGAGAATCTTTGGTTTTGGTTCTAGTGGTGGCTTTGTGAAGTCTGGAAAAGGAAGAAAGAGAAAAAAGGCCATATTAGCAAGCTGCCATCCTGGTTTCAACAAAGAACCTGTTCATTGGAGTTCTCTTTGGGACCTACTCCTGAAACCTTGCCCTTACCTGCACTTGGCAACCACCCAGTGTTTTGGGAAATCACACCTTACGTTGGTGGGCAATTGGACTTTTGCTGTGGCAGGCCCCTTAGCAGGGGAGTAGCAAGGTGGGAATGAGTCCTGGTGCAGAAGATGGAGTGGGCCCCCTGCTAGGGCGCCCCACTCCAGTGTGGATATGCACTCGACATGCATGTGGGCCCCACAGGCTGATGGGCCCCAGTGCAACTGTACCTATTATAACTACACCTCTGTCCCTCAGTGTGGAACTCACTCCCCTCCCCACCATGTACATCTCAGCTCCTCCCACCTTGAAGACTTTTGTTATTCTCTAGGTTCTTATAGAGAATCAGCTGCTGGTTTCCCCTAAATGTATTTTTCCTCCCCCTTAAACTATTTAAGCTTTTACCATATTTTAATCTATGTTGTAAAGTGCTCCAAGCACCAGTTGATTGGGCGGATGGGTGCTTGGGGTGCTACAGAAATAAAATGATCGTTGATGATTGATAATGATGATCTAAAATGTGTGCTATCAAAGCCACCACAGTATTCACCACAATTAACTTATTTTGCACCCATAGTTTTAAGCCATCGCTAGCCAGTGCAAGGAATTTCAAGCCAGGTGTATGTCTACTTTGTGGACTGCAAAACACTCAAGTTTTGCTTATCAGAATATTTTTTTTAAAAGCATCCCTTCAAAACGGACATGAACATTTACCAGCTCACCAACCGCATCTTTTCATTTAGCTTGGTGACATGCAAATCCAAAGATGTTTTATTGGCAGGTCAATGGATTGCCACCAGATATAGTGTTTTTTTTACCTGGCACACCTATAGGCCAAAATGGAAGTGTAAGGTAAAAAAAATGTCCAAAGGTAGCAACCCAACAATGGATTTAATCCTCCTGGGTGAGAAGAATTTCTCAAGCCATGGTTAATTTTTAGCAAAGTAGTTAAGCTGCAACTTACTGAATGACCTATTTGTACCATGTCACAGAGTATGACTTGAGTGATGGGGTCCTGGCTTAAAATTCAATCACAGGTGGCAATTTTAGAAGAGACATGCAAACACTTTTGTTCTCTCCTCTATTGGTTGGGAAAGAGGTCTTCAACTTGTTAAAAAAAATGAAAAAGCAAACAAACAGTGTAATCCACTTGCTTGTCTATTAACTCAAACCACAGTTCTTAGTAACCAAAATACTACAGTAAATCTTGAGACCCTCACCTTCCGCACGGAACCCCCCAGATGGGGAGCTTTCTAGCTGCCGCACACGGAACCTTAGACAGACAGCTTCCCTACCACTTCTGAGCACTAGAACTTTCTAGCCAAAAGCTTCCAACTGTCAGAAGGAAATCCTAGTTTGCCCAGTAACACCTCAAGATAAGGCGATGCAACTTGTGTCAATTTAAACTGCATTTTCAAGATGTATAGTTCCAATTTTCTGTTTGGAACTACAACATAAAGGACAAATCCCTTTTGCCAAGCCATTATGTTATGTCTATGACTTTTATTCCTGAAAAAAAGCTTTTAGATGGATGTCCTTGACAATCGACAGCCATGTTTTAACATTTGAGGAAGAGGCAGTAGCACTGAAAATTTGCTGTACCCCACCCCAGGTCAGCATATCTCAACTGTATATTTATTGGCCTTAGTTCTGACATAGCAGTTCTCAATGGTAGATCTCAGAGCATTTTGCTAAGGAGAAAGCTATCTAAGGGGCCAATCCCATGCCCCACGTGCGCTGCATGCAAGTCGCATGCACGTGCATTTCGAATGCATTGTGCCATACAGAGGGGGTTTGGGATTGTGGCCATTGGGCCCCATTTTATGCACTGAGAAATCGAAGAAAGAGGTTAAGGGATGTATCCAAGATTACACAACATGTCAGTGGCAGAGTTGGGAAGAGGACCTAGATATCCATGTTCCCTGCCCAGTGCTCTGTCTACTAGGCCAAGAGCTCTCAATATTCATCATATTTGGGACCAGCAACATCTTTCTAAAAATATGACTGGTCGCTGGGGGATGAAAAGAGAACACAGAAAAGCCTCCCTCACACACATCAGTAGCAGTGCTGCAGAGGGCAATGCTGTCTCTAGAGCTCTAATTGACTAGAATGGGTTGACAGCTAGAGTTGGTCTCTCTATCTTCTCCCCTAGCCCTTATGAACCTTGATTCATCAGATTATTAGATGACAAGGAGAAAGTCCCATCTTCCTGCTTCCAGTTCTCCAGGGAGAGAACAGCTGTGGGGTAGTGTGTTAGGGAATTGTCCCAACCCCACCCTTGCAGCAAAAACATGTAACCACTTAGTAATCACTACACTAGCCATGCTGGTGCTTGAATTAATGGTTTAAAGTGGAACTGTGTGGGTCATCAAGGCAAGCACCGAGAAGGAGGTGCATGAGGAAGTGACTCGAGCGGTGGATAAAGTTAATACACGTACAGCTGAGTCTTCATTCACACAAGGCTCCTTTCTCACACGCGCGTGCGCGCGCGCACACAGTTCCTCCCTTCTTTGCGGGCCCTCACACGCCCCCATCATTCTCTAGAAGCCTTTTCCTACCTCCTTCTACCATTCCCCATGACTCCTCCCATAGCTTTCTGCTGCTGGCTACCATTTTAAATTTGCAAAAGAAATGGTGTCCCTACCACGTCTGCCTATAGGAATTCTGAGCCATGAACCACCAGTCAGAATTACTTTTACATGCACCATCTTTCTC
Source organism: Sphenodon punctatus (assembly GCA_003113815.1). Classification (NCBI taxonomy): domain Eukaryota; kingdom Metazoa; phylum Chordata; class Lepidosauria; order Sphenodontia; family Sphenodontidae; genus Sphenodon; species Sphenodon punctatus. Next base: position 2,747,177 of record QEPC01009797.1, on the reverse strand, counting down.
CTGGACTTCAAAGTCCAGGTTTGGTAAACTCACACGGGGTGGGGGTTAGATGCTCTTCCCCCTCTCCAACATTTTCCAGGTGCCATTGTAAACAGCGGTGCCAAGCGACTCCTGCATATTTTGAGACCCTGGGCTTCTAAGTCCTCTGATACCAGGGACTTATGAGTCCGGGTCTCAAAGTATGCAGGAGTCACCTGGCAACACTGGTTACAATGGCACCCAGGTGACTTCTGAGAGGAGGGGTGAGCACTTACCCCACCCCCATGCAAATTTACTGAATCCAGACTTTAAAGTCTGGGAGAAAGCTGGAGTGTGTAAAAATGCCCACTGTTGCTGTAAATGGTTGGAGCTACAATCCAAATTCTGCACCAAGACTTCCTTCAACCTAGGTACACCTCCTGGTTGGAGGTGTGCGCATGTGGCACGTGGGTGTGTGCCACTGGCTCCACCTTCTTCCCTTCCCTCCCCCCCCAAACCCCTGCCTCTAACCCCAGAAACCTAGCTGCCATCATTTTGAATTACCCTAGCTCAGCTGCCATCATTTTGAATTATACTGTCACCATTTTGAACTACCCTAGCTCAGCCAGGCAGAACTGGGGGGAAGCAGAGTGAGGAGTCTGTGGTGGCAGCTTCAGGTGAGGTGCAGAGTCATCCCTGCTGGGAAAATCCATCAGGGGAGATCTCTCCCTGCTTGTTATGCCAACAGAAATGTGAGAGACACAAAGCTGAGGCTAACAGAAACCCTGCCTATCCACTAAACAAGTTTCCTGGGAGAAGCAGTACAACAAGCTGTTGTACTGCCCTGCCACTGCACCTCATTTCTGTACTGAGGAGCCACTTCTACGTATTAAACAGTAGGACAGGCCCCATTAGGACTGCCATTGCTAGGCGCAAGGGGCTGGACAAGGTGGAGTCTTTACAGGATGAGAGCCAAACCAGAGTCCTGATGTGATCTAGATAGACAACAGGTCAAAGGGGTGGTAGACGTGTAGAGTCAGGGTCCAGGACAAGGTCAAATCCAGATAGGCAGTCCAAAGCAGGTAGGTGTGGTGGGAACAGAAACCCTGGGATAGAGGGTATGCAGTAGGGATCAGGAGCACAGAAATATGAGTTGGAACCAGGAGAAAAAGACAGGGGTCCAAGGGCAGTTGTTCAGGAGCCATCTCAAAGAACCTTGTTTACAAGGTAGCAACCTTCTGTTGCTCTGCCTGGTTCCCACTTCCTGTCACATGCCACTTATACAGAGCATGCCCAGTCAAAGACCAATCAGGGCATAGTGGGCGGGAACCCCATCAGGCTGTCCAATGGGTGAACAGGACCACGTCTGACTGAACTGATGATGGTACAGGAATGCCAGCCATGAGCACCAGGGCCCCAAAAGTGCTGGATCAAGGAAGTGCCATTGATCCCTCATCAATGTTGTTATGAATAAATGCTTAGAGAATAGATCCATCAACGGAGATTAGACAAGTTGGCCATGGGATAAGAGACCTCTGACTGCCAGAGGTTGTAAGTAACAGGAATGGATTCCTCCATTATGATCTGTTGTGCACCTTTTCTGAAACCACCAAAGGTGACCAGTGTCAGAGGCAGCATGCTGGGCTAGACTAGGGCTGAAATCAAAATTTTCACCTGGGTCTGATTCCGTTGGAGGTTCATCTGGTCTAATTGGAACTTGGACCAAATGGGGGGAAATGGCCATTTACACATGTGCAAAATGGCAGCTGCAATTCTGGGCATGTGCAAAATGGCAGCCACTGTACGACAACTTGCTGTACGGCAGTGGCCATTTGTGCATGAGCAGAATGGAGGCCCCTATTCTGCACATGCACAGAGTGGTCCAGTCAGAGTTCAGACAAGCCATTCCAACTTCACAGAGCTTGTCTGTGAAATCGAAATGGCTTTTCCAAACCAGCCCTAGGCTAAACAGACAATTGATTGGACCCAATATGTCACTTCTTATGTTCTTATGAGATCCAGAACCCCTGCTTACACAGGGATGATTGAAGATTGTTTATAATTAAAAATTACAGAGGTCTTTAGCCCCCTTTTTAGTTATAAATATATCTGATATGGGTGTGTTCATTTTTGTCATTTACAACTTGTTATCCTAAAATCAAACACCTTTCAGTAAACTTATTTCAGCATGTTTTTGCAAGATCTGTGGCCCTTCTAGCTAGAGCATGTATTGTAGCAGATATTTGTGGCAGCTTAAGAGGACACTTCCTGCACCCAAAATATACAGAATGGGTAAGTGAGATCTGGCTTTCTTTTCTCCCTTGTTAGGCCTTGTATCCACAAACATTTATTTACTCAGTAATTATTTTGTGTAGCTTGTGTTTATGGAAGGAGATATTCTTGCCTGAGTGGATTTGGGTAGAAATACCATGTATAGAGGCGGGTGAAGGCATTTAAAGCAGCTTGTGGAATAAGATGAAAATATGCTTTGGAATCTTTAGTCTCTGGGTGGTTAGCGTCATATCTGTTTTCACCCTTTAACCACCCTTGGTGGTTATTTATGCATGTTGCAGGGCTGTATTGGTGCCCTATGCAGCCCTGAAACATGCATAAATGACCACCAAGGGTGGTTAAAGGGTGGTTAGCGTCATGCCTGTTTTCACCCTCTATCAAAGGGTATTTTCAGACGTTACGAGATCACAGTGAACCACGGTGAATACCCACCTGTGGTCAACGTGTCTCAAACGTCTGTTTGGCGACCGCCAGATGTTCGCCACGGTCAATACCCACATGGGGTCAATTTGAACCACACTTCCCAGGCTAGCCGGGGGAATGTCCCGGGAAGCGTGGTCAAAGAGATCCCCAGCGGGGACCAAAAAAAAGTAACGTTGGGCTGGATTCGCCACAGCCCGGGATCCCCGGCGGGATCCCGGGCTGTGGCAAATCCGGCTCGACGCGGCAGCCGCATTGGCCCCGCCGCCCGCCCGTCTCCCCAGAGGGCGGGCGGCGGGAGCGTGGAGGGGGCGGGGCTGTGCGGCCGCACGTTGTGCCGCGCGGCCCCGCCCCCTCCCAGATTCCCCGCCGGGATCCCCCCGGCACGTCTGTTGCGGCGTGACGGGGTGACCCCAGCGGGGAATGAATGGGTTGATTTCGGTACGGGGCCAACGGACCCCGTAACATCTGAAATCACCCACAGGTGACCATCCTTTCTGTGTCCACATAATTCAATCTCTTCTGAAACTTGTCAGGGCAACTAATGATGAATAATGGCTGATTCATATCTAATGGCAGACTTTCTATCTAAAGAATTTTACGAACTTCATACAATGAACTCACTTTATCCAAAGTGCAATTGTCACAGGGGTTGTGCATAATAGCTGAGGAAGCCCTGCTACCCTTTAGTCAAGGAGGATATTATATTATTTATTTATTTTATTTATTATACACAAGTAATGTACCTGGCACTATACACATACCCTAGGATCTTCTCATTTACCCCTTGAGTTCAAGGGTACAGGATTAGGCTCTTATTGAATGACTAGGGGTAGCTACTAGAGTGTTCTGTCATTGCAGAGAACTCGCTACCCTCAGTCATCACAGGGAGGAGTAACTTGTGCATTGACATGGAGTAGGGAATGCTGGTGAGCTGCAGCAGAAGCAGAGCATTGGGAAAGCTGGGAGGGGAATTGTAATCAGCAGTGGCTTTTTTCTCCAGATTGGGGATTTCTTCAGAGTTGATCTTGGCTAGAACATCGCTGAGAAAAATTAATGGTGCTAGCCGTTCAGATCTTTGCTAGTCCTGATAAAATGATCTGTAGTGAGTGGGTCGGAGCTGTGCTTCTGGCTTCACAATCTTTAACGGTGCTGCCAGGGTGAGTGAACTGATCAGCTCTCTAGTGGCATGACTGGTGTTGAATGCAAGCCTCTTCGCCACACTGTGCTGGTATGAATTGGCTTTCATTGGTCTCATTGTCTCACTGTGCCACCCTTTGTTTACTTCAAGATGCTTCCTCGTTCTGTGTCAGCTACTGAAATGTGTTGATCTTGCTCTTCGCAGGAACTTTTAAAAAATGTCTTCCTCTTTAAGTACACACGTTTGGAGGGGGGCTTCTTTTGTTTGGTAATAAATCCATTAAATAAAAGCCAATCTCTCCCAGCACAATGGCTGTCTTGGAGCCTTTGATCAGGGTGATCTGACTTCTTGACTATGTTTCTGTTTCCCCTGGAGTCTGAACCGGTTAAGACGATTCTACTGTGACTACATACAGGGCAGAAATAACATTGCACTGTAAGAAATGTGCATGTTTATAAATAATGCGTATGCATGTTTATTTCCAAGATGTGTATCTTTGTATTGGGGACAGAAGGCGACACCGTGTACCCAAGGGAAACTGTTTGAGAGCAGAGGATCTTATATTCTCCTCCTCCCCTTATTGTTTATGGTTTCCTAGTCAGCCCCTGCTTTTTCCTCTGCTTGTCCGTGTTACTCTGGGTGAGACTGGAATTCCAACAGTGCTGCATCCCTTTGCACAATGCACGCTGGATTGCACTCTCTGAGCAACTGTTGAGTTCTCAATGGCTACAAACATACGTAGTGCTGGCCCAGTTAGGCCCGGTTCGGCCCAGCTGGGCCAGCATCACAGCAGGCCGTCTGCTTGCGGCCTACCAGACGTGGTCCCAGTTCTTACCCCGGCCAGGTGGGAGCCAGGCAGGAAATGTGGGCCCAGTAAAAGCCGGACCCACAGTCTATGCCCGGCTGCCACCCAGCCAGGAAAAAGTGGGCGAGCCAGGTGGGAACATATTTCTGACCCGGGCTCATCCCAGCGTGAGGGGTTGCCATGGCGGTGAGTTATGGCTGCCTGTAATAGGCAGCCATGGCTGTCTGTCATGGCAGGTGGCGGGGTGATGTCAGGAATGTGGCTGAGCAGCCACACGTTGCTCCCCACCCCCTGCCCACCCTACCTGGCCAGGGGAGGGCGCAAGAACATTTGTTCTCATGGCCGGAGCATTCCTGAATGGAGGAAGTCCTCTCCTCCTCCCAGCCCCTCGGGTGAGACTGACGTCCTGACATCTGTTAACACCCAAGGAGTGCGCTGCATCTCATTACCTAGCCCAACCTGGCATCTAAAGCACATTACCAGCATCTTAGAGGCACAAGTTTGTTCATGAGGATCTCTGATTTTGTAGCAGAGCTTGAAAAGAAGGAAAAGGAGGCTGTTGGAATGCTTTTCCATGTGCAGCTGCTCTTGCCTGAAACATTGCAAAACATCCACTAACAAATATTCTACAAGCCTGGGAATTCGCCAAAATGAATGAATAAGGGTTGACAAAGCAGAGCCTAGTTACTGAAAAGCCAATGCGAGTTTGGTAGTCCTGAGTGGTAAATGTCTAGTTCACCATTCTTGGTATTTCATGTAAATACAACAGACACATTAGAAATCTTGTTCTAAGCCACCGGTTCTTGAACTTCGATATGCAGAGCTACTCTGGGTGCTCGGGGTGAGCATCTACTAGTCTTCAAATAGCTGTTATCAATTGCCAATGTGACTGGTAGCTTATGACCCAGCTCAGCAGTCAAGTGGTAGCTAGAGGTCAGGCCAGGAACCAGAAGATCAGGATCACATTAGGAGCAATGAGACAAATGGTAGCAAAGATCTAAGAGCTGGGATGGGTGGAGAACCAGAAGAGCAGCAGGGAAGGGGCTGAGCCAAGGAGGTCCATGGTTTCACCAAGTCAGTTACCAAGATACCAAAGCCAAGTCAAGAGAGCCAGGAACTAAGATAGAAACAAGGCAGTAGATGGAATAGGAGCAAGGATTGAGGCCCATGCACAACACTCTAGCAGATGCCATCACATCATCCAGACACTTTCTGACAAAGTGGTAGGGAGTAGCCAGTTAGGAGAGCACGTTGGCCAGCCAATTAGAGCTCTATGGCTACTAGGGAGCTATGGGCTGCATGGCACTACGTCTGTGGATCTGGGTTTGTATTTAGACAACTTCTAGGTAGTGGTTTGGGTAGGTAGGACCCTGGGCTTGGGGTTGGTGTATTCTCAAATATGCAAACACCTCTGTATTTGCATTGGATGTTTTTCTTTTATTTAAAATCATCAACAAGCCCCATCAAAATGTGAGAGGCATCTAAAACAGAGGAAGACAAAACTAGACTGCAAAGTAACCTGGAGCAATTTCATTCTAAGCAATGTAAAGCCCTGTATGAAGGGAGAACGAATGAATAGTACAAGTACAAACTGAGGGTGCTCAATTGAGCAGTTGCACTCATAGAATTAAAAAAATAGGGTGTTTTTGTTTTCCTTTCCTGCAAGCAAAGCTCAAGAGGAAAAACTGAGCTTGCTTTAAGGAAAATGTAGGGGTCAGGACAGGAAGGATGGTAAGATACCCAGGAGAGAATCTTTGCTTGCCTTAGGTGGACCAAAGCATGCAATAATTGGAGAGCTGACCTTGACTTACAGAATGTGAACTATCTTCTTGCTAGTACTGTTAGAATGCATATGCATCTCCTCCTTCCTTCAGGACTCGGCAGAAATCTGACATAGATAATCATTTCCAGAATACTTGGTGAAACAAGAAAACCAGGGGGCATTAGCTAGATCGGAATGGACGCTGGTGGAAAATATGGGACAGGGCTCATATTCTCGTGGCAGAGGATGCAGCTGCACCAGGGAGCATGGACCCCAGGCTCACGAACCCTGGTGTCGCTGCACCACCTGTCCCTGTTATACGTAGCTACACCCTTGCAAAAAATAGTAGCAACGGGTGTTAGCAGAAGTGACAGCAGAGCGGAGTGCCACCATCATAGCCTGACCTGGGTTGGGAACCAGCCGGCAACATGGTCTTGACCGGGTCCGACTGGCCAACAAGTGTGCTGGCAGCCAGGGAGTGCGGGGAGCCACAAGAACATGTGGCCAGCTGGTCCTGCCCACATGCTGAGCCCATCGCCCCTACCCCCTCAACCATGATGAGCAGTCATGATGGTCGCCGTCCATGATGGACACAATCCAGGCCAGGCCACAGCAGGCCATAACAAACATTATTTCAGTAGATTTCTTAGCCGCCCCATCCTGCCATAGCAGCTCGGGGCAGCTCACATCATATTAAAACATAATAACTCATTATAATAAAAACCACAAAAATAATATTATAAAACCAGAATAAAAATACCTGAGGCAGAGCTTAAAAAACCCCTCCCCTTCCCAACCCCCCACCCTCACCCATCTCCCTTGCCAAAAAGTCTGGCGGAATAGCCAGGTCTTACATTGTCTTCTGAAAGAAGGGAGGTCCAGGGCCAGGCGGACCTCCATCAGGAGGGAGTTCCACAGTCGTGGTGTAGCCACTGAGAATGCCCCCCTCATCATCACCACCTGGGATACCCGTGGGACTTTGAGGCTGGCCTGGGGGGTGGGGGGGTGATCCTGCATATAAGCAGGGTCCAGGCCATGTAGGACTTTATAGGTCAAAACCAACACCTTGAATTGATCCTGGAAGGCTATAGGCAGCCAGTGCAGAGAACACAGCACTGGTGTAATGTGCTCATGGCGACCTGTCCTCATAAGGAGATGAGCCACCGCATTCTGCACCAGCTGCAGTCTCCGAACCATCACCAGGGGTAGCCCCACGGAGAGCACTTTGCAATAGTCTAATCTTGAGGTAATGAAAGCATGGATGATGGTGGCCAGATCAGCGTCCAAGATGTACGGCCAAAGCCATTGCACTGCTGTTGCCTGCTTTGGCTTGATGGGCTGGACAGCAGCCCGGGCTGTAATCCCAGAGGTCTAGCAATCCCGGACAAACCTCTAGCAGGGCACTAACAAACGTGCCGGTGGCTTGTGGCCCAAAGTTTCTCTTGTCTTTCTGCACTGCAGTGCAGGAACAGACAGACAAGATCCAGGTAATATTTGAATCTGTTGCGTTCTGACCTCCAGGAATTGTATACAACATGCACTGATGCTTTAGCATGTTATATCCCTAGCTCTGCAAAAAGGTCCCAGTGCCTAATGGAAAGCTGAAATATACAGCCCTTAGTCAGGAAAGGCAGAAGACATCACTCCATTCCTACTTTGCAGTTGCCCAGAGATCTAATGTGGTTTGGCTGATCACTGCAGTAGGTACTAGACACATTCTCTCTCTCTTCTGTGCTCCTTGCCCCTGATGTTACCAAAAGGAACAAAAATCATTCACTGCAGATACATGATTTGTTCCTGTATTCATTTAGCTGTGATCACACCTGAAAAGATGTATCTACCAGTCCAAGTCCATCTCAAGCAAGCCATGCAGCCCAGTGGGCTGATGTGGTTAAGTAGCCCACTCGTTTCTGTGGCCTACAGTGCACACGGGAGTGATGTAGCCAGCACCACATCCAATCACCTTTCACTCCCCCCTGCCCCCCCTGCAAATGGATCAGGTATCCATTCACAGGTGTGCGGACTAGAAACAGCCACCCAGTGTGAGACAAAGCAGGACTTGAATCCACAGCCTTCAGGGAGGTAGCTGAGTGCCTCAACCACACAGCCACTGCATCTCCCTAGCTACTAGCAATAAACTGCATTAAGGGACTAATATGATTCCACTGGCACTATTGAAATAACACCAGGGACAAATTTGACCCAATCTGTGTATGCCAAGATGTACCCCACCCACTAGGAATAAATGCACTGGCAAAAAGCTGTTTGGCCCTACCAGAAATTGAAGCAATCAAATAAGAGGCTACCTGCCCCACAGCCGGAACATACGACAAGTATTCTCGGATGTGGGGTGATTGCCTGATTCTGGCGAGCTCTGTTTGTCGCCCCATGTCCCTCACCCGCGAAAGAACCTCTCTTTTGCACGTATCAGGGAGCTTGTGTCGTAGATATTCCGGGGAAAGACCCATCTAATTCAATTGGGCATCCACCTTCAAAGACCACTGGTCCATGAAGGGGTCCTCAAGCATGGCCCTTGATAGGATACTTCCCATCCCTGTGTGAAATTTGAGCCACATTGTCAAGGTAGCTTCTTTGGCTGCCTGCACCCACAATTTCTGGCCCAGTTCAACCCGAATGGCAGCCATAGGGGTACCTCTTGGAGCTCCCAACAGTCTCTGCAGAAATCTTGATTGAACCTTATCCATCATACTGCAGTGAGACGGAGCCCATAGCTCGGCCCCATACAATAATTGGGACCTAACATTGCTATTGTATACCTGTAATGCTGAACAGACTGCCATCTTTCCTTGTCTAGCAAAGAGCCTATTTATTGATTGCGCAGCAGCTTGGGCCACACGAATGGCCCTATTAACATGTTCCTGCCATTGCCCTGATCTATGAAAAAGGATTCCTATATATCTAAAAGCTTTTACCTGTTGGATAGGGATACCCCCAGCAGACCAGCCCTGGATTTTAGAGCGGGACAAAAAGACCACAACCTTTGATTTATCATGATTGATTGTCAGGTTATTAGTCTGACAAAAAGTAGCAAAAGCCTGTAGCTGTCGTGTGAGCCCTACGCGTGTCTGTGACAGTAAGGCCACGTCATCGGCATAGTAAAGGCAGCCTATGGTACGGGCAGCCAACTTTGGCGGAAAGAATCGAGGATCTGCCATAACTGGTATGATATTATCTATTAAGTAATTAAAAAGTGCCGGGGCCAAGACATATCCCTGTCGCACCCCCATTGAAGTTGAAATTGGGGGTGTAATATGGCCGGACCTATCCATTTTAATCACCAGGGATGAATTAGTATGCAGAGAACGGATCAAAGCCAGCAACCGTCTCTCAATAGAAGACTCCTGCAGCTTTTCCCACAGGGCAGCCCAATTAACGGAATTGAAGGCTGCCCTGAGGTCTAAAAAGGCTACATACAGAGCCCCACTACGTGCCCTATACTTGGCAGCAAGATATTGTAAAATACGGCAATGTTCGATGGTAGAACGTCCCTGCTGGAATCCTGCCTGCTCTGGGGAGATTGCTTTCGCCTGGCCCATCCAAGAGGTCAATTTCCCCAGAAGGAGCTTGGCATAGACGTTTGAGATTTCTGGCAGGAGACTAATTGGCCTACAGTTGGCCGGGTCTGTTCTAGAGCCCTTTTTATAAATAGGGACGACCAACGCCGTAGCCCAGACCCCTGGCATCCGTCCTGTGCTGTTTATAGCTGTAAATAAAGCAGCTAACACTGGTAGCCACCAGGCCTTGTTTGTTTTAAGAAATTCTGCCCTTATCAGATCCAGTCCAGGCGCTTGTCCGCTCCGCAAGGAGTCAACCAATACCTCTACCTCCTCAACCCGGACTGGCGCCCAGGGAGGTGACTCCTCAAGCCCTTCTTTCAGATCTTCCATTGGTTGACCTCCAACATTGTCTATGCCCAAGCGATTATATAGTTCGTTATAGTGATCCATCCATCTCGCTGCTGATATTTGTGAGGCTGTTGTACCCTTCCCTCCCCCAGTTGAAATATTGACCAAGTGCCAAAATCACCTGGTGTCCCCTGAATTGGCAGTTTGCAGAAGCAACCCCCACCGGACCTCCCCAAAATCCCTCTTTTTCGCATTTATTAAATTCCTGTATTTTGCCCTAAGGGCAACATATTGCGGTGGTAAAATGGCAGCCCTGGAGTTCCTATATATGTATAGTGCATTTTCTTGAGTTCTAGTCTGGTCTGCCGGCACTCTTTATCAAACCACGGTTGATTAATTTTGACAATCCCTGTGACAGGGGGCCTGTCCAAACCTCAAACACATGTCTGTATTTCTGATGTTAATTGATCTAACAATTCCAAAACCTCAAAAGGGCTTTCAGAATCAATCAATCTTTCACGTAAAGAAACCACCTGGAATTGCGCAACACAAGCCCCTAAGGCAGAAGATACTAGTCCCTTGTCCCAACGGGGAACCCATACCGTTTCATACATTGCCCTACTATCATTTAATATATTATTTTGCTTATATGGGAGCCTGGGTGCTGCTTCTGGTAGAGGTAGAGAGAGACTAAGTTCCATGGGAAGATGGTCCCCCACCAAAGGGGGACCCAATTCAAAATTTGTGATCTAGGGGAGAACTCCCGCAGTAACTAAAGCATAGTCCACTGTACTGGGACCGTGGTGCCCAACAAAGGTGTATTCCCCCTCCATATCATTAAAGCCTGAGCCATTTAACACACATAACTCTTGAGCCACTAAAAGCTGGGCCATTCTGATCCCTGATGAATTTATACCTTTGTCTTTGGACCTCCTGGACCCCAGAAAATTTTCAGGAGCATAAGGTAGTCCATCACAATATGGGGCCAGGGCTTGATTATCTGCTCCTATACGGGCGTTGAAATCACCCATTAAAATAACTTGGCCCCCTGGATACTTGAGTGACAATTGGTCCAATAGGGCATCCAAAGTATCCCACATGGTGAGTTGAAAGGAGCCTGCATTGCAGGGAGGGATATATATGGTCACAATAATAAGAACCATTGAGGCAAGCCTGGCCACAAACCCTTGTAGTAGTTCAGAAAGTATTACATTTTCCACTATCTGGAATGGCACTTCACTAGATACAAAACAACCTAATCCCCCACAAGCCCTCCCCTTTAAGGTTCCTATGCTTTGCTGGAAGGAAATTGGAGGTATAACCCTCCAGATCCAATGGATCGCTAGACCAAGTTTCCTGGACCAAAATGATAGAAAACCTTTGTAAATATTGAATAAAATTTGGGTCATTGCCGTGCCTGGCTTCAATGCTTTCCCCTCTCGAGTGCTTGAGGGCAGGATTCAGGGTATCCCTTTTTCAGATAGGCTATGCCCTTTCGATAACATAAAAACGGAGACAGTTGGGCACATAATATTACATTGCCATCTGTATGATGACCCCCGTCAGGAATTTTTTGCTTCTATTATGGGCAGATTTCCTGGCAGAAATGATCAGGTATTACTAGCAGTGCTTCTGGATAGCACTGACTCAGATGTTACTCGAAATGTTGCGGCCTTCCTGTTAAGAGCCGTCCACCTCAGAACACAGTTCATAAAAAATATTTCCTTATCAATGTAAATGTAAGTGAACATCATTATCTGCCTATAATGGAGGTGCATGCTGGGTGAAAGTAGGTTATTTTTAATTGTAATGATGCATTATGTGTTTGTTGCAATAAAGTGCATTTGATTTTGATTTGATTTGAATAAATGCCTCTATAGAAGTATCTCTTCCATATCAGAAGCAGACTTCTACTACCAATAACCCCATACTATCCTTTATGTATTGCGAGCGAAGGAGAATCTTAAACTTAATTTATTTTATCTCCTATCAGAAGCACTGAGTTTGAATGAGTCTGCAATGCTAATTTCCCTTCTGCAGGCTATCCTAGCAAGCCAATAAAGCACTGTTTAATAGGCCTATGTAGATAAGGCATATTAACATCTTTCAGAATTTAGATAAATATGTACCATATGTTTTGAAACCTGTTTCAATATGTCGCAATGATTAAATAGATGGGCCAGGGTGATTTAAAGGAAATTTTAATTCCATTGCGGGAGGAGGGGTCTGCTGGTGCTATAAACCATCCAAGATGTCATCATTAGAATCTCAGGATGGACGATAAATGATTCCAAGATGTCATTGATTCACACCATTCACGGCAGCCCCTGTCTCGTTTTCTGTGGAATAGTCACTGCTTATGTTTCAGGTCATTTCAAATAAATAGAAAGTTTAGCAGGAAGTGAGTTATATAAAATATGATCCAGAGACAGAGCGTGGTCGCCATTTTGGTTCCAAATCACAGAGAGACAAAGTGGTTTGAACGATATCTTTTGTTGGACTAACTGCTGTTGGTGGAAATAAGAAACACAGGGCCTTTCCTCAGGCATGTAGCGTAGCCAGTAGAAATATATAAACTGAGCAAGTGTAGAGACGGTCTATATGAGGGGGCATGGAATGGGTGGGAGTGGGTAGAACAAGGTGGGAGTGGGATAAAAAGACAGGCAGACAGATAGAGAGATGGGCCAGACATTTAAAATTTAAAAGACATTTTTAAATGTCTGGCACATCTCTCTCTCTCTCTCTCTCTTTCTTTATCCCCCTTCCTCCTTATTCTATCCACTCCCACCCATTCCATGCCCATATAGACCGTCTCTACACGTGCTCAGTGTATATATTTCTACTGGCTATGCGGTATCCCTGAGGAAGGGCCCCGTGTGGCCCGAAAGCTTGCTCATTGCCACCAACAACAGTTGGTCCAAAAAAAGAGATCATTCAAACCACTTTGTCTCTATAAAATATGATGGGAGCAGTTATTACTAACTTTAAGAGGGAAAATGGCCTTAAGTCTCTCAGAACCTTTGATTTAAGACCCTAATCCAAGAGCTTCCAAATTTCGAGCAGGGATTCTAAGGTCATTTTTATACAAGCCACGGTACAGGGGGGACCAGTGTGCAGTGCAGGGGGGCCAGTGCACACAGTCGCACACCAGTTCCCCCCGCATCCCCACTCATGGAGCAACCGCCATTTTCGCCAGTTCCTCCATGAGTGGGGGTGGGTGGGCGAGTGGGGATGCGTGGGTTGCGGGAGCACGAGCGCACCCCCACTCATTGGCCTCGGCATGCACACGGGTGGCACCCACTCATGCCCACGCAGCAGATCTGGGCATGAGTGGGATCGTCCTGTGTAAATACTCCCTAAATGGGCATCATTTTAATGACATCAATAGGTTTTTGGTTCCAGTCAGACCTGAGTATAAGCTGAGCTACTGTCTTAACACAGCACTCCTTTATATGACATGCCTGATTGTTCAAAATAATTCTCACATGCGATTTTTGTCTTTTTACCAATTTTTTCACTAGAATGTTAGCCAGCATGTCAGAGCAGACATCGTTTCACAGATACAAAATGTATCATAATGTAGCTATTTGTATCCATCATTCTGAGTTAAGATCAATGAGCTATGACTTTGGGATGGCAAATCAATAGGTTAAAACTTTTACTGTAGAAATTTATTGCCATCATCCATAAACCTAATGCAATAATGTAACAGATAAGCACTGATGGCATAAACCTGATTCAGGCTACGGTCCTAAAACCACTTACTCCAGAGTAGTCTCATTTGCTTTAGTGGGGCCCCCTTGCCCTCCCCTTGTAACTAAGGGTGTTCACTAATGAGACGTTAGCCAGGTTCAGTCCATGCAGCCCACAGTCAGCCCCAACCCGCATGTTTTGTGTCCAGCCTCATAAATGGGCAGCCCCCAGCGTGTCTTTCATAAACTTGTGGGCAGCCCCCACTGGCAGCACTAGTGAGAGTGAGAGCAGAGAGAGGAGCAGGAAGCAGTAGCTCCTTGGACGCTCTAAGGTTTCTGCCACAACTCTATGGTGTTGGCAAACCTGGACACACGGAGGTGCGGCCTACAATCTAATTGATGGGACGCTAACATGTGGGTGCACATGAGCCTGCATTCACCCATGCAGCAGGTTCCACGTTTTCCGAGACCACGCTGTGACTGGGAACTGTGGGTCTGGTAGGTGGTGGCCATGTGTCCGGTGAGGGCAAACACCTAATAAACGAGCAGGTGGACACCCACTGGTGTGGGCTAATGTCTCATTTGTTAAGACCCACCCTAAGCTAAGTTCGTGCACCTGCAACTTAAGTTTGTAAATCTACCCCTATCTCTCTCTATTACCCCCCCCAACCCAAATCTTTACTTTAGCATCCTACTCTGTCTGCATTTACTATTATCTGTTGTTCCTTGGTCTCTTACACCATCAATGATTTTTATAGCTTTGTTTTTAAATGTTTGACATCTATATTTTTCTCTACCTACAGCCCTTCCCAAGTTACTTTTTCTTATCCGCTCCCACAAAAGTCGCTGCCGCCACATATATACCTGTCCTGCATTTGTTCAGTCTATACAGTTCTGGACTTATTGCATGCCTGAGGAAGGGCCCTGTATGGCCTGAAAACTTGCATAGTCTCACAAATGGAAGTTGGTCTGATGAAAAAATATCATCCAAACTACTTTGTCTCCACCTCTCCCCCTGGTTTCTCCTCCCTTTTCTATTTTAGACTGCAAGCTCCTTGAGGCAGGGAACTGTGTGTCTGGTCACAACTGTTCAGTGCCAGGCACCTATATAAATAATAATATTCTGGGGTATGCAGTTAAAAAGATTGTAGCCTCAGTGTGAACCAAAATGAGTAGGAAGCTTGGATTAAAAGGGAAATGATAGGGGTTAATTCTAATATCCAAAGCTTTGATCCTGTAAACACTTAAGCCCATGTCACTTTATGCAGTTAAGCAGCCACGGTGATTTCAGCAGGATGACTCACATGAGTCAATCTATGCATATACAACTATCTGCAGGATTGGGGCCTCGGACCCCTTAGTGCATACTGTATTTATTCTTTTCCATCCGACCCAGGCCCTGCTGTCTCCTTGGTGTCTGCCCACTGTGGGGGACTGGATGAGGTCAAACTGACTGAGGCTCGGTTCCGATAAGACAGAAGTGATGTTGGTTGGCAGGGTCAGTGATCTGGGGGAGGAGAATACTCCTATTATTGGGGGTGTTTGCCCTCCTTTGGTTCCATCTGTGCAGAGCCTGGGGGTGCTCCTCGACTCACAGCTGCGCTTGGATTTCCAGGTGACAGCTGTGGTCAGGGGAGCCTTCCGCCAATTACATCTGATGAGGAGGCTCCACCCTTATGTCTAAGACTTGGACCTAGCCACCCTCATCCATGCATTCGTCACCTCGAGACTAGGCTATTGCAATGTGCTCTATGTGGGGCTGCCCTTGGTGACGGCTCAGAAGCTGCAACTGGTGCAGAATGTGACGGCCCGTCTCTTGACCAAGCCAGGCCACAGGGAGCACATTACACCAGTGCTCCGGACATGGCACTGGCTGCCTATGGGCCCAATTCAAGGTGCTGGTTTTTACCTTTAAGGCCCTAAAAGGTCTGGATCCTGCTTACCTGAAGGATCGCCTCACCTACTGGGCGGCCCCTGTGGTTGTCCGGGAGTGCCCTCCTGGAGGTCCTGCACTTCCGGCAGGTCTGAATTGGCAGGCGGACGTTCTCAGTGGCCGCACTGATGCTTTGGAATGCCCTGAGGATGTTTGCCTCTGTCCAAGTCTCCTTGCCTTCCGACGCAGTTGCAAGACCTGGCTCTTTCATCAGGCGTTTGGCAGGGAGGGGGTTGGGGTTTTGTACTGGTCTTTGTAATTTTTGTATCTGTTTTATGGTTTTTAATTTCTGGTATTTATACTGATGTGTTTATTTTGTATGTTGATTTTTTTGCTATACGCTGCCCCGAGTCACCTGTGTGCGATGGCGGCAGGGTAGAAATGCTTTTAATAAATAAATTAATTAATTAAATAAAAACACTGTACAACACCTAACTGATCAGGACTTAAATATATATATATATATATATATAT
>QEPC01009797.1:2679523-2693315 GCA_003113815.1 Sphenodon punctatus | reverse complement strand
GTAACCAAGCCAAGTACGTGCACTTGAGACCTCGCATCTTCATGAATGTTAGACCCCTTGTCTCTCCCTCTGTTCCCCTTCCTATGTCTCTCCCCCAGCTTCTGTCTCTCAGATTGTAAGCCCTACGGGCAGGGACCATGTCTATTTTATTACTTTGTAAAGTGCCAGGTACACTGCTTGCGCTATATAAATGTTTGTTAATAATAATAAATAATAAATAGGCACTGTTTATTTCGTGAATTATGCACAGAGCCATTGCCTATTTCATAAAATAGATGGTGGCATTGCTTATCTCATGACATATGCAATATTTTGCTTATTGCATGAGATAGAAAGTGGTGTTACCTATTTTGTGAATGTGGCATGAATTTCATCCCCTGCCCAAATTTAGCATAACATACGCAGCATATACTGAATATCAAGTGTTGTTAATAACATAAGCCATAAGGTGTTTTTTTTTTTAAAAAATCAAACCAACTCATACTGTTTAT
This sequence comes from Sphenodon punctatus, assembly GCA_003113815.1. NCBI lineage: Eukaryota > Metazoa > Chordata > Lepidosauria > Sphenodontia > Sphenodontidae > Sphenodon > Sphenodon punctatus. Next base: position 2,692,824 of record QEPC01009797.1, on the reverse strand, counting down.
TTAGTAAATGTGATAAGCTTAAAGCTTTTTAAATAATCAAATTAAGCTTATAAACCTTAATCCAGAAAATCCCTTAAACACATGCTTGCCTTTTAAAGCCTGTAAATTGTCCTACTTAGTTCAGTGAGGCTACTCATATGCTTAACACTAAGCACACGCTCAAGGGATCGTTTTTCTTGGGAGCTATTTAACATGCTGGAATTCATTTTCTTTACCACTGTCATATCAGCATAGGCAATCATGCTGTCTGCTAGCATAATGAAGTTCTAGAGCCTTCATCAATCAGACGACACAAACTATACAATTTACTAGTGTCCCCCCATCTTTAAATTCTTTTGCAATGTTCCAGATGGAGTCATTTAGGATGAGATTTGTTTAATCAGAAACAACTTTACAGGGCATTTTTCATAATCCCCCACCCTGCTGCTTATGCTTCATTAGAGACTACATCTAATAATGGTAGCTTTTTTAATATTAAGGTGTAAGCTGCCACTTAGGCCCTTTTTACACAGACACTCTAACACTGATAAAATGGGTGTTACATTTTATTATACATGGTACAGGGCAACACTGCAGCCCTGTAACATGGGCCCTATTCACACGAGATGCCTCCACCCAGTTTTACTGGGTGGAGGAGTCTGTGTAAACAGCACTTGTGGTGGGTGGGGTGCATTTCTCTGGGTGGAGGCGTCTGTGTAAACACCACTTGTAGTGGGTGTAGGTGCATGCATGCTCCTGTGCAACACCCAACGTTGCTCCATGGGTGGGTGGTGGGTGGAGATAATGCACCCCACCCACTGCAAGTGGTGTTTACACAGACTCCTCCACCCAGCAAAAATGGGTGAAGGCATCTCATGTGAAAAGGGCCCATGTTGCAGGGCTGCATTGTTGCCCTGTACCATGTATAATAAAATGTAACACCCATTTTATCTGTGTTGGAGTGTCTGTGTAAAAAGGGCCTTAGAGAAGGCCAAAGGAAACTTGGTGGGCACCAAGATTGCCAAGCTATACCATTGGCTTTTACAACATCCCATGGCAATGAGTTCCACTGGCTAAATGTTTGGAAAAGTACCCTTCCCTGGTTTGTTTTATGCTAGGGCGGAAACAAATCGTTGGGACAAATACTGAATTCATAGAAATTGGAATGTTCATATCCATTTTAACAAAATGAATAGAAAACAATATTCATTTTCTGCTTCATTTATGAATCTGATAGGGATGGAAAAATCAGAATTGGATTAATCCGATTTTCATCCGATTCACCCAATTTTTATCGGAATTGGATTAATACGATCCACTCGATTTTCCTGATGCATCTGATTTTCATTGGATCAGATTCATTCAGGGGTTCATTCTCACTCGTCTTACCCTTCTCTGCTATTGAAGTTTGCTAGGCTCTTCTTTGGCCCATTCAACATTCTAGAATTGTGGCTTAGAATGATGAGTGGCCCATTGAACTGAATAGGTTCGGTTTTACATTAATTCAATCAATCAGTCAATTAATTTATTTACAGCATCTACCAAACATAAAACAAAAGCATTAACAATTTTCCCATTGAAATCAAAGGGGGTGGGGTGGGGGGATACAATCCGATTGCGATTCTGATATGATTTAAAACTGATTACAATTTAATCTGATTCTGATTTTGATTTGATTCTGATTTTCAGTCTGATTTCCCATTCCTAGAATCTGAGTACTTTTGTTAATTTCCCTTCTCTGTTTTGTTTACTTTGTTTAATTATTGTTTCATTTATTTGATAGTTCATTAACTTCAGCAGCAGTGTTTGGCACTCTTTAGTACTATCTCAAAGGTACTACTGAAGTTAACAAAGTACCAAGTTCTTAACTCTCACCTTGGGTGGAAGTCAAATAAACAAAATACTAAATAAGCAAAATAACAAATAATCAGAATAATGAATAATTGGAATAATAAAGAAATGAACAAAATAACCAAACTAACTGAAGCAAATTAACAAATGAAATGAATATGCAAATTTCACATGCATAACAAAGATAACTCAACTATTTAACTGGGTAAAAACATGTGCAGGCAGTGCTGTGCTGGGGATCTGAACAAACATGTGGGTGTCTCGCCCCGCCCATGCTCCCAGTGCTTTGCACCCCACCATGACGGACAGCCATGGCAACCAGCCAAACACACGGGGCTGGTGCGGACGAACATACATGCTACCCTGCGCTGGCCCGTGTTGGCCTGCAGGGGTGGCCCTTGGCCTGGGCATATCCTCAGAGATTTTCTGAGGACGCAGCCTAGGCTAGTTGCCTACCCATCCTGTGCCAGGGCAACTTCTATTGGTGTATGAACACACATACTTGTGAGTCCCAGGCCAAAGTGGGTCAAAGCGGGTCACCGTCACATCTGTTTTTACCCTGTGTGTCTGGCCATGGCTTTAAAGCAACACCCTTTCATGGTTCTTGCAAGAGCTCAGTAAACAAATGTAAAATATTCAGAGAGAGGAAGGAGGAGATAGAGAAAGAGAGAGCACCTCTCATCTGGCAATGAAAAGGTTAAACCACACTCAGCACTTGCAAGGTTGGGATGGGTGCGCTGCCGCTTTCATTGTGCAACTTGCTCACTACAAATCTTGAACTTTGAAAGAGGCTTGAAACAACCAGAACAAGGTTGGGGAACATTGGCCTATGGAGTGAGGATCTTGGACAGCAAAAGTTTTATTTTTATCTATTTATTTTTATTTATTTATTCAATTTGTATCCCGCCCCTCCCTGCGAACAGCTCGGGGCGGCTAACAAGTTAATTATAAAAACAATTTATAAATTTGTAAACAATATAATAATAAAACCAATCCGTAAAAGCACTACAATAAAACAGGCTGGGATAATAAATAAATAAGGGTGGGGGACGATAAAACACCCCCTCCCCCACCCCACCCCCCTCCCCAAAGGCCTGGGCGAACAGCCAGGTTTTACATCTTCGCCGGAATATCAAAAGGCTTGGGGCCAGGCGAGCTTCCTCCAGGAGGGAATTCCAGAGGCGCGGCCTGGCCACCGAGAATGCCGTCTCCATTGTGGCCCCGCGCTTAACACGGGGGACCTCCAAGAAGGCACCCCCGGCAGACCGAGGGAGCCTCTCTGGGGCACAGAAGGCGAGGCAGTCCCTGAGGTATGAAGGGCCCAGACCGTGAAGGACCTTGTATATTAACACCAATACCTTGAACCTGGCTCGGCACGCTATCGGCAGCCAGTGCAGAGTCCGGAGCACAGGTCTTATATGCTCCCGACGGCCCGTCCCCGACAGGAGGCGGGCTGCCGCATTCTGCACTAGCTGCAGCCTCCGAACCAGGAACAAGGGCAGCCCCACGTAGAGCGCATTGCACTAGTCCAGCCTCGAGGTGACGAAGGCATGGATGAGGGAGGCCAGGTCCTGGCTGGAGACAAACGGATGCAGCCTCCGCACCAGATATAACTGGCAGAAGGCGGCTTTCGCCACCGCCTCCACCTGCCGCTCCAGGCAGAGGTCTGCGTCCAAAATCACCCCCAGACTCCGAACCTGCCGAGCTATGGGAGGACGAACCCCCCCAACCAGGGGGGCCGACACCTCCCTCGCTCTCCCCACCTCCATCACCTCCATCTTATCGGGGTTGAGCTTCAGTCTGCTCTGCCACATCCACTCTGCCATGGCCTCCAAACACTGAGATAGCAACGAGACGGCAGGGTCTGGGTCAGCTGAAAAAGAGAGGTACAACTGAGTATCATCAGCAAAAGTGAGGGCCGCATGGAGTTACAACATTAGCACATTATCAGAACTGTATATAAATGACCTGAGACTGAAGTAAGGGTTCTGTGCTGGAGCTCATGATTGAGATGAATTAGCAGAGCTTTTTATCTCTGGGCTATAACTGGTTCAAAATAGCATTCTGTTTCCACAGAACAGTTTCATGGAAACAACAGCCAGTGAAATTTCTATCATAATTCTGATCAAAAAAGTTATTTTAATAATTTTGATTGGAAATCAGAATGGAATTTTGTCTCTTCTAATTTCTGATCAGAACGATCAAACTGCTTTGTTCAGACAGAATCAGAACACGGGTGGAATTTCCACTTCACCTTTACTCTGGGCAGGATCAAGACTTGCATGATACCTTTGACCCAAACCAGTGTTTTTGGTCTCTTTGATGAGAATTATATTCCTCAAGATATTTATGGAATAACCACTATAAGTCATTCTTGTGGTGTGTTAAAGAGGTCTTGAAGGTAATAGTATAGCATCTTCCACGGAGCGACATTCAGTGCAATGCAACCCCTTGTATGTGAAATTCAAGTAGATCTTTCCTTACATTTCTAACATGCTTTTCATTTCATAGGTTTTACTCATTGTCTTTGCCTGGCTTCACACTTTCCCCCTTCTTCCACCCAAGGGAAGAGCTAGGAACTAGACAGACAAATATGTCCGAGTCCACGCTTTGAATTTTTAAAATTGTAAACAAGGACAAGACAAGACAAGTGAAGACAAACATAGAAAGAATGAGTGGGAGAAAAGAAGACACGGGTTAATGTAACAAGACGATGAGTTTGCATTGGCAGTTTTGCATAATCCTAGCTGTTAATTGTCTTGTTTTGTTTGAGTGGATTTTATATAGATTTTTAATTTTGGAAATAGATTTACAGGTAACTCAGGAATAGCAATGAAACTATGTTGTCCATTGCAAGAAAAAGGATTACATAACTACAAATAGATTTCCAAAAAACAAATTGCTACATAAAGATAATTAGCACTTCAGAAAAGTTTGGAAGTGAGTGTACATTAGTTCTCTGGAAAGCTGTCTCCCTTTTTGAACTTAGCAAAATCCTTCTTTGACAGAAAGCACTACATGTACCACAGAGCTGACAGCTTGAGTCACCAAATGTGTGTTCTTGATTTTCATTACCTGCATTTATTAAAGCAACAGAATTAGTGGGATTCTCCTAGCTAGCTAAGATCCAATTCTTATACTGTGTCTGCATTTAGGAATGGGTGTTTGGGGGTAACACAAGAACTGTAGGACTCAGCTTTTATGTCAGGGATGGGGAAACTCTAGCCCACAAGTGGTTCCTATTTGGCTCCTTTGGATTTCTTAGATCAAACATCCTACCCTCAAGCACTGAAAGAGTGAGCTCAGAGGAAGTGAGAGGAGATGAGGGAATGCACTCAAGGAGAGGGGCATAGATCCATGATCTGGACTTTTCTCTTCCTTCTCCTGCCTGAGAAGCCCCATTAAGCATCCCCATCTCCTCCCCAACTCTTATCTCTTCTGCGGGCACATGTGCTAATTTTCAAAGAGGCCCATGGAGGGAAAGGATTTTCCTCTCACCCCTGCTTTACGTGATTTCTTTTCCTTTTAAAACTGACATAAAGCTTTCTGCTGTATCCGTACCTACTGTAGTTATGGGTGTTTTCAAACAAAATGCTACCACACAGGGACACCCAGTAATCATTTATCCAAACACCAAATGCTCTGAAGTGGAGTCGGGGGATGCGTGCTCCTGTGAGCCATGCAGCACCCACTCACGAGACACTGCTGAAAAATCCGGAGTGTCCCATGTGGGGCTGGACAAACAAGTGTGTGGTAATGGGCACCCACGCATTCCTCACCCGTATGAACTGGGGTGGCCACCTACGTCAGAAGACAGGCCCCCCACACATAGGCACTGTGGGTGGAGAACACGGCTTTTGCATCACAGGAACTGGCCACAGCTCTGCAAGTGCTGGGGAGCCCGGTCCCCCAGCACTCATGCCCAGGACATGTCAATTTCAAAGGCCAGCCTGGGTGCCGGCTCCCCCCCGGCCCAATGGTCCATGGCAGGGGGAGTGCAAGGTGGGAACCGCCTGTTAGAATCCCTCCCCATGCATTCCACCTGAGTGACTGCTCTGAGAGGCAATGAACCCAACTCCCACCAAGCCTTACTTGTTTAAAAACAACCAAGTCCCTCTATATTTGTTAGAAAAACAGCAATATCTGTTGACCACTCACTCTTGCTGGATTCCCTTCACTCCCTTGGCTTTTGTGGCTCTGTCCATAACTGGTTCTCCTCCTACCTCTCTGACCGCTCCTTTAATGTGTCTCTCTCCAACTCCACCTCCTCCTCCTTCCCCCTCTCAGTTGGTGTTCCTCAAGGCTCTGTTCTTGGCCCTCTCCTCTTCTCGATCTATACCTCATCCTTAGGCAAACTCATTGCCTCCCATGGCTTCCAATACCACCTCTATGCTGATGACACTCAACTCTATCTCTCTACTCCCTCTCTCTCTCCCTCTGTTCAAGCTCGTCTCATCAACTGTCTCTCTGACATCTCTACCTGGATGTCTCAACGTCAACTCAAACTCAACATGGCTAAAACTGAACTCCTTATCTTCCCCCCTCATCCTTCCTCTCCTTCCTCACTGTCAATAACTATTGATGGAGTCACCATCCTGCCTGTCCCCCAAGCCCGTAGCCTAGGCTTCATCTTTGACTCACCCCTTTCTTTTAAACCCTACATTGACTCTGTTGCTAAATCCTGTCGCTTCTCCCTCCATAACATTGCTAAGATTCGCCCTTTTCTCTCTGTCTCGTCTGCCAAAACTCTTGTTCATGCTCTGGTCATCTCTCGCCTCGATTACTGTAACCTCCTTCTCACTGGCCTTCCCCGGTCTCACCTTTCTCCCCTCATCTCTGTCCAAAACTCTGCTGCCAGGGTCATCTACCTCGCCAGTCGCTTCGACCATGTGCAGCCCCTCCTCTCTTCGCTTCACTGGCTTCCCCTTCCTGAACGAATCCTGCACAAGCTCCTAGTCTTCACCTATAAAGCTCTTCACAACCTTGCTCCCCCCTACCTCTCTGCACTTATCGCCCTCCATACTCCAGCCCGTGCACTTCGCTCCTCCTCTGTCCCTTCTCTCACCCTTCCACGCCTTCCCTGCTCCCCTAAGCGCCTTCGTCCCTTCTCACTTGCTGCCCCCCATGCCTGGAACTCCCTCCCTGTCCACATCCGCCTTGCCCCCTCCCTTCATACCTTCAAATCTCTCCTTAAAACTCACCTCTTTCGCTCTGCTCTGTCTGACTCTTTATCCTGCTGAGCCACTATTCCTATACCTACGATCGGTTTACCCTTATCCTTGCAACATGGACCTGCCTGCTGTCATTCTCATCGTAACCAAGCCAAGTACGTGCACTTGAGACCTCGCATCTTCATGAATGTTAGACCCCTTGTCTCTCCCTCTGTTCCCCTTCCTAAGTCTCTCCCCCAGCTCCTGTCTCTCAGATTGTAAGCCCTTGGGGCAGGGACCGTGTCTATTTTATTACTTTGTAAAGTGCCAGGTACACTGCTGGCGCTATATAAATGTTTGTTAATAATAATAATAATAATAACAATATGATTTTAAAATAATCCTCCAAAACTACAGACACCTACAATGAGGTTATTTTAATATTTTGAATCAGCAATCTAGATTACTGTGTTATTTGTAAATACTTTACCAAGGGCCAAATTGTCATTAGTCCTGCTTACCCATATCGGAGAGTAAGGGGGCATATGGTCCATTATGTAACTGCACAAGATGGAAGGGGAGTGGGATGAAAACCTCTGTGGGACCACTGCATCTCACTCTTACACGCAGGGAATATGCAGATCCTGGTTTTCCATATCTCCACAACACAACAACCCAGCTCTGTTATGCTTGAGGGAGGTTAGCCTTACCACAGGGTGACCGCCCTGGGCCCTGCTCTTTTCTCCTTCTGCGGGCTCAGCAGTGGCTCCCAGTTTCACCAGGGCAGGGTGTGGGGCCTCAAACACAACTGCCTCTAGCCCCCTCCTCCCCCCCCCATGGGGACGAGCCCCAGGGAAGGGGTGTGATTACCAGGGCGGCCACCTTTTATCTTCGCCCTGAACCTTGCAAATGCTAATGCCGACCCTGGCTTGAGGTACATGTTGTGTCATGTAATATCTTGTAAATCCCGCAGCAAAGATGGGGAAGGAGGGAATCATGATTTGCCCCGCACCCCTGAAAGAAGACACGCACACAGTTGGCTGGAATTTAGGATCCGCATTTTAAATGCCGCACTCTTTATTCAAATATGATTGAAAAGGGGGGAAAGCTGATTCCTTCCGGGTCCAAACCTATCTATCCTATAACTGAAACTTGTGGAAGCGGCCTGATGTCTCCTCAGTGCCACCTCCTTACTTGCTACGTTTAACTATTCTAGGTCACTCTTGCCCCAGCCATTCGACTGGTTGCGAAGGCGTCATAGCCTTGTAGTGACCCAAAGCAGGAGAGAAGGCAACAGCCCACTTGGGACCCCCTTGTTGAGTGTATGGCTCACTCCTAAGGGCGCTTATAAATGATTCCACTTACAAGCGGGATCGCTAAATGCCGGCTTTTCTCCCCGCGCAGCCTCTGCATGCCGTGTCTGATGTTCAGACATGGCACAGAGTGCGAGTGTGCATGTGCCAGCTTCTGCGCATGCGCACTCGCCGCGGAGCCAGGAAGTGCGGCGTAAAGCCGGCACTTCGGGAATCCGCGTCGGAGGGGGCAGGCTTGCCTGCCCCCTCCGACGCGGATTAAAAAGCAGGGCAAGCAAGTAGACGAGCGGCAAGAAAGGCGGCTGATCAAAGGATCAGCCACCTTTTTTGTCTCGTCTATAAACGCCCTAAGTTTCTCCTGGGCCTTGGAAGGAACCTGGCCGCCCGTGCTCTTGCTTCCTTCCGCAGCCTCATCTCTTTAGGAGATGTCTTCATTTTAATTCTTTTGTTTACGTTAGTACTCTAAGCCTTACCTGGGTCCTGCTTAAAAGAGCGACAAACATGAAACATAAACTCTTAGTAAACCATCTTATTGTTTGCTACTTGCAAATGCACTGTGAGGAAGGCGAAAAAACAACCAAATCTGTAGGCCAATCTAATTTGATAATAAAAAATTCCTTCCCGGCCCTTGGAAAAAGCGACCAGCTTGCACTCACAGTGACACTTCTCCGGGTAGGTGGGTGGGTACTCCACTTCCTCTTGCCGCCCGAGCCAACTGAGGCTTAGGTGGGTAGGGCACAAAATGGTGCCCGACAAGTCTCGTGATGCGAGACTGCCCTTGCGCCTCCTCCCAAGGGGTTGCTATAGCAACCCCTTGATGCTTGCAGCCCCGCAGCGGCTAAGCTGCCACTGTGCACGGCATCCTTCTCCTAAAGGGGGGCCCGCGCAAAGCCCCCGTGCCCTCTAGGGGTCTGCCTGATTGGGCAGACTGATGGGCAGGGGGAATCTGATTGAGTGAGACACAATTCACATGCTGCCAACAGAATAATGTACTGCCCCAGAAAGGGGGCTTGTTACAGTCACAAATGATCCATAAATGTCACCACAAATACTGGGATGGTCTTTCCCGTACTACTCTCTAACAACCAGATTTTCAAGTCCTTACTCATTATTTGCTCACTGGTGCTGATGTAGGTTTTGCCTGAGTAAGGGCTCCAGGATATGTCTCATCGTTTGTCCTTAGTAAATGTCATGGAAACTTCTGTATTCTTTGGTTTCTGTGTATGGAATGCAACCTATGTGCATTTGCTTAAGGTTAATAAGGTATTGGGAGTATTGTATACTCCTCAACTCTGCTTACACATACTTACTCAGGCTGTGAGCCTGTGCTTCTTTTACAGCAAGAGCATTAGACAAACCTTATACGCCCCTTTCATTTTCATACTATATAAATGAAACGAGGAGGATATAAAAATATTTTCTGCAAAATCAAGTGGCATTTCAAGAGATGCTTGGATGCATGACTGGGCATCAGAAGTTCCTAAAATCAAGCTGGTGTAAACCAGGAGTAACGCCAGTGGAAAAAAGGTGTAAGAATGAAATTGGGCAGGAATCATGTATTTATTTGTTTGCTTCATTTTTAAAAATCCCATAAAAATACATACTTTATAAAAATATAAAATTATCTTAAAAATAACCTCCCAGACCGTATCCCCACCAGTTAAATACCTAGCCAAACAACCATGTCGTACATTGCCTTCAAAAAATGTTCAGGTTTGGGCTTTGGCAAACCTTCAGGAGAAGTGATAAACTTTCCAAGAGGCACTCTCGGCTGACCTTAGGGATCTCAATGGAAGACAGGCGAGGAGGTGGTCTGTCTTTTCAAAATGGGTCTTAAAGGCTGAACCCTGGTCTAACTAGAGTTAATAGGAGCTTGAATTTGTAATGGCATTGGTAGTTGATCTTCCTTCTTTGAGGTCAACAAGTGATCCATAAAGTTGATCTTAAAGAGGAAAAGATCCAGCTAGAGGAATTCTAGTTGATCCCCTGCATTTGACTATAAATGTTGGTATGTTGTCCATCAGAGCATGCATTTTTTCCACAGCAATGAATCATTAATGAGAATGTCATCACTACGGCAGCAGCATGCTGTTTTGAATCACATTCACAAGCACCAAATTGCTCCTGTAGCCCTTTTATTGTGGCTGCATACTGGGTGTGAGGCACAGGGTCTGTCTGAGGTACATATACGGAGGAAATAAAACGCCCACTTCCTCATTGCATTCAGATTTCTTTTGGGCTGGATCCAGTGTGTTTTTTCCTAAAGGCCTCTTTTCACGGCAAGTCCTTCAGCTAACTCTTTAGCCCACTGTCTTGCATGATGCTCTTGGTTTAGGTAGTGTTAACTTTGCCTTTATTGATTACAACAGTTGGGGGGGGGAACCCTCCAAAAGTGCTGTTGGCAGCTGTGTTCTTCATTTCCTGTTCATGCATTTGCTGTCTGATTGGAGGAAAAGAGTCCTTAAACCTTCTTCAAAACAGGAAACTTCTCTCTCTTCTTCCTGAAGTACAGGAACTGTTTCCCCAGCAACCGCTGGACAAAGAGGACTCCTGTTAACCACTGGGGTGCCATAACGGATACACTGGGAGGTAATAATTTAAACCACAATCCTAGTCTGAAAGCTGGAATGTGTGTTTTCGTTTCGGAACACTCCCCGCCTGTTCATAGTTACTCAAAGTCATCATTTATTTTCCTGGAAGCTAATTAGAAGATCTCTCTATCTCTCTCTCCTTAGTGTATAAGTATACATCTTGTCCCCCATCTCTGTAGTATAACTCTCTGATGATTCTATATATCCATTCATGTGGAACAGGTATTAAAGCAGAGGTTTCCAAACCATGGGTTGGGACCCTAAAATGAGGGCCACACCATCTAGACATGGGGCTATGATCTCGATTGACATTCCGTATATTTTGCTTGTCTTTGTTACCATCTGGGATCACAAACCTATATTTGAGTCTAGGTCACACAGGCAAAAACACCCCAACAAATTTGTATTAAAGGGATTATATGTTGCGGATTGTTGCAATCAAAGAAGATTTTACATAAGAAGATATATGGAGAGATATAAAAATATTTTACACACATTATATATATAAAGTGCACACGCACACAATTTCCATATTGCATACACATACATACACATTTTATGTGTATGTTTCAAATAATTTATGTATTTTATAGAACTTTAGGAAACTTTGCCTCCCCACCCCCCGTGATATATATTCTTTTGCAAAATCTTGGAATTTAGAATTCAATGTATCTTAAGCTTCCACATTTGAACACCTAACTTCTGAAAGTCAGACTGGGGCCCCCAAGCCCACTAAGTTCGCTGTTGAAATTTTAGACCTTCATGCTCTAAACCAGGCGTGAGGAATTAATTTGAAAATGCTGGTCACTGTGCCCCTAGCTCACCTTTAATATCCAGGTCAAAACTACAAATCTGTCCCACCTTAACACATTCACAAAATTCTGGAAAGTACTCAGATAGAAAGGAGATGGCTGAGAAAAAAACAAGATGGAGACTTATAAAACCAGGAGTGGTGCAGAGCAGGTAAATAGCAAGATGTTATTTACTCTTCATAAGAGAAGAACTAAGACCACAGTCATTCACACCTTTGGCAGCGGCTGGCCCCGCACAGATTTTGGCCCTGGGAGAGACTGCGGGAGCCAAAATATGCATGGGTTTTGGCCGGTGTAAAAGCCCCCTGCACAGCTTTGCTGGGAAAACATCCGCAAAGGTACAGAGCAGCTGTACCTTTGCAGGTGTTTGCTGGCAAAGCCACACGGGGGAGGGAGGTGCTTTTACACCAGCCAAACTGAGTGCATATTTTGGCTCCCACAGTCTCTCCTGGTGCCAAAATCTGCATGGGGCCAGCCCCCGCCAAAGGTGTGAATAACTGTGGTCTTAGGCACACCAATGTGGTCTTAGGCACACTGTTGCCCAGGCGATGGCCCCACAGGCCTACTTGGTTCTTCAAGGAACTGCGGGTCCTGAAGCAAGAGAGGCGACGGTTGGAGCGACGGTGGCGTTGATCCCGAGCTGAAGCCGACAGATTGCGACATAGAGCTAGTTTACGAGCCTATGCCGTGGCTATGCGGACAGCAAAGAGGGAGTTCTTTGCTGTCCTCATAGCGTCTGCAAGATCCCGTCCAGCGGAGCTGTTCTGGGTGGTACAGGGGCTGGTTAGTCCGGCCTCCCGCAACCCGGGGGTTGAGTCATCTTCTGCCCGCGGTGACCTTTTTGAGGATTATATTGCTGAGAAAATTGCTCGTATTCATCAAGACCTCAATGCCAAGGGAGAGGTTGTAGAAGCCCCAACTTTTCTGATTTTATGGGATCACTTTCAGTCGGTGACACCCACTGATATGGTGGAGGTGCTGGGGGCTGTTCGAGCCACTTCTTGTGAATTAGATCTGTGCCGGTCCTGGCTGATTAAGAGCTGCCGGGAGACAATGGGGCCATTGCTGGCCGGCGTGGTCAGCGCCTCCCTCTGGGAGGGCAGAGTATCCAGCTGTCTCAGAGAGGCGGTGGTACGGCCTCTGTTCAAGACCATCACTTGACGTTGACTCCCCTGCCAGCTATCGGCCTGTCTCTAACCTTCCCTTTTTAGGGAAGGTTATTGAACAGGTAGTGGCTCAGCAGCTCCAAGAGCATCTCGATTGTGTCAGTTATCTGGATCCCTCTCAGTCTGGCTTTTGTCTGGGGCATGGCACTGAGACAGCATTGGTGGCTTTGGTCGATGATCTGCACCGTAAAACGGATAAGGGTCGATCGACCCTTTTAGTCCTATTAGATCTGTTGGCTGCATTTGATACTGTTGACCACAAGATGCTGGTGACGCGCCTGTGGGACAGTGCGGGGGTGGGCGGGATCGTTCTTGAATGGTTCTGCTCATTCCTGACCGGAAGAACTCAGAGGGTGGTGCTCGGTGATCATTTTTCATCACACTGAGACCTCTCGTGTGGGGTCCCGCAGGGTTCTGTTTTGTCCCCTCTCCTGTTCAA
>QEPC01009797.1:2646705-2665658 GCA_003113815.1 Sphenodon punctatus | reverse complement strand
CCGGGGGTGCCTTCTTGGAGGTCCCCCATGTTAAGCAGGGGGCCACAATGGAGAGGGCATTCTCGGTGGCTGGGCTGTGCCTCTGGAATTCCCTCCCAGAGGAAGCTCGCCTGGTCCCAAGCCTTTTGACATTTCAGCGAATCTACCTGGCTGTTCACCCAGGCCTTTGGGGAAGGGGGTGGGGTGGGGGAGGGGGTGTTTTATCTTCCTCCGCGGGAGGGCTCGTGGGAGGGCTCGCCCTTGAGGGGATCCCCCCCGGTGGCATCAGGGACAAATGGGGGTTGCTCCGCCCCCACCCCCTTCGGGACTGCAGGTTCCGGGAGGCTCAGCGGGACTGCCGGCCGCCGAGTTAGGGCTTCGGCCGGTGGCCACACCCCCGATGTCGGGACACGGTCGGAGACTTCCCCCGCCCCTGCTGCGGTGCTCGGAGTGCCTGAGAGCACACACACCGGGGCGGGATCTGGGGCTTAAGGCACTGGTGATTTCTGAGAGACCGGCCCCCTCGTTTGAACTGTTTGCTACTGCCTGAATTGTGGAACGCTTGGTTATTAGAGCTCGTGTGTGTGGACCTTCCTCCCTTTGAACCCGGATGACTGCTGCGTGTGCAAGGAATAGATTTGCCTGAGTTAAGTGTGTGTTCCCTAGTTTATCCTCCTCCTCCCCTGGGTTACTTCCTCCTTCCCTGCGAGAGTGTCCCCCTCTTCCCTTCCCCTGTGGGTCCCCCTTCCCTATCCCCCTGGCACAAAACCTCACACTGCCCCTTACCTTCCTCCTTACCCCGAGTGTGTGCTGTCAGGGTTGTAGGGGCAGACCTTGGCTTCCCAGAATTCCCCCGCCCTATGATGATAGGGGTCTGTTCTCTATAATTAGAGGTGAAGACCCATATTCTATCCTGACGGGCATTCTTCTCGCAGGGCGCATACCCCCTTCCTGGGAATCAGCCTTGGTTACGTGTGGGCCAGTGTGATTGTGTCCCTAATTCCTCCACCCCGGTCACACCATCCTTATTTATTTATTTTATTTATTTATTTATTTATTTATCGCAGCCTGTTTTATTGTAGTGTTTTTATGGATTGTTTTATTATATTGTTTACATTTTTAATTGTTTATAACTATCTTGTTAGCCACCCCGAACTGTTCGTAGGAGGGGCGGGATACAAATTGAATAAATAAATAAATAAATAAATACATTCATGCTGCCCTCCACCCATAACCATTGAATTTGTAACCCTGGGGCAGCGTGAATTGATTATATGGGGACGCAAATGAATTGGTTATGGGGTGTGGGTTTAAAGACAGTATTCCTGTTAGCAATAACTTCATTAAGAAGAGCTAGTGAAATAGCAGCCAAAATAATCTCAGAACCATGTTTGCAGATTTTCCAAGACAGACTAGATATTGCTTTACATCCTAAATTCCTACCTAAGGTAATATAAGTAAGACATTTGTGAGAATGTGGCCCTTTTTACATGGGCCTCTCCCATCCATGAATGGGGGAGCCCCGTGTGAACGACATGGTGCATGCGCCCATGGTGAGTGGAAGTGCGTGCGCGCCTGCCTAACACACATCCCCACTCACCCCTCACTTGTCCCCACGCACGGAGCAACTGGGGGAAACGGCGGTTACTCCGTGGGTGTGGATGAATGGGGAGTGAGTGGGGATGCGTATGCGGCTGTGTGCATACCCTGCCCACGCACCGGTGCGCCCACAGACCCCCATTCGGCAGAGCCATGTAAAAACAGCCGGTGAGGAGGCACTCGAAGAACAGGAGTTTGCTGCCTTGTAAACAAGGGGTAATTTCAGATGTTATGGGACCACGGTCAACCACAGTGAACCCCCTGTGGTGACCAAAAGTCCTATAACGTCTGTTGGGTTCCCGCCAGAGGTTCACCACAGTGAACCTCCGACGGGAATCCAAAAAACCACAATTCTGGACCTCTGGCCGCCCGGAGGTCCAGAACCGTGGTTAGCTTCACCATGATCCGTGATGGGCCAAATGTAACGTCTGTTACATTTGGCCCATCCCGAATCGTGGTTCCGGCCACGATCCAGGATTGGGCGAAGCGGCCAGATTGGCTGCTGCACCCGCCTGTTGCATGGAGGCCGGCCGGCCGGGGGAATGTGGGATGGTGGTGGCAGGGCTGTGCGGCCACATGTCGCGCCGCGCAGCCCCATGTCGCACCGCGCAGTCCCACCCCCTCCCCAATTCCCTGTAGGAATCTGCCAGAACATCTAAAGGACGGCCAGGCAGATTCCTGTCCGGGATTCAAAATGGATCCTGGACCGTGGTTCAGCGTGGCGGGCCAAAAGGCCTGTCACGTCTGAAATTTCCCAAGGTTCTTTAAGATGGCTGCGAACATTCTCACAAACCCACCCTTCCAGCCCACATGGAATTTTTTTCTTATATTCCTAGAAAGGGTTGGAAGGAACTGTCATTCTGAGGGGGAGAGTGCTTTTTATAGTAGAGGAACTCGAGACCATCACGTGGTCTATTATTTGAACAGGATGAGCATGCAGAATCCAATTGTGAGAATATTTCGAGCTATCTCGAAGAACCTTCTTTACAAGGTAACAACCTTCTGATCACTCACATTGGGAGGAGTTGTTTGTAAACAAACAGCTTTATCTCCCAGTCCGATCAGTGTCACAGTGTCCTGCTGCTGCTGCTGCTGCTGCTGCTGCTGGAGCAGCACTACTAGGAGGCAGAGGCAGGTGAGGGATGGGGACCGGAGCCATGGGGGGAGGCAGAACTTATTGGGGGAGAAGCTGGCTGCAGCCTGCCGCCCAGCCAGGCTAGCGCTGAGCCCCAGCTGGCCGCAAGGCCATGTGCAGCCACACATGTGGCACATGCCTGGGGCCGGTCCTGCAAGTGATTTATCTGCATAGGAACTGGGAATTTGGCTGGGCTGGCTCAGGATCAGACCAGGGAAGGCCAAAGGAGGAGAACATTGTACCACTCATCTGCAGGGCAAGGATAAGAGGTACAAATATCAGCAGGGTTCCTAGTTTGCTTTGCCAGTGAGTTCTTTAGTTTTTTTTTAAATTCTGTTTTTTTCTGAGAAAACAGGAATTCCGGTGCTTTTCTCTGGATAAGCATGGAAAACAAATGTAATAATCAGATTGGGGGCGGGGGGAGGGGGGAAAGGGGGGGAGGAATTCCACCTGCAAAAGCTCACTGGCAGAGAAAATTATGAACCCTGCATGGGGAGAAGCACCTATTAGGTACCTTTTCCCATCACTGATTCTGAAGGCTAGTTCAGATTTAGAGCTGATACAAATAATAAATGTAAATATATGCCATTCTGGATAGTTTGGTAGTTATTCAGCTGCTAACTGATTACTGCTGTGGCTAACCGTTAAACTCAATTACTGGATAACACCTTATTGGTTAACCAATTTACCATATTACTATATTACCACATGACCAAACATTGCTAAAACCACATCTGGGGAGATGGAGGTGGAAGGGAGTAAGCAGTAAAAGGAATTACAGACAATACAATAAATGGCAATAAACAGGAACATGGTAACCACCAGCACAGCACACTGAGGTATTAAGTGGTAAAACAGTAATTTGGTACAACAGCAAATCAGTTAACCACTGAACAATAAATGGATACTGCTTAGTAACTGGTCCTTATCGGATCAGAAACCGCAGATATGTCTGGTTACTGAATGGTGGTAGATAACCATTTCAGCCCCAGTTCAGACCTCTCTGTGATTAGCTCCACAAACCAGTCAGGTACCCCACTCTCTCCACCCTCTCTATCTGAGTCGTTTCTATTCCAGGGAAGGAGATGAGTCAGCAGAAGAAACTAGGAAAGGGCAAATCTAATGGGTTGTTGTATGGAGGGCAGAAGCAAGAGGACACAAAAACATTCCCTGCTTTAGATTAGTTATTTATTGCTGTTCTCCTCTCAAGCCAGAGGTGCTGCGATCCAAACCGACACCCGCTATAAACAGAAAAAAGTGGGAGGCCATTTAATCAAGCAACATTATTAGAGGCCATTTAATTTCCTTGAGTGTTCATAATTTGCCAGAAGAGAGATGACAAACTAACCTCAAATTATTGATGTGCTCCAGTCACTCAAGAGTTCTCTCTTCTCACATGCTCGTTAATATAATTAATTTTTTTCTGATAATTGGGAACATTCTCTCCTCCCTTTCAGTTTGATGTAGCTTGTGATAGCAATGTGTTTCTGAACACGCTGAATCATAGCGCTAGAATGGACCATGTGGGTCATCGAATCCAGCCCTGTTTGGTGTAGGATCTGCCATACTTATAATTATCCCAGTAACATATGTGTAAATAAAATACCCGTATGATCTCCAAAAATTGATTTCAAAACTTATGAGGGGGAGGACGGGAGATAGCCCCCCCTCGCCTGCCAGATACCAGGATGTACCACATAAGGCACTCTCAGCAGGGCCTGAATTTTTCTTCTCAGTGGGCCCAAGTAAGGTCAAACTTGAAACTGACACCAAAGTTCTCAGAGGGTGTAGATGTGAATTAAAGTTTTCATTAAAGGAAGCAAATACTGGGATTAGCTTTGTGAATATAAAAAGCCCCCCCATTGTTTCCACTGTATGAAAAGCATCCCACTGTTTCTGTTGTATTTAAGCTGTGTGTTTTGTTTTGTTTTAAGGAGGAAAATTTCTTGGGTCCTGGCAGTGGAGTAGCAAGACTGTGGTGAGCCCAGATTCATGATCCGATTATGCCCCGTTCCCCCAAGGGGCAGGGCAAGGGGGTGGGGTCTTCCTAAGTGGCAGCACTCCCAAGGCTCATTGGCCACGCACCCCCACCCATCCCGCTCGGTGTTTATTTATTTATTTGGTACATTTTTACCCCGCTCCTCCTGCAAACAGCTCACACGGACAAACACCGAGCAGCCCCCTCCCCCGGCCATTTACACAGACGTACCCCCCCTTGCACTCCCACCCGAACACCGAGCGGGGGGTGAGGTGGGGGGACGTCCGTGTAAAAACGGCCTCTGTTTCACAAGTGTTCCTTAAAAATGTGCAAAGGTACTGACAACCCTATAAGCTCAGGCTGCTTGTACAGGGCCCCCCTAGAGTCCCAATAGCAGATACACCCATTCTTTTTTTTTCAATCTCTTTCCCCAAGCTGCACATCTCTTTGCAGAAGTCATTGAAATTCTAGGCATGGCTGGCCTGGGAGATTTAAGCCTTCCTGGCTCTCCACATTCCCTCTTCTCTGCTCCCTAGTG
Organism: Sphenodon punctatus; assembly: GCA_003113815.1. NCBI lineage: Eukaryota > Metazoa > Chordata > Lepidosauria > Sphenodontia > Sphenodontidae > Sphenodon > Sphenodon punctatus. The sequence goes on along the minus strand of QEPC01009797.1, from coordinate 2,660,429 downwards.
AAGCTGCTCTCCAGAGTCTTAAGAACAACCTGTAATTTCAGCATAATGGACACTTAGGCGATGAAGTGGGAAAAGAAGAAACAAAGAGCTTAGTTCCAGATTGTTTTTCTCTTTCCCCCCTCCTGTGCAGCAGGATGTAGAGTTTGAATCCAGTTGTGAGTGCTGTAGGGAACGTTCAAAATGAGTGTGTGTTTTGTCTGGGGTTGGGAAGAAGTTTCCTTGCACAAGGTGAAGGGAGAAGGAAGTAAGGTAGACAGGCAAGAAACAATATTTTTAAGCCTCTTACTCAGGCAGTCAGGTGTGATAGGAAAGTTACTCCTGGTAGGTGTTGCCTCATACCAGATGCTGACAGCTGCCATTAGCCAGGTTGCTGATCATCAGCATCTCATACTAAGGCAGAGAGTAGTGGTGGCCATGAGCCTATGAAGAAAACAAACAGAGGACAAGGAGTTTGAAATAATGGCAGACTTTTAAGTCAGTGCCTTTCAAAGTGGGGTGTGTGGTGTGTATCCATCCAGGTCAGGGATGAGGGTAGGGTGGTTACACCTCCCTTTAAAAGAGGATGCTTATGAAAAATACATGCTGCAGGGCTTCACTGGAATCACTGGAATTTTTCATAAGCATCCTCTTTTAAAGGGGAGATGTGGCCAATCTAGGTGAGGGAACATGAGAAGAAGAGTAACTATCAAAACTCTAACTCTGCTCTGGCTGAGCTCAAAAGAACATTCAAAATGGCAGCCCTCATGCCCCTCCTGCTGTAACATTCATTCCAGCTACTGCTGCGGCCACCGATCAAAATTCAAGTTCCAGAAGTAAGTGAGTCCTTGCCATTTTGGAAATCTCCTCAGCTCAGCCACTGTGAGCTAGGGAAGATACAGAAGTATTGGTGGCAGCAGTGGTGCATGATGGCAGGGGACTGAGGGAGCAAGTGTCAGGGACCACGGACTGGGGGCACGGAGAGCAGGTGCAGGATGAGGTCCAGGGAAACATGGCGGGAAGGTTTGTGCAAGGTCGGAGTCCAAGGTCCAGAACCTGCAGTCAGGGTTTTGGTGGGGATCAGCACTGGACCAAGGGGGCAGGTGTAGATAAGGCAGGATGGAATGAGACAAGGCAGAACTGGACTGGATGAGATGAGGCAGAACTAGTGCTAGGCAGAGTGGGCTCCCTGGGCAGTTGCCTAGAGGGTTTATCAGGCAGTCACATAAAGGGCTCATCCACAGATGCCAGGCTCTCATCAAAGCAGACACCAAGTCCCATCAAAGCAGATGCTGAGCCCCAGTATTCTGGCAGCCAGACTCGCTAGTGGGATCAGAAGAACCAGGTTCTTGGACGGAAGGTCAGAAGGGCCAGCCTCCATTTGGCCCAAAGGACACATTAGGTTCAGGGAGTGCAGAGTCAGTCTAAGGTGCATATGTAACCATACAGATCCAGTCAGAACTCATCTTGAAATTATTCCTCCTCCTCCTCTCCTTTCTCTCTCTCTGGACACAATTATTCTTTGTTTCTTAACACAAAAGAAACCCCACCCTTCCCAAGTACTCACATTATTTGTGTGCTTGAAGTGCAACTCTTCAGTTAATCTCTTGCTCCTTTTGAGTTGGTGTGCAAGATTATCTTGAAGAACATAAGAAGTGCCATACTGGGTCAGACCAATGGTCCATCTAGCCCAGCAACCTGTCTCCGACAGTGGCCAATCGCGGTGACTTGGGAAAAGCACCCAACAGGTCAAAATGGGGGATCAATTCCCTGTTGTTTTCCCTCAGCTTCCGTCATGTTCCCTGATCCTGTCTGGCTAATAGCTGCTAATGAACCTATCTTCCAGGAACTTGTCCAAACCTCTTTTATATTCTACTCTAGTACTGGCCCTTACCACAGCCTCTGGCAGTAAATTTCACAACTCAATTATATGCGGAGTGAACAAATATTTTATTTTATTTGTTTTAAACTTGCCACCCATGAGTTTCATGGAGTGTCCCCTAGCTCTAATACTAGCTGAGCGGGTAACTGTTTCTTGTTTATTAGTTCCACACCACTCATGATTTTATAGACCTCTATCCTATCTCCTCTCAGTTGTCTCTTCTCCAAACTGAAGAGTTCCAACCTATCAAGCCTCTCCTCATACGGGAGCTGTTCCATGCCGTTGATCATTTTTGTTGCTTTCTCTTTACTTTTTCTAGTTCAACTATGTCTTTTTTGAGATGGGGCGACCAGAGCTGCACACAATATTCAAGGTGTGGTCGCACCATTGATTTGTATAGAGGCATTATGACATCCTCAGTTTTATTCTCTATCCCCTTCCGAATAATTCCTAACATTCTGTTTGCTTTTTTTGACTGCTGCTGCGCACTGCGTTGTGGATTTCTATGTATTGTCCACAATCACTCCCAGATCCTTTTCCTGAGTGGTAACTCCTAGCTTAGTACCCAGCATTGTGTATGCATAGTTTGGATTATTTTTCCCTACGTGCCTCACTTTGCACTTGTCCACGTTAAATCCCATTTGCCATTTAGATGCCCAGGCACCCAGTGTCGTAAGATCCCATTGCAGTTCCTCACAGTCTGCTCGTGTTTTAACTACCTTGAATAACTTGGTGTTGTCTGCAAATTTGATCACTTCACTCTTAACACCTTTTCTAAATCATTAATGAATACATTAAACAGCACCAGTCCCAATACCGATTCTTGGGGCACACCACTTTTTACATCTATCCATTGTGAAAACTGACCATTTAGTCCTACCCTTTGCTTTCTATCTTTTAACCAGTTTCTGATTCATAGTAAGATGCTACCTCCTAACCCATCACTTTTTAATTTTCTCAAGAGCCTCTCAGGGTGCAGCGTTATCTCCAGCCAGAAAGGCAGCCTTCCCAAGAAGAATCTGATGCTCCAATGACGCTAGGGGATTCCAGACAGTCCAAGTAATCACTCAGTAGAGGCTCAAAGGGAAAGAACAAAATCCCAAAAGCCCTGCCACAGAACAGACCATTAAAATAATACATTTGAAACACATTTCATTTACCCCCACCATGACAATTAGTTTTTATTAACATAACCAACTTTGTGTCCCTTTTAGGCAAGAACTAATTGGATAAAAGCTGATCAGGGCTTAGCAGATAGACAAATGCAGTAGTCTGCTGTCTCTTCTCAAAATGACTCCTTCTCACTCTGAGCCCTTAATGGCTGCAGTCTAATAGCTACTAGACGCAGCCCCCTAGAGTAGCATTCCAGTAACGCCAAGAACTTTCTCCAGCTAAGACTCACTAAGCATGAGCAACTCTCTGAACCAGTTGTGGAGCGTGCCCCTCCCTTCTCTAGGATCCTAAAGCGATACCCCCAACCAGTAAGTGGGTTACACATGGAAACATGAGGAGGAGACACAGAAGGTGGAAACAAGAAGGCAAGACAGGAATCGAGAAGTAACTGATGATCTATCCAGCTTCCTGTGGCTATTGACTGGCCTTACTTATATACAGGCCAGCACGCAGGAACCAGGACGCTGGGGGCATAGAGAGGTGGAGGAGGGGTGTGGTTTGACCGGCACTGTGTGGGAGGTCCTTATGGCCAAACCTGGGCCTTAGCCAGTGGGAACTGGTGGCACTGCAGAGTCATCCGTGGCCCCCAGGGCACACTGGTTGGAGCCCGAGTCCTTACAGCAAGGGAGACAGGGGGAGATGGCAATTAGGAGGCCTCAGGGGAAAGGGGAAGGGGTTGCAAGGGCAGGATGGCAACAGGGAGGGACTGGAGAGAGGCACAAGGTATATGCACATGAGTATTCAGTGATCGGCACTGAACACCACAGACAGAAGTAAGCAGGATGTGGTTTAAGAGCCACTGTAAGTGAAATGTCCCAAAGAAGAAGTGATCTGAAAACGAATAGTCTGGAGCTGGATCAGGAGTCATTTCATTAATATGTTCCAGATACAGTGTCACCAGCAATTAAAATAATGTGTCTGTATGGCACCTTTAATCTGGAAGATTTTGCAGTAAAGGAATTTGCCCTTTGAGGATCCCATGTCAAGGTTTAATTGTGGAGCCCCTCCCCGCTGAGCCAATACCAGCAGGGGTGGCAGTAGGGAACATGGTGAGGGATAGACCACATTGCACATACGCTCTCCAGCTGCACCTTGCACATGCAAGTGTCCCCACACCTGTCAGCCTCTCCAGGAGGAGGAGGGGGCGGGGAAAGACCAGTATACACTGTATTGGCAGAAGAACTGGCATGGTTTACTTACAACAGGCGTGTGTGTGTGTGTGTGTGTGTGTGTGTGTGTGTGCGAGAGAGAGAGAGAGAGAGAGAGAGAGAGAGAGAGAGAGAGAGAGAGAGAGGAGGCACTTGATTTAACATGGGTATGTTATGACATCTGCATTGGTTTAACTTGGGCACGCAAGACATCTGACATTTGTAGATGAGGGCCAGAAGTGGGAGCTTTGGAAGTTTCAAGGGGGTACAGTTTTCTCTCCTATAACAGCTGCAAATTCTTAAGGCAGGACTGATTCACACAACACTCCTTCCACTTGTAACCAAACCCAGCTCCTAGCAAGCAAAACCCTGTGCACTGAGTGGCAGAGAAGAAAGGTCCACCAGGAGCACAGGAAGAGATAAGGGTTTCACAACACACTCAGATTGTGGGTTTCTGCCACCACAAATGGGGTGAATGGACCCATATGTAGACCAGGACTTGCTCTAACAATAAGAATGAACCAGTTAAGCCACTGCTAAAACGCAGCCACTTTAAATCTTCAAGGTGAGTTTGGTTTGGGATGACGTTTATTTTAAACAAAGTTGTTTTTCTTAGTCACTAGTTTGTCATCATTATTAGTTAATGTTTATATCTTGACATTGACCCCAGTTGGGACTCACTGTCCTAGACTCTGTGCACTGTATTTACAAAAATATGGTCCTTCCTGAAAACACATTACCCAAATTCTTCCCTTGGATCCACAAGCCAGGATGTTAGCAAATTTCATTAAAGCTAGTGGGAGCTATCTGCCTGTCTCTCTCTGCTCAAATCCCTGGGATTATTATAACAGAGAGAATGTTTACAATCTACTTTTCATCATTCCTGCCAATTCATTTCTCTCCGCTTGTAGGCTGAAAATAGAATAAGTGCTACTGTGTTGTTACTAGCTGGTTTCTAGCCAGTTTCACTTTCTGACTTTCCGAAATGACTGGAATGCTTTGCTCATGCTGCAATGAAATGTTCAAATCCAAACAAATTAGTTTTCCTTTATTTCTAAAAAAAGGCAAAGATGAAAGAAAGGTTTTGGTCATCAATGAAGCTCAAACAAAATCCTGAATCTGGGGTCAGACATGTAAAGCTCAGATCTCTGCAATATCTCCAGATCTATGCTGATACCCCACATGGTGAATTTTGCAAATGGGCTCCTCTGGAGCTCCGTTGCACCACATCTTCCTTCCAGGATCAGACCCAGAATAATGCAAATGTGCAACTGCTCTGGGCCCCTTGTGTTGCGGGAGCCCCGCCAGGGCTGGCTGGGCAAATTTGTTGTGCCTCTAAAAATCTGTGGTGAGTATCTTTCCAATCTGAGGAGTTTGTGGGTGCCATAGATGGGAATGCAGGGGGATGTTGCAGAAGACGCTGCAAAGGCAGTGCCAGGGCATCAGGACACAAGTCCCTTCAGGGTCAGATCACACGCTGTTGGGGCAAGATGCTGCTGCAACTGCAACATGGGAAGTGGAGTGACGGGGGAGGGAGGTGGGCTTGTGTCCCATTTTCTTTTGGTTTTGCTCTCAGACATGTTGCTGGCTTGGTTGCAGGATCCAGAAGTTAGTGGATGTTATGGCATGCATGCATCCATAGGCTCTTCTTCACACCTAGAGCTGAAACAAGTAGCTCATTTTGCTACCTGTTGGTAATACCCACAATTTCAAGTACTGTATTGGGTACTCGATGGGCTGCCCAATTACCAGTTGGGTCCATGAAAAACTGGTAACTTCTGGTACCAATTTTTTGATTTTCTGATTAGCAATCAGTAAATCAGGATGGTTAACTGAAAAATCAAGACTGGAAGGTGACTTTCCGGGACCAGAGGTCAACATTCTGGGACACTGGGTACTCAAATTGGATTGAAATTGGGTACCAAGCAGTACCCGATATTTTTGAGTCAATTCAGGTACAGAAAAGTTCATGGGTATACCTGTTTTTGCGGGTACTTGTTTCAGCTGTATTCTCATCTCTTGCCAGTTGCATAAGACAGAAACCGTTTTTTGCCATTTATTACGTTGATTCTTGGAGGCCTCTTTAGCTTCACACCACGTCATCATCATCGCCCATCAGTTGATGTCTTTAACTATTCTTCCCCATTTCTTTGCAACTTTTCTCCTTTACCCTTTGGGAACCAGTCATTTACCTGCTTTACAAGTCTTGATTCTTTCATTCATCAGCATCACCCAACTATTTCTTCTTTTGCTTATGATGGAAGGGCATGTCAAGAAGGAGCAGAAAGAATGGGCTAGCAAAGATATTATAATAGTGGCTACATGCAACTGACCACTCTTTGGTATGCAGGCCCAAAACGAGGTGAGAAGCTGTAGCAGACATGGAGCAAGGGCACATCTAGACATAAAGACAAGATGCATGTGTGAGATTCAAGCAAATAGCTAGCATCATTTCTGATTACACCCCATGTGGTGGCCGGCATGCACAGAAAGGTGGGCGAGGAGCACTAGCACGTTTCCAGCAGCTGGCTAATTAGGTGGCAACTTTAATTCTGAAAGAGCTCCACCGGCGGAAGTGGCTAGGGCGTGCGCTGATGGAAGAGAACTTGTGGGATATTTTCCTTCCGGAGAGGGATGGTGGGAGAACTGAATTGCTCAGGACTGTTTTTCAAAATGAGGGGCCGGTGGTCAGTCTAAGAAGAGGAGAGCTTCATAGAGCTTGTATGGGGGGAGGGAGGGTTGAAAATCCCACCCCTTGAGATCAATTGTGAAAATACTTGCATACTTCTGTTGTGGCACAATATAGATGTTTCCAGTTTGAGAGGTGGCCAGACAATGGGTACAGCCACACACGATGTTATCTTGAGTTGGACAGCCTTCCCCCAGTTTGGGCACTGTTGCCATGCAATGCAGTGGCTCATGTGCCCGGTGGCCGCCAGATGTTCACCCTGTCCTGCTCCCAGCTACAGCTCCCAACTGTACAGTTAAAAACGTCTCAGTTGCCTGATGACAGTGCTGGAAGACAGAAAAGCAACTTCAGCAACTTTTAATGAACAAGAAACAGAATTTTTTTTAAAAGGCAATTTTAAAAACATGTTTTCAATGTAAAAAATTCAAACATCCCCTGACTTTCGGAGAAAAGGGACATGTTTGTTTTTGCCTTTCTTTTACTTTTTTTTTGGTTTTCCCCAAAAACATTGAACTATTCCTACAGATGGGCTTTTAAAGGAAAACATGTTTACCAGTCAGTACCAGCCTTCCACTTCCTTATTTTATTTAATTTCACTGAGGACATAGGAAAGCGTAGGGGTATCATGCCTTTTCACCTTAATTATTTTTTCCCCAATCCAATTTGCTTACAGATAAAAGACAAGGCAAAACATGTTTTCTTCCACCAAGAAAGGAAACTAGAGCTATTTTTTTTTTTACAGCTTCAAAACAAAAATACTCTCCTGCCCTGGAAATTACCTTTTTGACCTGCATCTCATTGGTAAATAACACTTCAAAATAACACTGGCCTTTTCCAGAATGACAGTCAAATGCATGTACGGACGGACCTGTGGTGTGTGTATTGCAAACGCAAAAGAACTATGTTAATGAGACTTCAGATTACTTATGTGCACACAAAAGGACAAATTTCGTCCTTCGTTGTACCGTTGCAGATCTATGGACTTCTAGAACGAATCCACTTTTATATTGGTATAACGGAGAGTGCAGTTTGACTAAAAAATGTCAGCAATAATGAGGTTAAGGTTCTCCTGGTTACATTAACTCACACTGGACATGCTTTATATGTTGAGGTAATTTTTAATAGCACAACTAGTAAGCAATAATATTATATATATTTGTAATATATGTGTGGTTTTTGTGTGTATAATATATATGTATGCATATAATAGTCTATCTATCTATATTCATTATATTACAATAAAGCATTATAATAAACATATACATTATATAATATATATAAACATATATATATGTATAATGTTTATTATAAACACACACACACACACATTATATATATATATATATATATATATATATATATATATATATATATATATATATATATANTTATATATATATATATATATATATATATATATATATATATATATATAAAACAGACAGAGATTCTGCAGTCAATTGTACACAAGAATTACAAAAGAAGGTTAGCAGGAATACAAGGACACGAGGAATACAGATAGCCTTAGCCTATAAGGTACCTTACCTTACAAAGCATACGTTTCAAACACTGGTTTCTGAACCTTTAGTTTACATCTTGGGTTGAAATGAATATGACTTTTCATATTCACGTATTTGTTTCTATGAATGAAGATTCAAATCCATCATCACTATTTTTGAGAAATTCTCAGCATTATTTATTTAATAATAATAATAATAATAAATAATATTTATTTGCATTATTTATTTGATATTTAGTTGTTTCATTTATTCAGCATTTTGTATTTGGCACTTTGTTCACTTGTGCTGCCAAAGTGACCAAAATATCAAATAACTGAATAATCAAATAACTGAATAAACAATGACCCAAATGCTGCATAACCCAAATACTGAATAAACAAATAACCAAAATACCAATGAAGTGAACACAAAGTAACAAAATATGTATATTTGAAACTGCAAAGTGGGAGGGAGTTTGATGTATTTGTATCCATAGAAATGATGCAAATAATCCTTTCCATTTACTTTGTTAAACAGATACAAATATACTGAATTCATCAAATTTTGTATTTGTACCAGAGATTTGTTTCAGCCCTAGTTACATCACACTCACATTTTCAATCTAAAGGACAGGGTGAGGGGAGAACCTGACCTTTTCAGAAATGAAACCTGAAATTCTTCCAATTCTCACAAGGAAAATCGCGTTATGAATGAGCCACCTGCAGCCTATCGCGTGTATGCTGAGTACATATGCCCGCCGAGTATAAGCAGTACACACCTCAGGACATGGATATTACCTTACTTTACAAAGCACAACGCATAGTTATGATACTCTCATCTTGCTAGCATGATCCTATTGTATGGCCAAAAGTCTCATACCAGTAAGCGTGGAGTAAAACCTCCATTGACAATCTCAGATATAGTGATATGAGAAGGCAAACCTGTTAGCTGAACAGTTACTGTCTGGGTAAATAAAAATACATGCTCCAGCTTGGCAGGCTGTCTGCTGCAGGAGACAAATAGAGATCATAACGCGGAGAGCTGATAAGCCAGAGTTAACTTTGCAACTGTTGTGACAAATGAGATTTCCTATTCCCATAATTCAGGCAGTCTCTAAAAATGCAGTGTATCTCCTCTCTTTAACATTCAACTGGCTTTCATCACCATGGCCTTTAATGGATAGTAGAAGGATATAACTTGTGCAGTTGACTCTTTATTGCAAGAACTACACACTGCTCAAAGGCTGTTAGTAAAATAAAGCCAGCTGGTGGTTTATATGCAAAATTAAGGCTTTTCTTTCGAAATGATTGCTGGAAGAATGAGAATGTGCAAGTAAACTACACATCAGGAGATGTGGAGTTCTCCATCCAGAGGACATTGGCTTGAATCTTGGCCCAATTAGCAATCTGTAAGATTGTTCACCGCTGGTAAACAATAGGTAATTTCAGTTCAGATACAAGTGGCATCAGTGGAGTAACAACAGTTCTAAGTGAGGAATGATAACTCCTCTCCTCTAATTATCCCAAGCCCTGTCCCTCCCAAAATGGAAACATATCACTCCTTTATCCAGATTCCAGGAAATTCAAATGTTGGCAGGCAAGGCTGCCATCTTCTTAGAAGCATTGGTGTTCCCCAAGGCTCTGTCCTTGGCCCTCTCCTCTTCTCTATCTACATCCAATCCCTAGGCAAACTCTTTGCATCCCATGGCTTCCAGTATCACCTCTATGCTGATGACACTCAACTCTATCTCTCTACTCCCTTTCTCTCTCCATTTGTTCAAGCTCGCCTCACCAGCTGTCTCTCTGACATCTCTACCTGGATGTCTCAGTGTCAACTCAAACTCAACATGGCTAAAACTGAACATGGCTATCTTCACCCCCCCTTCCTCTCCCTCCTCCCTGTCAATCCTTATCGATGGGGGTCACCATCCTTCCCATCCCCCAAGCCCGCAGCTTAGACTTCATCTTTGAGTCACCCCATTTTTTAAACCCTACATCGACTCTGTTGCCAAATCCTGTCGCTTCTCCCTCCATAACACTGCCAAGATTCGCCCCTTTCTCTCTGTCTCCTCTGCCAAAACCCTTGTTCACGCCCTGGTCATCTCTTGCCTCGATTACTGTAACCTCCTTCTCATTGGCCTCACCCACTCTCCCCTTTCTCTCCTTATCTCCATCCCAAACTCTGCTGCCAGGGTCATCTCAGATTCACCAAGATTTTGATGCCGCGCTTATAGCAGTGGGAGAACCAGAGGTAATTAATGCCCCACCTTGTCCGATTTCATGGGATCAGTTTCAGTGGGTGTCGCCTGCTGGTGCGGCAGATGTTCTTGGGTCAGTTAGAGCCACCTGTTGTAAATTAGATCCTTGCCCATCCTGGCTAATTAAAGCTTGCTGTGAGACACTTGGATCGTTGCTGACTGGGGTTGTCAATGCCTCCCTTAGGGAGGGCAGAGTGCCGGACCACCTCAGGGAGGCAGTGGTGCAGCCTCTGCTCAAGAAACCATCGCTTGAGATTGACTCCCCTGCCAGCTTTTGACCAGTCTCTAACCTTCCATTTTTAAGGAAGGTTATTGAATGGGTGGTGGCTTGGCAGCTTCAGGGGCATCTGGATCAGCTCAGTTTTCTTGATCCCTCACAGTCTGGTTTTAGCCCTGGGTTTGGCATGGAGACTGCGCTTGTGGCTTTGGTCAATGACCTGTGCCGTCAGTTGTATTGGGGCAGATCATCTCTTTTGAATCTGCTAGATGTGTCAGCAGCATTTGATACCATTGACCATGAGAAGTTGGTGGCTCACCTGCGGGACTGAGCAGGGGTGGGCGGAATTGTTCTCAATTGGGTCCGCTCTTTCCTGACTGGAAGAGCTTAGTGGGTGGTGCTTGGGGAATGCTCATCATCTCCCCGGGACCTCACGTGTGGAGTCCCGCAGAGTTCTCTTCTGTCCCCTCTCCTGTTCAACGTGTATATGCAGCCTCTGGGTGAGGTCGTGAGAGGGTTTGGCATATGATGTCGTCAGTGCGCTGATGATACACAGCTTTACCTCTCTTTTTCAGCAGACCCAGACCCAGCAGTCTTGGTACTCACCTGGTGCCTGGCGGCTGTAGGGGATTAAATGGGGGCGAGTCGTCTGAGGTTGAATCCTGACAAGATGGAGGTGATGTTGGTGGGTAGGGCTGGGGGGAGGGGGGTCGTGGCCCCTGTCATTGATGGGGTCTATCCCCCCAGCCAATCAGGTCCATAGTTTGGGGTGCTCCTCGACCCGCAGCTCCACCTGGATTCTGAGGCAGTGGCGAGGAGCGTCTTTCACCAATTACATCTGCTGTGACGGCTGCGACCGTATATTTCAAACTCTGATCTGGCCACCATCATCCATGCCTTCATCACCTCTGTAGGGGTGGGACATTAGGGCAAATACCGGGTACTGGTTTTACCGGTTCCTGGATTTAAAAAACCCGGCTTACCGGATTAATACCGGTTTACCGGTACCGGATCTTTTCCATTGATTTCAATGGGGAACTGTCCCCATTGAAATCATTTCCCCTAAGTCCCCCTAGTGCAGGCTCCGGGCTGCCGTCGGTGACCCAGAGCCAGCACCAGCAGCCAGCAGGTAAGTGTACCGGTACTGTACTGATCCCTGGGGTGAGGGGTGGTTTAACACCCCCCCACCCCAGGGATCACCCTCCCCACCCAGGGATTGCCTCCTACCTTGAGCTCCGGGCGGCGGCGGTCCGGAAGCTTTAGCGCTGGCTGTGGCTGCCACCGGCTTCAGCACGCTACTAGGCCTTCTGGAAAACCCGGAAGTTCCCCAAAAGGCCTAGTAGTGTGCTGAAGCCGGCGGCAGCCACAGCCAGCGCTGAAGCCTCCAGACCGCCGCCGCCGCCACCCGGAGCTCAAGGTAGGAGGCGATCCCTGGGTGGGGAGGGTGATCCCTGGGGTGGGGTGGGGGTGTTAAGCCACCCCTCACCCCAGGGATCAGTACAGTACTGGTACACTTACCTGCTGGCTGCTGGTGCTGGCTCTGGGTCACTGGCGGTGGCCCAGAACCCGCACTAGGGGGACTTAGGGGAAATTTTTGTTGTTGTTTAAATCCAGGTTGGGCAGGGTGGGTGGGGGGTGTCTCTACGTGGGGCACGGGGACAGGCCGTTGTGAGCACATTACACCAGTGCTCCGTTCTCTGCACTGGCTGCCTATTGTTTTCTGGGCCCGATTCAAGGTGTTGGTGTTGACATATAAAGCCCTAAATAGCCTAGGCTCCGCCTATCTGCGGGACCACCTCATGCCTCAGACCGTGGTCCGGCCCCTGCGGTTGGCCGGGGATGCCTGACTCAAAGTCCCCTGGGTTTCCTGGGTGGTGATGATGAAGAGGGCGTTTTCGGTGGCTGCTCCTAAACTGTGGAATTCCCTCCCGTCGGAGACCCGCCTAGCCCCGAACCTCCCTTCTTTCTGATGACAGTGTAAGACCTGGCTGTTCTGCCAGGCCTTTGGGGAGGGAGACAGGTTGGGGTGTGTGTGGTTATTTCTGCCCTTTTCAAATGTAAATGTATTTTATGAATTTTATAAATGTTACTGTTTTTTGTTGTGAGCCGCCCCGAGCTGCCATTGTGCATAAGAGGGCGGGATATAAGTTTTTGTAAATAAATAATTTAAAAAAATCCACCTCACCCGTCTCTTTGACCACATGTAGCCCCTCCTCTCCTCTCTTCACTGGCTCCCCCTTCCTCAATGAATCCTGCACAAACTCCTAGTCTTCACCTATAAAGCTCTTCACAACCTTGCTCCACCCTACCTCTCTGCGCTAATTTACCTCTGTACTCCAGTCTGTGTACTCCGCTCCTCCTCTGTCCCCTCTCTCACTCTCCCACACCTCCCCTGTTCCCCTAACCACCTTCGTCTCTTCTCACTTGCTGCCCCCCACACCTGGAACTCCCTCCCTGCCCACATCCACCTCGCCCCCTCCCTTTGTACCTTCAAATCCCTCCTCAGACTCCTCGCTCCCTCCCCTCTCCTAACTCCTGCTGATACCTACCATCCAGTACAATCTGTTACCTGAGGTCTGTGTACTCATATCCTCACCACATGGACCAACCAGCCATCATTCTCTATTAGGGGAGGGAAACCGGTAGAATCCGGTATCCGATAATGCCGGTACCGGGCGTACTGGCATTATCGGATTCGACCCGGTAATCCGGACTGGGTACCGGATTCAGGGGTACCGGATTTTTTTTACATTGCAGCCATTTAAAAATGGCTGCAATGTAAAAAAACGTAAAGCCCCAGCAAAAAAGTTTTTTTAAAAAAAAACCTCCCCGATTCCAGGCTGCGCGGGTGGAAGGGGGGACACCCCCCACCCACCCTGCCCA
>QEPC01009797.1:2499879-2611782 GCA_003113815.1 Sphenodon punctatus | reverse complement strand
AGCTCTGCACTGGTTGCCGATAGCGTGCCGAGCCAGGTTCAAGGTTTTGGTGTTGATCTATAAAGCCCTTCATGGTCTGGGCCCCTCATACCTCAGGGACTGCCTCGTCCTCCGCGGCCCAGAGCGGCTCCTACAGTCAGCCGGGGGTGCCTTCTTGGAGGTCCCCCGTGTTAAGCGGGGGGCCACAATGGAGAGGGCATTCTCGCTGTCTGGGCCGCGCCTTTGGAACTCCCTTCCAAAGCGCCTTTGGAAGCTCACCTGGCCCCCAGCCTGTTGACATTCCGGCAAAGTTGCAAAACCTGGCTGTTCGCCCAGGCCTTTGGGGAGGGTGGGAGGGTAGGGTGAGGTTTTTTTTTTTAGCTCCCCCATCTGATTTATTATTTATAATGTTTTAAGCCCTGTTTTAATAATTTATATTGTTACGAATGAATTTAAATTGTATTTTATGGTATTATATTTTTTATTGTTGTAAGCCGCCCCGGGCTGCTTTGCAGGAGGGGCGGGGTATAAATTTATAAAATAAAATAAAATAAAATAAATAAATTCTTCTACGGACAACTTGCCCCAGTCCATGCAAAACATATGGACCACTCATTTTCTAGGCCAGGGGTGGGGAAACCTTTCCCTCCCGGGGGCCACTTAAAAAACTTGCACAAGCTCTGAGGGCTGCACAGAAGTTGGGGCGAGGTGCTTAAGGGATGCACTAAAGGAAAGGAGGGCCCAAATCATGGATCTGTGCCATGGAACTGTCCCCTCTCCTTATTTGCATGACCTCGTCTCTGCTCCCTTCCCCTGAGCTCAGTTTTTCAGTGACTGGAGGTAAGAACTGGATCCAAGACCAGATCCAGAAAGTGGAAAGGGGCCACGTAAAAACTTGCCGCGGGCCGCATTTGACCCCCGGACCTGAGACTCCGCATCCTTGCTCTAGGCTCATCATTTATTTTCCCTTACAGCATCCCCTTTGCTTCTTCTTCTCCTCAACCTCAAGGCTCTTTGCAACTCTGTTCCTCTCTATGTGTTTGTTCTTACCTCTTTTATTGCCACCATATTGCTCCTGCTTCTTCTAAGTCTCATTTCCCTATTAGCCAGAGCATCCGAGTGCAATAGTTTGATGTGGCAATATGGGGATGCCACTAGTTGGTCACTGTAACTGAATGTGCTGGCTTACTGCGGTAGCCACCAGTATTGCCTAGTATATAAGGTGTTGGGCTTCAGCTTGGGAGACCAGGATTCAAATCATACCTTAGCTGTGAGCTTGCTAAGTAGCTTTGGGCAAGTTGCTGTCTCTCAGGGTGAGGTCACATGAGAAAAGGGAGGGGAGGCTACCACACATTGGGTAGCCTTACCCATACCTGGACAGCTGGGCCATGAGATGCAGTGCATTTTGTGGTCAGCAGCCATCAGATGTTCCCCCCGCCCCAGTGCGGGGTGAACAGCTGGCTGTTATGGGATGCGTTCTCGGATTGGTGTTAGGATGGATGCCACTGTAGTCAGTCATGTGTATATATAATATAGCATGGCAAAATGTGTCTGCTTTTTTATATCATCCATACAATAAAGGACATAATCTCACAAGGATTTACCCCTGGTGGTTGCAACACCAGAAGTAGTAACCTCAGCTGGAAGCATTCATATACTCATTCAGCCTACCAGTTTACGTAACTTGCCTTTGATGTTGATGCCTTGATCAGCTTGCCTTGATGTTGTCAAGCAGCCATCTTGAATTATGGGAGCATATGCCAGCGGTGGGCAAAGTTTCCTAATCCTGAGAGCCACATCCACTTACCACATGGGGCCAAAGAGCCGCATGTGGCTCTAGAGTCACAGTTTGCCTGGTTCTGGCATATACAATGGCGCAGTTCTGCAGATATTGGTGCTATGCATTTGGGGATTTTCAAGTTTGCCAGAAAGGATTATGGGATACCAGCTTTATATGCCTGGAAGACTGTTAATTATCCAGGGCTTTTACATGTGTTTTAACCCCAGGAACAACAATCTTGGGAGGTAATAAACTCCAGCTCAACCTGGTGGTAGCCTCACATTACCCACAGAATGGTTCATACATGAACCTCAGAGACGTGGTAATTGCTCAGGGGTTATCATTTCATGATGTGAACAAGTGTAAAGTAGATTTTATTTTTAAATCAATTTAAATTAGCTGTAATACATCAAGCATTCAGCCTCTGCCTTCTGTTAGTGATGAGTATAGTACAAATTAGTTAGACAATATATTTATTTTTGTTCATAGGTAAAAGAGCACTTGTACAAAGTTCAAGGCACCATTGGGTATTTAAAAATACTCTAAATTCAAAAAAAGGGACTTATCCATTCCCCCCAGATAAACCTAAATACACCATACTGTCAAACTACAGATTGATACCCCAGAGTCACACATCCACTCTTTCCCAATACACACTTCCCTACATGAGCCAGCATTAAGAAGTGAGCCTTGCAGCGGGACCTCAAAAGGAATAAACCTGGTCCGCCATGTGGTCAAAGTTGAATGTTTACATGTTGGAGAGGTGAAGTCAGAGTATCCTGTGTTGAGGGGAGTAACGCTAAAACGTTAACATGCTTGTGCAGTAACTTACATAGGTGTTTGCTAAAGGACTGAAACTGAAATGGGAAGTGCATTTGCTACCTACAGGTAATAGCTAGGGATGTGTGAACGCAGTTTGGAAGTTCGGACTGAACTCTAATAGTTTGGTCAATCGAACCAAACTTTTGAACCAGTTTGAAGGCCAAAAAACCACGGTTTTGAATGTACGAACTTGGCTCGGAAGTTCGGAATTTGACCGAACTCAAATAGTTCGGTCGACTGAACGGAACTTTTGAACCGAACTCAATTTTTGAATCGAACTGAATTTCCTATCTCGGTTCTATTCACACATCCCTAATAATAGCTGCCTTTTCAAGTGGTCTAATGATTTGGGTACCTAATTACCCAACAGTATTACCGTTATTGAGTTACTGATTTCCCATTTTCCCATTGATGGTTGGGATGGAGAGTCAGAAAAATGGTGCCCGAAGTTGGAAAATTGATACCATAGGTTGGAAAACTGGAACAAAACCCCAGTAAACTGGTACCTGGGTAGTCGGTTGGGCATTATTTGACTGGGTATAAATACAGGTCTTTGTTTCAGCTCTAATAGACTACATTAGCAAGGTAGCTGAGTAGCTAAGCTATGTGTTTAGTTTACCATGCTAGACAGCCAGGTTCTGGTGCTGCTCACTGTGCTTTGAATAGCCTTTGTGATAGCATATTTGTAAAGATGGAGGTTAAGTAGCAGGTCCTTCCTCATAACTTTATTGGAAAGTGGAGGTATGGGGTGTGTGTATGGGAAACACAATCAGTAGATTGAGATTCAGGGCATTTTCAGAAAAGATACTCTCCACCCACTGCCCCCCCATCCCTATATATGTTGCAGGGCTGCAGTGTTGCTCTGTGGGTGCCCAGTGACATGTATAGTAGGTGGGAGGTGGATGGGAGTGAGTGGAAAGTGTCTTGTCTGAAAACACCTTTAGATTCATGACCTCCCGTGCTGCAGTATGGGGAAGAATCTGGAGCATATTTCTTATATTTCTAGTAGATTTCAAAAAGAGGAAATTTGTTACCCGTTGGTCTCAGAATGCAAGAGAGAAAAGGGGTGATTGGTTTCTGTTGTGCGTAAATATGGGCTTTCGGGTTTCATGGAGCAATTCTTGTTTAGGTTATAGGCAGGGACCTGTGTTCATTGCATTTTCCCCATTGCCATCAAAGGGGAAAATACAGTGAACATGGCTCTCTGGTTATAGGGAGACAAGGACTGAAACTGGGGAAAAGATGGGGTGGGGGCACGTAAGGGCTTATTGTGTAAGGTTTAATTATCATACTACCCATCTTTCTATGTATGATTTATCATTGTATTATGGATAACATCCTGCTATTTAGTAGGAATTTCTTTCATGCTTGCTGTTAGACCCTTGAACAGACAATGACAATAACTCCTGGTGAAGTAGGGAACATGATAGATCTATTAAGGTGTTTTTGTTTTTAATATATAAAATTTAAGATTTAAATATTTTTATTTTATGTATAAAATAATGATGTTTGATTTATGATTTATTAATTTGAATTTTCTTTATGTCTATTTTTGCAATGATTATCAAGGCCAGATAGACCAGTACAATAAAGGAATAACTAATCTAACTAACATGTAGAGCCATCCAGCGAGGTTTGCATCAGTGTAAAAAAGAGAGAAATATATTCCTCAGTCTAAAGATAATCAGGGGTCAAGCTCTGCCAAAGTCCCCCTGTTAAACAGCAAGGGGATTATTTTAGTGAAAGAAGGCTAATGTCTCAGATTTGTTATGATTAATCCCTAGGTTAAGGAGATGATAAGATCCTCAATGAATATAGGGAATATATTCCTTATTGTTAATAGATCTAAAAGGCAGTAGATAAATAAAAGTGTTCAGTTGTTTGTATGCTTAAGCCTAGGTGGACAATAAGGTAGTTCCAATACATCAAGCACTAAGCCAGCTTTAACTTTTTTTCCTGCTCGCCTATGGGAAGTGGGGAATAGGGCCAGTCGTCTTATCTTGTACTTTGAATAATTAATGTTATATTTCTTCGTAGACTTTTGTTGATATATGCAACATAGTATGTAATGTTACTTTGTTTATTTATTTGTATTTGTGTGTTTGGCCATGGCGAATGCTAGAGCCATTTAATAAACAAACAAACAAAAATAGTATACTACCCATCTTCTTACTGAAAAAGACAGAGTGGGCAGGAGACCAAGAAGAGAAAGTAAGTTGGATGTTTCATTACTGTTGGTGCATTATTGCTGTTGACTTGTTCATGTGAACATCACAGCAAAACTATGTCTAGAGGAGGGATATCAGTGAACAGACGGTGGTGACTTGATGGATCCTAAGAGAAAGCACATGGAAATACATCCTGGCATGGACACAAATAGTGCAGACCTTAGCAGAGCCCATGCCTTCCTTCCTGAATAGTCAAGTATAGAGACAAGAACAGATTTGTTCATCCTTTCACAAACACTGTGTCATGCTGCCAGACTCCCTGTGATAAAAGAAAGTCTGTGGTGCCTGCCCTGGGGTTTGTGAACTCAGAAGTAATTGACATTGCTACATTGGGTAATAATATCAACTCTGCTCTTTGCTGAAGTCTCCCATAAACTTCCCATCCCATTACGGAAATATGATAGAATGAACGGGAGGATAAATTCACCTTGGTAGCCAGAGGGGATGTTTGACTCTACTAGTGACCCTCAGACAAGGAAACAGTCATCTCTTCTGTCACAATGGGATACGGTCATCCTGGGTGTAGCATCAGCTGCTGTTGTGCGCACATTCAGCCCCCGTACCTGCCCTTGTGACACCTTCCATTTCAGTGGTCCTATAATTGAATCATTTTGTGCCATGTAGTCAACCTCAGTTCATTGAATTAAAGCGAATTGGCCAATTGATTGCCAAGTTGATTGATCATTGTATTAGAGTCAATTGCTCCACTAACACCAAGGCAATACTGTTGGGCAACACTTACCACTCCAGCCCTAATTGATTTCTCTTCACTAGCCAAGGGCCTGATCCAGAGAGGTGCTGAGAGGTTTAATTGAGGTCAATATTATTCAAATTACATCGCTGAGCACCCATGCCCATTTGGGATCACTCCTTAGAAAGGCATGTAATTAAAATCTTTTATAGAACACTAAGAATAAAATTAAAATGTATTCAAATGGCCCAGAATGAAAATTGCAGTGTTTTGACTTTTCCTGCTCAGCATGTTGTGCAAGAATATGACTCATATGTTTTTATGGAATAGGGAAAAAAAAATAGACCCACCAGTGAGATATGAATATTTACAACTAAGATTCCAAAATGGCTTTCCAACGTGACACCTTGCAAGTCTAAATAGAGGAGGAGTGCCAAGGCAACAAGTATGAAGCTTTCCCATTTCCTACATCTCTCTACCTCATTTGCATGTTCTATTTTGATTTGACGACTTTGGGTAGAGCTTGGCCTTTCCAAGACAGCAAGGCACTTCCTAAGAATCTTGGCAGCATCTCTGACCTCACATGAGGTGACCTTGTCAGCTGTGAGATCCAGATGTGAAGGTCTGAAATGTATTTTTCCCAGCAACACTTGTTTGGGTTTTTCACCAGCTTCCTGACTGCTCCATGAGGAGCATTTCTTGTTTCTTGGCTGACTTGGGAGCTTGCTGTTGTGGCAGCTGTGGGGTTTGGAGCAAAGGTTATCCGTACAAGGAAAGATCTTCTTTCACATGGTTGAGCCAAGCAGGGAGAGAAATAGGAAATCACCCCTTCTCTCATCTCTGCAGTCTGTTCCTCTTCAAATTGTACAAGAATTTGAGATGAGAGAATGAGCGCCAGTCAGCAGGACTCAGCTTACTTTAATCAGACATAAGGTCAGATTCTGAGATAAGGTGGGGCATTGGTTTGGAATAGACCACGCTTGGGGCCCGATCTCACCATGCTTTTGGACCTCCGGGTGGCCGGAGGTCCGAAAGCGTGGTCAAAGAGATTCCCACTGGGGGTTCACTGGGGTGAACATCTGGTGGGAATCTCTTTGGGTGCTGTCAGACGTTACGCTACCACAATCACCACAGGGGGTTGACCGTGGTTGACCGTGGTATCGTAACGTTTTAAAATTACCCTTTCTTGTGTCTGGGAGGGCATGGCAGGGGGACTGAGGCAGGGGAAGGGTTTGTAGTGGCAGGGAGGCATGGTGGTGATGGTAGGGAGGACAATCCAGTGCTTGAAAGCACATTCTAAAGTCTAGACCAATGTCTGTGCAGGATTTGGAAATGCATCAGAAGTGCCTTGTGGTACACTTCCAACGTGCCAACCTGGCCAGCCCCTTCATTTCAGGAAATTAAGGAGGAACTTAAGGAGGAAAAAAACCCCTCCCCTCCCCTCCCACCCTACCCACTCCCTTCCCCAAAGGCCTGGGTGAACAGCCAGGTTTTACAGGCCCGGTGGAAGGCCAGCAGACTAGGGGCTAGCCGAGATTCCTCTGGGAGGGAGTTCCACAGCCGTGGTGTGGCCACTGAGAACACCCTCTCCATCGTGGCCCCCCCGATTAACCCAGGGGACGTTCAAGAAGGGCCCCCCGATGGACCACAAGGATCACCCTAGTGCCCGAGGAGTGAGGCGGTCTCTCAGCTAGGAAGGTCCCAAGCCGTGTAGGGGTTAAAGGTTAAAAGCAGCACCTTGAATCGGGCTCGGAACGCTATAGGCAACCAGTGAAGAGCTCGGAGCACTGGTGCTATGTGCTCCCTATGACCCCTCCCTGTCAGAAGATGGGCCGCCGCATTCTGCACCAGTTGCAGCTTCCAAACTGTCACCAGGGGCAGTCCCACATAGAACATGTTGCAGTAGTCCAGCTTCGAGGTGATGAACGCATGGATGAGGGTGACCAGGTCGTAATGGGGTAGTGTGTCAGTATTACCTCTTGGGATTTGAAATGGATGGCAAAGCAGTAAATGGCAAAGTGGTAAATGGCAAAGTGGTGAGCAGAAAGTCAGTAAATTGAGAAACAAAATGTCAGTTGAAACATTACTGAATACTGAGAGGTTCTCGATTTAACTGAAATGGTATCGTGAACTGGGATTTTGATGAGATTTCTCATTTTGGTGAAATCTCATTTCAACCCTATTGAAGACCACAAATATGGTGGCTCATGAATTGAATCTGAAGATCATTTGGCTTCTACCCTAAGTAGAGATACTCTGATTCTTTTTTGTAGACAGCACTGCCTTTACTGATTGCTTCTTCCCCTCCACCTTGTATATTGATACAGAAACATAGTTATTCAAAACGAAAAAAATGTTCACTGTTTACAACAGGAAGCCAACCTTCAAATGACTCCTCAAATGTATCTACTGCTCAATGAAGAAAGAATAATAGAGGGTGCCTTTAGACGCAATGAGGAATGGGTGCTTACGGCATTTGCCATGTGGCTGCGCGTTGCATTTAAGCATTGTCACATTTATGATTATTTATTATTAATGATTAATTATTATTATTTATGTACCGTCAGTAGTTACAAACAGGTCCCTACCCCAAAGGGCTTACAATCTAACAGACAAGGAAGGAGAAGATGAAGGAGAGGTGAACATCAGGAGAGACAAGAATACATTCATGAGTTTGAGAAGATGCAGGTGCACGTGCTTAACTTAGAGTGTTTTCAGACGTTATGAGATCACAGTCAACCACGGTCAATTCCCAGTGGTGGCTGTGATCCCGGAACATCTGTTGGGGGGAACGGATGTTCCCCCCCAGATGTTACCCCGGCGTGGAATCACATTCACCACGCAAGCGGCCGAAGTGGCAGGATCAGAGGCCGTTGCGTGTTGAATGTGATTCCACGCCGGGGTGAACCCCGCTGTCACGTCTGGTCGGGCGCCACGGCCCGGGATCACCGGCGGGATCCCGGGCCGTGGCGAATCCGGCCAGACGCAGTGCCCTCATTGGCCCCGCTGCCCGCCCGTCTCCCCAGAGGGTGGGCGGCGGGTCGCGTGGAGGGGGCGAGGCTGTGCGGCCGCACGTTGCACCACGTGGCCCCGCCCCCTCCCAGATCCCCCGCCGGGATCCCCCCGGCATGTCTGATACGGCGTGATGGGGTCATCCCGGCGGGGGATGGATAGGGTGTTTTCGGTACGGGGCCAACTGGCCCCGTAACGTCTGAAAACACCCCTAGTTACAGGGAAGAGATTCTGAGGGAGGATGAGGAGGATGCAATTTCACTCATGAAGAACCATGGAAACCCTGATGGAAGAGGTAGGTTTTCAGGAGGGATTTGAAAGTTGGGAGGGAGGGAGCAGAATTGGGGGGCAGCAAGAGAGAAGGGATGAAGATGTTTAGCCCCCTGTTTAACACCTAGTAGTCCCCTGTTTATTTATTATTATTTATTTATTCCCTCAAATTTATATCCCACTCTCTCCCATCACAGGCGGCCCAAAGCAGCTAACAACAACACATATACATATAATATAAAACCAATTCAACTATAAAATAAAACAATTATATAACACCCCATTCCACCCTCCCCCCCTTCCCCAAATGCCTGATAGAACAGCCAGGCCTTGCAGTTCCTACGGAAGGCCAGGAGGTCCGAGGCCAACTGTCCCCCTACCAGGAGGGAATTCCAGAGGTGTGGCACGGCCACCGAGAATGCCCTATCCTGCGTACCCCCTGGAGAACCCGGGGGACCTCCAACAAGGCACCCCCGGATGGCCACAGGGGCTGATCTAGAACCCGGGGGGTGAGGCGGTCTCACAAATAAGCAGGGCCCAGACTGTGTAAGGCTTTATAGGTTAAAACCAACACTTTGAATCGGGCCCGGAAGACTATTGGCAGCCAGTGCAGAGATCGGAGCACTGGTGTAACGTGCTCCTGGCGGCCCAACCCCACCGGGAGCCAGGCTGCTGCATTCTGCACCAGCTGCAGCTTCCGAGCCATCACCATAGGTAGCCCCACATAGAGCGTGTTGCAGTAATCTAACCTAGAGGTAATAAAAGTATGGATGAACGTGGCCAGGTCCGGAACCAAAACCAGCGGCCGAAGCCGCTGCACCAGATATAACTGGCGGAAGGCACTCCTTGCCACAGCCTCCACCTGGAGATCCAGACAGAGCTGCACATCGAGGAGCATCCCCAGGTTCCACACCTGGGATGTCAGTGGAGGGCACATCCCATCAATCGATGGGGCCAGCACCTCCGCCGACCTACCCACTAGCGTCACCTCTGTCTTGTTAGGATTCAGTCGCAGTCGGTTAGCCCTCATCCAGTCCCCGACAGCTGCCAAACCCTGGGTAAGCACCGAGACAGCCGGGCCTGGGTCGGTTGAAAATGAGAGGTACAGTTGGGTGTCATCTGCATATTGATGACACCTCACCCCAAACTCTCTGATCACCTCGCTGAGTGGCTGCATATACACGTTGAACAGGAGAGGGGACAAAACCGAACCCTGCGGGACCCCACATAGGAAGTCTCGGTAAGATGAAAAGCAATCACCGAGTACCATCCACTGAGTTCTTCTGGTCAGGAATGAGCGGAATCATTCAAGAATGATCCCGCCCACCCCCGCACTGTCCCGCAGGCGCGTCACCAACATCTCGTGGTCAACGGTATCAAATGCTGCTGATAGATCTAAAAGGACTAATAAGGTCGAGCGACCCCGGTCCTTTTCTCGGTGAAGGTCATCCACCAGGGCCACAAGTGCTGTCTCAGTGCCATGACCTGGATGAAAGCCAGACTGCGAAGGATCCAGATAACCGACACGGTCCAGATGCCCCTGGAGCCACTGAGCCACTACCCGTTCAATAACCTTCCCTAAAAAGGGAAGGTTAGAGACAGACTGATAGCTGGCAGGGGAGTCAGCATCAAGCAATGGTTTCTTGAGCAGAGGCCGCACCACCACCTCTTTGAGACAGCTCGGCACTCTGCCCTCCCACAGGGAGGCATTGACCACCCCAGCCAGCAACGACCCCAATGTCTCCCGGCAGCTCTTAACCATCCAGGATGGGCACGGATCTAGTTTGCAAGTAGTGGCTTGAACCGCCCCAAGCACCCCCACCATATCAGTGGGTGTCACCAACTGAAAGTGATCCCACAAAATTGGACAAGTCAGGGCTTCTACACCCGCTACCTCCTCCACTGCACTAAGTGCGTCATTGAGGTCGTGGTAAATAAGCAATTTTGTCAGTGAAATAATCCACAAAAAGGTCACAGCGGGTGGAAGATGACTCAATTCCCGGGTTGAGGGAGGCTGGACTGACCAGTCCCCACACCACCCGGAACAGCTCCGCTGGACGGGATTTTGCGGATGCTATGAGGGTAGCAAAGAACTCCCTCTTTGCTATCCACATAGCCACTTCATAGGCTCGTAAACTAGCTCTATGTCGCAATCTGTCGGCTTCAGTATGAGATCAACGCCACTGTTGCTCCAACTGTCGCCCTTCTTGCTTCTGGACCCGCAGCTCCTCAGAGAACCAAGGAGGCCTGCGGGGCTGCCGCATGGGCAATGGACACCTGGGAGCCATTTGATTGATGGCCTCTGTCAGCAAGATATTCCATAGCTTGGCGAGGTCATTGATGAGGCAGTCGTCAAGGTCAGAAGGTAATTCCCCCACAGCACCTAGAAACTGCATTGGGTCCATCAGCCTCCAGGGGCGGACCATCCTAATAGGACCCGCACCTTGCCGGGGGTAGACATGTGCTAGAAGGGAGGTCTGTAGGAGGTAATGATCCGTCCATGACAAGGGCACAGTTGATATCTCCCCCATTAACGGAGCACCTGTTAAGCCCATATTTGCTGCCAGGATGTCTCGAGGGTGTAAATAACGTGTTTACTCTCCCCCTGTGTCCGGCATTGCATCTAATGATATCGGGCAGTGTGCTAGTGTGTTTGCTGTTACTTCTGGTGAACGATCATAGAGTTCTAAACACAGTGGCACTGGCTGGGGTTTGTCTTGCAACTTCCTGCAAAACTGAAGTCCCTTCCCTCTTGCACCTAAGCAGGGGGCCAGTGACAGGGACAGCTGGAGGCTCAGATCACCCTCACCATGGTTGGGCAACGAAGTCTGACTGGGAAGAAATAATAATAATAATAATAATAATAATTTTATTACAGCTTCAAGCTTTCGCCATAGCCTTAAAACAACAAACAAACAACCCAGAATAACAACAAGTACACACAATAGATAGACAACAAGTAAACAGGTAAACAAATAATAAACAAATAGCCATTCAATACAACAAACCATAAATTCCTAATGGCCATAACTGGAAGAGAGAAAATAATCAACACTAATGCGTAGACACTACACAATATCCTCCACTGCTAATCGAGCAGCCAGGCACAATACCCAATCCAGACAATAAGTCACATATCCAGAGGATAGATAAGTCAAAACAAAAATCCACCCTCGGCCAAAATTGGATACATACAATCGGGGAAGAACACCAATACCAGAGCAGTTTCACTCTACCCAGTTCGCTCTCTCTCTTGTGGCTAGTAATGTAAAGAGTGCCACCGCCTCCACAGTCTCCATATCATCGGAGGCAAGCAAGGCTGGTATCCCAGCCTGGTCCCACATATACTGAAGAAATCCCCGTATTGGCTCAAGCCATACTGTCCTTAAAGTCTGGTATAGGGGGCATCTATATAGGAAATGGGGAAGATCCTCAATTTCCAATAAGTTGCAGGGACGTATTCTAAGTTCACGCGGGACTTTCCTATATCTTCCTTCCATGATGGCAGATGGAAGCTGCTGGAAGCGTAGGCATACAAACGCCCTGCGCAAAGTTGGATTACCCAGCATGTCTAAATAGCTCTCAAACTGATGGAAGGTTTTCACTACGTGATAATGAGGTGAGACTTTCCAGCTCGGAAGTTTGGCCAGGTCCTCCTGTCTTGCCACATCCAGAATCCTTTGCCGTATCATAGATTTTTGGCTATGGAAGGATTTACCCTGGAAGAATTGAAATGAAAATCTCAGCTTTCTAAGACACATATCTGTCCAAGACAGCCAGGGATAGTTCCCAGCACCCACATATTCCAACTCTTCCTTTAGGCACAGACTTACAAGAGAGGTTTTGTCCTGGTGGTATATCTTAGCCCAGAACCTAAGAAGCTGCAGTTTGCATAAGGAAGAGATATCTATGATCCCTGTTTCCGCACGTATGGCAGCTGCCGGTATTGACTGCGGAACTCTCAATAAACCCCTTATAAATTTGTTTTGGGCCACTTCCAAGGGCTGGCAGTCCCCATCTGCAAATACTTCTGCCCCAAAGATCAGTAGCGACTGAATCTTGGCTCTGTACACACCCAAAACGGTGGAGATGGCAATACCTGGGGAGTCCGTAGCCAGCTTCAAAATCCCCCTAGCTGTTATAGTAGCTTTCAGAGCCAAACACTTCCTGTGTCGACCCCATTGGCCATTTTGGGCAAACGTAACCCCCTGACTGGGAAGAAAAGAGAAAATCCAGGCTTCTGCTGCTGTCCAGCCCCTGAGAGGGAGAGAGAGAAGTGAAGCTTCTGCTGTTGGCCAGCCCTACACGGGCATGAGCGTGCACTCTCTCTCTCTGGCCAGGTGGGGGGGGGGGCAGCTCATTCCATATGGCTCTGCTCCTGTGTGCAGTCATTTAGAGTTCCCCACTCCCCATAATTTCACCCTGCACCCTGGCAATTTACTTCACTCCGGTTGTGAGAATGTATGGAGCCATCTTAAAGAACCTTGGTTACAAGGAAGCAACCTTCTCTTTTTTAGCAGATTCACCATTAGCGAGGGGAGGGGATTTGGAAGTGACAGTGCTGTATAGCGAGGGGAGGGAGCAGTGCTTCATGGGATATTGTGCTTTTTACTGAGGGGAGGGAGCAGCGCATGATGGGATTTCATCCAGGGAAGCTGTAGAGGGAGGTGCGTCAGCGCTGACATCTATTGTTTAAGTAAGCGCCAGTAGATGTAATCGTGTAAGTACTGCAACACAGTAAACATGGGGACATACGTGTGTGGCTGAACAATGGTGTCAACACACATCCAGACACCCATTTCTGTTGCATCTAAAGGCTCCCAGAATGTTTTCCTCACTAAACACAACAGAATAACGTACATTTTATAGAATGTCAATCCAAATAAAGGGGACGGAAACACAGCTGGTGTAAAACAGCCAGATTACACCAGCTGACAAGCTCTGACACACAGCCCATCAGCAAAGTGAATTTTGCAGAATCTGATACTGCACAGTTAAACTGTCACCTCTAACTCTTTGCTGGAAGTGTCCCGCTTTTTCATCAAATACTCTCTGTTTTGATGACTGTTTGGCTCCACTCTCTAGCTTCAGCATTTCCTCTGCTTCTCCTTTGAGTGCCCTTCAGGACTTCTATTTCTGCTCCAAACTCTTCTCTATGGTCCAATGATCCCTTCTGCCTTCAGGAATCCCTTTTCCATGACGTCCCCAGCCTTCCCACTTAATCCCCCTCCCCAAGCTTAGAGTGGGAGAACGTTGCCAGGTCCTTTCTGAATGTTTACAGAGCATGCAGCAAGAAGCAGAGCAGTGCATTAGGAAAGTGGGTCTTGTATATGGGTGAGCTGCAACAATTTGAAATACTATCACCAGAAAAACAGAGAAAGAGAGAAGGAAGGAGAAAGAAACCTTGTGGAAATTGATTTTTCTCCTATATAATTAGTCCCCATTAAACTGAAATTACTTTCCATACTGTGCTCTTGCCAATCAAATATCATGCCAGCCTCCTGGAGGGAAGCGATCAGTGAGTTTTGCTCTTCAGGTTTTAATTGTGCTGTACACATACCTAACAGATCATGGGAAGACGCTAATAGCTACACCTGGAAGTCACAGCTACTGCAGCAGCCTCCTTCTTTACCTTTAAAGAACCTTAAGGAGACACAGAGTAAGTTTTTGAAGGGAGGTGACAGGGCTTGTTCAAAGTTACCTTCCCAATGGCCACAGTGGCGGCCGGTGACACTAAATTTAGCCGATGACTGTCTGGAATGAGTAGAATCTGTGTTTGTAATCAAAAGTGTCTTGTAAAAACTGGGATGGCTGCATGTTGCCAGTCTGATCCGACCAGCAGCTACCCAGAAGCCAGCTCTTGCTTCCAGGTGCCAGAAGAATGTGTATATTCCATTGTGCCACTGGGCATTCCTTGGCATCCGACGACTGGAGCAATTTGTTCACACTAACACCTGAGTGGAATTGTGGTACATTTCGGTCTCACAAACTGGCTGCTTGGAACTAATTAAGTAAAGTCCTGAAGTGCTGGTTATATTTATCAACTTCAGCAAGCCAGCAGGGGAAGGGCATCGTTACGACTACAGAGAAAATGAGCTTTAAAGGAAGAGCCAATGGTTTCCTTTAAAACAAATCTAATGGTGGTGTATTTTATTCAAAAGTAAGAAGATGATTAAAGTTATTTTCTAGACAGAGACTGTGATTGCTGCGTTGGTCCCAAATGTAAGCGATGGAGACAAAGTAGCTGAGATGGTCTCTTTTATGGACTCGTTACTGTTGGTGAGACACACTGATTGCATTCTCTCGTCTGCAGTAGTTGGTGCAATAAAAGAGATCGTCTGAACTACTTTGTCTCCGTTTCAGAAATTGTCTTGGCAGCTCTGTCCCTAAATAAGTCTTGGCTTCCATTCCTCATCCCATGTTGTCTCCCAGAATCCTTTGCATTAGTTATCAGCAGGCCTGACGTGAGCTGAAGGGGAATGGGGAAACAATTGTACCAGGCCCCCAAGCCTAGGATCCCGCCGCTCCAAAATTACAAGAATTTTCTTTTTTTAAGTACACACTAAAATACAATGTGGACAGGAATAATTGCAAGCAACATGTATGTCACTAGAGTACCAGCATAGCCTCCAGAAACTGATACCCAAACTTATGATGGGGGATCGGAGTCAGAGGGCCTTCAGCTGCCAGTATTACTGGGCTGCCATACTTCTCTCAACAAGCCAGGTTTTCAGAAGTCTCTAAGGGTAGAAGAAGGAAGGTAGATTGGAGTAAAGCAGAGACCTGCAACTCTGGCTGCCTCGGGGGATACCCCAAGCATCCAGAATTAATGGTATTCTTTTTTCCTGTCAGGGGCTTCTGCATGGCAGGGGCATGGGGGTAAAAACTCCTTGTTTGCCACAAGCAGCAGCTAGAACTCAAGCTGGGGATAGACACCCACAATGAGCTATTTATTTTTTTAATTTATTTATTTAACTAAATTTATACCCCACCCCTCCTGCCAAGGCAGCTCAGGGCAGCTAACAAGTAATAAAAAATACAATAAAATACAATAATAAATATAAATATAAATACATCATAAAAACCATTCTATCCATATGGAGGCTGTTATAAAACATTTCAAATCAAACCCAACCCACCCTAGCCCAAACCCTCACCCTTCACACATCTCCCTTGCCAAACGCCTGGCAGAACAACCAGGTCTTGCATTGTCTCCGAAAAGAGGAGAGGTCCGTGGCCACTCAGGCCTCTGCTGGGAGGTAGTTCCACAGCCGCGGCGTGGCCACCAAGAACACCCTCTCCATGTTCACCCGCCAGAGACCCTGGCGGACTTCGAGAAGGGCGCCCCTGACTGATTGCAGGGCCAATCTAGAGCCCGGGGAGTGAGGCGGCCCCGCAGATAGGCAGGGCCAAGGCCCTGTAGGGCTTTATAGGTCAGCACCAACACCTTGAATCAGGCCCAGAAGACTATAGGCACCCAGTGCAGAGAATGGAGCTCCCGGCAGCCCGTGCCAGTCAAGAGACGGGCTGCTGCATTCTGCACCAGCTGCAGTCTCTGAACCGTCACCATGGGTAGCCCCATGTAGCGCACATTACAGTAGTCCTGTTCTGAGGTGATGAAAGCATGGATGATAGTGGCCAGGTCGGAGTCTGAGACATACAGATGAAGTTGATGCTCCAGATGTAATTGGCAAAATGCACTCCTCGCCACAGCCCCAACCTGGACATCTAAGTGGAACTGGGAATTGAGGAGCACTCCCAGACTGCAAACCTGAGGAATCAGTGGGGAGCAAACTCCATCAATGATGGGGGATACCTTCCCCACCAGCATCACCTCCATCTTGTCAAGATTCAGCTTCAGATGGCTTGCCCTCATCCAGTCCCCCACAGCCGCCAGACACCAAGTAAGCACCGAAACTGCCAGGTTTGGGTTGGATGAAAAAGAGAGATAGAGTTGGGTGTTATCAGCATACTGATGACATCAAATGCCAAACCTTCGTACAACCTCACCCAGCGGCTGCATATACACGTTGAACAGGAGAGGGGGACAGAATGGAACCTTGCAGGACTCCACACAAGAGGCCTCAGGGAGATGAAAAATGATCCCCGAGCACCACTTGCTGAGGTATTCCTGCCAGGAAGGAATGGAACCATTCAAGAACAATCCCGTCCACCCCATCTCAGTCCTGCAAGGGAGTCACCAACATCTCATGGTCAACGGTATCAAAAGCAGCCAACAGAGCTAAAAGAATCAGCAGGGTCGAACGGCCCTGATTCAATTCATGGTGGAGGTTGTTGACCAAAGCCACAAGTGCAGTCTCAGTGCCACAGCCTGGATGAAAGCCAGACTGGGAGGGATCAAGAAAACCAGTGTGGTCCAGATGCCCCTGCAGCTGCCGAGCCACAACCCATTCAATAACCTTCCCTAAAAAGGGAAGCTTAGAGACTGGCCAAAGCTGGTGAAGGAGTCAATGTCAAGTGATGGTGTATTGAGCAGAGGCCATACCACCGCCTCCTTGAGGCAGCTCAGCACTCTGCCCTCCTGGAGGGAGGCATTGACCATCCCTGCCAGCAATGGCCCCAGTGTCTTCTGGCTGACCTTAACCAGCCAGGACGGGCACGGGTTCAGTTCATGAGAGCTTAGTGCTAAAGAGGTGATTTCTTGTTGAGATACCAATAACTTAAATATTTAAATTTATATGCCGCCCTTTCCAAAGGCTCAGGGTAGCTCACAACAATCAAAATATATAAAACCTGTACATAAAAATAGCCTTCAGCCCACCCACCTCAGCCCTGCCACAATCCCCCACCAGAACTACCCAATACCATTTCTCCAATTTCCCACACCCAACCCCTTGCACAACCCTACCCCCAAACCACCCATCACAACCCAACCCTATCCCCGCCTGCCAAATGCTTTTTCAAACAAAAAAGTCTTACACTACCTTTGGAAGACACTGAGGCTCGGGCTCAACCAAACCTCCAGGGGAAGGGAGTTCCATAACGTTGGGGCAGTGACTGAGATCAGCTCCCTGCGAGGCCTCATCATACGAACAAGGCTCGGCTGACAGACAGTACCCACAGGGAGGTGCTCCTGGATGATTGCGGGGACCACAATGGGGCATGGAAGGACAGGTGGTCTTTCAGATAAGTGGGGTCCAGACCACTTAGGCCTTAAAAGGCCAAAACCAGCACCTTAAATTGTGCCTGGAAAGCTATAGGCAGCCAGTGCAGACTTCAGAGCACTGGCATAATATGCTCCCAGCGCAACTTATGAACAGCTGTTTATCCTTAAACAACAACAATCCTAACTGGGGTGAGAGAATATAGACTCTGCAAGTCTGGACATTTCCAAAACCCTCTCTCACTGTTGTATCCCTTTATGAGGGACACATTATTTATTATATTATTTATTAATTATTATTATTATTATTATTATTATTAGCAAGCATTTATATAGCGCAAGAGATGAAGGAAGGGGAACAGAAGGAGAGACAAGGAGTGTAACATTCACAAAGATGCGAGGTCCCAGGTGCACGTGCTTGGCTTGGTTACATCAAGAATGGTGTATTTGTCAGTAAGATGGGCTAGTACAAAGTAGGGATCGATTGTAGAGTGCCCTGCCCAGACGCCAGCTTGCTCCTAGGGTCCAGGAGTTTGAGATGTCTAGTCAGACTTGCTGGTTTTGGATGTGCAATGATTTTTGTGTGTTATATGAGAGTGTGTGATGCCCTTTGGGATCCTTCCAATGCAAGATACCAAATAAATGTCTAGGGCCACAATCCACAAATCACTTACTCTGAAGTCCCTAAATTAAACTTTGGAGTGAGTGGTTTGTGGCTTAGGATGTTGTTAGTTGGTGTCACCAACTATTCCATACTTTAAGTAGGCTGTTGAACCAGTTGAGTAAATTGCTTGTTGAAGTCAAATATTTACCCAGCTAGCAAACAGATCCAGCTAAGGCAATACTCTTAGTGTCAGAACCTAGGACTAGAACCTGGGGCCTTGAAGACGGTGACTGACTCCACAGCAGTGCACGCTGCATTGGGTCCTTGCTTCAGCTCATTAGACTGTGCTCCACCACCCTGCCTGCCTGATAGGTCTCCCCACACACCAGGTCCCGATTGGCTCCTGACTTGTCTGGTCCTGATAAAAGGCACGGGACAGGAAGAAGAAGCCAGGCAGAGCAATGCTTGGGCTGAATATCTGTTTGTGCGTATGCCTCTTGCATTCTATCCAGTATCTTCTGTCTCAGCTCTGAAGGCCATCCTGCCTGTCTTGGACTGGCCTCCTGGCTTGCCCCCATTGGCTTTTCCCTGACTATACTTCTGGGGATGCTGTTCTTGACACAAGTTGGCTTGCCTGCTAAGAGCACAATGACCTTGGGGGGCATATGCGTTGTTTTCTTCATCCTGGAATTTCTAGGCAGCTCTGTATCTCCGTTCCAGCTTAGGTAAAATGCTCCTTCCTATCTAGTAGCAGGAAAGTACTATTTGCACAGGTCTAAGATACCATCTAGGGAGGCAAGGTTGATTGATCAGAGTGATGTGAAGCGCCCTGTTGTTTCAGGCAAAGAGGACTGCACTTGGATCTCCCCCCATTTGAGCTGCAGACATGATTGTGGCCAAGGCTGTTTTTATCATTATTGCTCGAGTGAGGATGCTGAGGACTCCAAGAAGTGAACAGTGTGTATAAACTATAACCTGGTGTTAACAATGGTTTGGGGATTTTATTACAACATCCCATTTGGTAGACACGTTGCATATGCTTTTAGCAGTTCTCTGCTGGAGAAACTGTGCTTGTAAAATAAAGGAAGTCATTTTGTGGACATTTAACAGGAAAAAACTGAATCCTCTGGAAACCATTATGACTCCAAATCAGTGACCTAGCTTTTCCCTCATTAGTTCTTCATGATGAGATAATCCATGCCTCAGCATCCTCTGGGAAGAGTGCTTCCCAAAACTAAGGATGAGACAGGTTTCCATCAAAGTACATTTGCAGCCACGTAGGATTAGTTATTGCATTCTTAAAGCAGCGGTGCAAGGAGAGCAATCTGCACTTGCATGGGGCATCAGGTTGAGGAAATTAATCTTTTTCACCCACTACTGGATAAAAAGCAACTAACTCCAGATAGGGGGTTGCTGGCCTTTCCCACAGGAAGAATTTTGTACCTCCTGTTACTGGTGTACAAAGACCATTAGGCCATTAAAGCACAGGCAGGAAATTATGCATTTGTTTAATCATTCTGAGTCTTGCAACAATCTGTGGATTCGGCATGAAAAGTTAGTGTGAATATTTAGGAGTTACTTGTCTCTTCCCCTTAGATTTGCAACACAGTCTCCAGTTTTGACACCTCAGTGTCAAAAACCATGAGCTATTTCCTCACAAACAGGCATACATTTCAAATGCACATTTTGACTGAACGTTAGTTACAAGGGTAAACCCCATTCACGCCTAAAATTTAATTTACTTACATTGCATGGGCACTGGTTTTACCAGGGAATGAGGCACAACTCAGTTCAGATTGCTGGAATTCCACCTAGTAACATCAATTCTGCATAGTTTTAGCTCATGTCCATTAAATCCCTGCTGACCGTCTTTAAATTTCCTGTGGCATCTCCCATTCTAATGCAAGAGGATGTTGCAATAACTCTGGTAAAAATTAAATGGAATGATTTAAAAGGTGCCTGCTGTAATAAAGGTGACTGCTCTGTCATCCAATTTCCCATTGTGGTTGTCCCTGATATTTAAGGACTTATGAAATAAAATGCATTCATTGTCCCTGAATATTACATTAAATTCCTTTTAAGCTTAAAAACAACAAAGCAGCTACCTTCATGCCAAGATGATTCTGCTGGTCTGTGGGCTTACTTGCTATGTTTTTGCCCTTTCTTGATGAGAAAAAGGGGACAACCCTTTCACTTTATCTAGGAGAGAAAGGTTTGCCCACACAGGTGATAACAGTTGAATTTATCTCTTAACGGCAACCAAAATGTCACCTTGATGGAGCTCCAGGTTCTTGGGTGCTGCTCCTCTCACACAGATACAAAGTGCATCTCCTGGCCCTGACCAACTCTATATTCACTGGCTTTGCAAGGTGTTTATTTCTGTGTGTCTTCATGACAAGTAATATAATGCTGTAGACTATGCTGTCAGAGCTAACAGATCACCTGATAAAACAGCAGCTTCCTGTCTATCTCTTTTCAGATAGCTGGCTGCTAGTACTAATATAAAGTAGCCCTGTAGCTCATGTGCATCAGGCCACTTTTAGACGAGCGCGTGGTGCACTCGCGTGTGGTTTCCAAAATCCCGCGAGACGGGATCAGACGAGACACTGCCGCGAGTCACGCACATGGGACGGGGAAGAGCATTCTTTTCAAGCCGCGAACTGACTGGGAGTCTGATCGAGGAAGGCCATTCTCGGCTTGAAAAGAATGCGCTTCCCCATTCTGTGCGCGTGACTCGCTGCAGCGTCTCGTCTGATCCCGTCTCACGGGATTTTGGAAACCACGCGCGAGTGCACCACGCGCTCGTGTACAAGTGGCCTATGAACAAGACAAGCATTGAGAAGACCAAGGTTTTTTTGTTGCAAAACTAGAACCTGGGATAGATCAGATGTTATTTCCACTTGATCTGAACCAGCAAAGTCTGGGTGCATTAAAAAGGGGGCCTGGTTTTGTCCCTTAACAACAAAACTTGCCATTTATATTGAGCAGAATTACATCACCTTGAATCTCGTGCTTCCCCTGTTACAGGGAATTGCACTCATAAAGCCCCAGACAGGATCTTACAGCCCAGTAGTGCAAGGTACTTCACAGACATGTAGGCAGAGATGGTTCCTGCCTAGAGCTGAAACAAGTAGCAATAGACACAGGTATAGCAGCTGAACTTTCAGTACTCAACCTGATCTGGTAACGTTGGCTACAAACTGGTAATGCCAATGTACCAATTTACCAATTTACTTTTTTTACTTCTGGTGCCATTTTTTTTTCTTTTACTTCCAGTACTGATTCCTGTACCAATTTACCATTTTGCTAATTGGTAAAATAGTAAATCAGGATCTTGGCAATACCCACTGTATTTTCAGGTAATCAGGTGCCCAACTCGGTACTTGGGTACCTATTGGGCCTTCAGCAGACTACCTGAAAATAAAGGTGTTGCCCATAGGTAGCAAATGTGCTACTCATTTCAGCTCTATCGTCCCAAAGAGATTAACGTGTAAGGACAGGATCCACAAATCTCATCTCGCTCTACATTCCTCTACCAACCCTGAAGTCACCCATTCTCACTTTTCCTCTCATATTCCCATTATCATACAAGAGTTGAGCACCATAGACGCCCCCTCCCCAAGAAGAGAAGCGAATGCTCCTTTCCTCCATGGATGCTGATCCCTAAAACAGCCTTCCCGTACCCTGCTCTCTCAGTGGCATTCAATCTCCTTTCACATCTCCACTTATATTTATTCATTTATTTGATTCTTTTTTTTTAATGCCAAGGAATCAGGTTGGGTTCCAATACATAGAAATGTATAAAATAATTAAACATGATGAATAAAACTAATTAAAATCCCTTGTCCCAAACCACCCAAAACCTTATTCTAGCCCTGCCAATAGAAAAGTCAAGAACACGAGCAGTTTCAGGCTTAGATGAATCTCCAGGGGAAGGGAATTCCACAATTGTGGGGCAACTACCTAGACTGTCTCTCAACATGCCCTCCCCTTTCTGAATGAATGTGATGTACAGATGGTATATGTAAGAAGGCACCCCTGGTAGATCTCAGCGGCTACGATGTGGCAGTTGTGCACCTACCTTTCTTGGTATTGTGCTTGAAGGCTTTCATTTATTATTCTTCAGCTGTGCTTAAATAATCCACCCCCCGCCTCCCCCAGTTTTCCCTTTGCCTCTACAAAGCATTTTTTCAAAATGGCTTATATGGAGAGTGTATAACCTGGTACCATAGTCCAAATATTCAGTAAACAACTCTCATTCAAACTCAAAGGGCCAAATTGAGGGATAGGCTTTGTTTAACTTGGCATGGCATTTGCCACCCTCTGGAGGTGCAACTGTGTGTGCTGTGCCATGCCATGCCATGAGATGGTAGCAAGGTGGCATACCAAGGGGGTCACACTACGATGGTAGCAACAGCTCGTGAGCAACTCGTTGTGACAACTGGCCAGGCAACTTGGGTGTGTTGTGTGGATGAGAGCTTACGACAGAGGGTGCCATACTATGGATTGCAACATCAAATGGGGTTATTATGCCATCTGTGGATGGGCTTGTGATGCTGATGGAGAGCTGATACGTTTCGCATGTTTTTGTGTTGCTATCTGGGGTCAAAAGATTATACTGAAGACTCAAAACAGGATCACCCAAGCCAACAAATTTGGGAACCACTGGCTTAGACCTCGTTCTGACGTTTGCTTAATTCGCATAGCCGCGGCGGTGGCAACGTTCAATTTAAAGCAAACGCGCACTTCCGGGTTGGTGTGAATGCACCTAGTGTGCACAATTCAGCATTATCTGAACTGGTGGAGAGCAGTTTGAAAAGCTGCTCAAACCAATGTTTAAAAAATTCGGTATAACGCTGAATTGTGCGCACTAGGTGCGTTCACACCAACCCGGAAGTGCGCGTTGCTTTAAATAGAATGTTGCTGCTGCCGCAGCTGTGCAAATTAAGCAAACGTCAGAATGAGCCCTTAGTGTAAATAAATTCCACTGACTTCAGTAGGCGTTGTATGCTCTGATGGGTGTGCTGAAACTGGTATTATAACTGTCCATTTAAGAATTTCTAGCTCCTTCCTCTCAAACATCTTATAAATCCTGTTGCCTAGAAGCCTCTTTGCCTAGGCAAGCTTCCACTCAGAGATTCTTTGCAGACTGGAAACCTAATGGATTTTAGAGGATCCAGGACCATTGCCAGATAAAAGAGGGTCCCTGTCTAGTCTTTAGGGGAATTAGAAAAACAGCAGCTGTTCTTATTAAATGTTTGTAAGAAGAGAAGGAATCCTATTAAATCTGGAGATGGGCACACAAGCTAGAAATAAGTCACCCTGAAGTTTGGAGAAGTTCACAGCTGAAATGTCAGGCCAACCTAGGACAGGTTCTGAGAAATTAGAACTTGAAGCTCATTTGGAAACTTCTTAGCGGTCCAAAAATGTGTAGATATAATTCTCCTCTTATATTTCTAATTTGTCTTCCTAGCTGCAGCCAAAACACAAGACGAGGGGGTGGGGGTGGGGAGACTGTTCTTGTGCTTTGTGTGGTCTAATCCAAAACAGACAAGACTGGAAATGTCATGGAGAGGCTTCCCTTCCAGAACCTGAAAGCATTTAGGTTGTCTTTGTATCATGACATGTCTTTCCATAGCCCAGGTTAAACCACCCTGCTTTTTTTTTTTAGCATTCAAGAATCTATTGGAATGACCTGTCATTGAGGTATCTGAGCAGCTTACAATAACCACAAATGGCTTTTCTCCTTACCACACCCATAGATAATGGTATCCCCATTTTACAGACAGAGAACTCATGAACAGGGTGACTTGCCCAAGACCACACAGGAAGTCTATTGTAGAAACAGGAATGGCACTGGAGTTTCCTCAATGTCAGTCTAGTGTCCTTCCAGTTCAGCCATAACTATTCCCAAGGTGCTGAAATGAAAGCAGGAGAGGTAGCTCTCAGGCTGCAGAATTAAAACCTAAATTCCAAACATCCCCAAAATTAAGAGCTGGTTTATAGTACAATTGAATGTGGACAGAAGCCAGCACCTGACTGCAGAGTTGTATCTAAACTTCTCCAGTGTTTGTGGATAATAGGATTTGGGTATTTTGGCTTATGACCACCTCTATTATAAAACTGGCTAGTTCAGTACCTGGAAACATTGAGTGGTTGTCTGAGATGGATGAAGAATACTTTAACTTTCATGGCCCAACACTCCCAGCCTTTATAGAAAGATAAACTTAACTAGAGTGCCAGGTACCCCAGGCAACATGTGGTAGGGCCTTGAGGGTACGCTTGCTCTTCCTCTCAGGAGTCTTGACCGATTGCTCACACCCCCTTAGCTACGTCCCCCTACTTTCGAGACACCCTATGGAAGCATAGCTAAGAGGGTCCGAGGGAGTGCTGGGAGGTGGCCAGGTATGGGGGACACAGCTAAGAAGGCTTTCAGAAACAGGGCCATGCTGTACTCATCTGCCTCTTTCTGATCTGGCCTCAACCCCTGTAGAGCATTATGACAGTCCCCTGCCCCCACATATCACACATTCAGGCCCTGTCCTTCCCTGCAGCCAATGGGGAGGGGTCCAAATCCAGACGAACTCCCAGGTATGTGGAGTGGTTGGTCCAGACTCTGAAAAACGGCTTCCAGTTCCTCGACTGCTTGAGTCAGAACAGGATAGGTGGCTACCCAAGGTCTGAGAGAGAGAGCGTTGTGAGGTGGACAGGCAGGGAGACACAGCTAGGAGGTCTGAAGCAGCACTGGGAGATGGACAGACAGGAGAACATAGCTAAGGAGGTCTTTGGGAGTTCTGCGAGGTGGACAGACAGCCTGTTATCCAACCCATAGTACTCCTTCAGGCCCCTTTTGCTGTGCTTCCTACTTTCAGTGCTCACACATTGGGTGTAAACAGATGGATACTGAGGCTGCCTGCCCCCAGACCTGCTCCGGGGGTGCATCCCCAAGTTCTGCTGCTTGCAGCCCTGCCTGGGTCCATTTTAGATGGATCCAGTGGATACCCTGGCTCACAGTGCCCCCCTCCCACACACCGTAGAGTTGTGGGCAAATCGCCTGACATTCTAGGCTGGTGTCAGCAACTCTATGTTCTTGCCTGGGGCAACAGCTGGATGAAAGCGGAGCTGCAGTGTGGGTCCATCGAGCAGATGAACAGAAGCTCCACTTCATGCCAGTGTCCTGAGTTTGGCTGGCTTGCTCTGCAGGCAGTGCTCTGGGATGTTTCAGAGCGCCACAAGCGGGTCTGTCCAAGATCTGGTGGGGCACTTTTAAACAGACCGGCCAACCTGGGGGTGAAGTGGGCTGGTGCGGCCAGCACTGGGGCAGCTGTCCATCTAAAAGCACCCATTGTCTATGCAGGCTACAGAGAGTAAGGGCCCTTTGAATTGCCTGGGGCACTTTTTAACAGGGTATCTGAAAGGTTAACATTAAAATGACAAGGAGCAAGAGAATAAAGGAAAAGACCCCGAGCAA
Organism: Sphenodon punctatus; assembly: GCA_003113815.1. Taxonomy (NCBI): domain Eukaryota; kingdom Metazoa; phylum Chordata; class Lepidosauria; order Sphenodontia; family Sphenodontidae; genus Sphenodon; species Sphenodon punctatus. The sequence continues at coordinate 2,585,801 of QEPC01009797.1, read as the reverse complement.
ATATTAACAAGCAACAGTTTGGCCCATGCCCGTGAGGAATCCTGCATTCACAAGGGCACTGAACTGAAATTCAGTTAGGACATGGATTAAGTTTGCTTAACAAACAATGATTTAGGGCACTTGAGGGGAGGTGTCATCTGTGACGTGCAGCACCATGAACTCCACTTCCTAGTGAATCTGTCTTCAAGATGCTTTGGTGCTAAGACCTCTCCACCCTGAGCAACTCATTGCTATAACGCCAGAGCAGCGACTCAAGGTTGTTATCGCCACCTCAAAAGGGCCAGCACCTTTGCTAAGTACTAGGCCCCTAGCAGTTGTTTTAGCTGGAGCAAACTACACTCCAAAGTGCTATCGCTTTAGTCTAGAGTAGGGGCTAACAGGACAGAGTAGGTTGTTCAATCAAATAAGGTGCCGAAATCCAACACTCTAGTTGATCTCCTTGTTGAAATGCTGTGCGGCAATCAAGCAATGGGGGAATGGGATAGTCCCAGAGCAATTATAGTTTATTCCATGCTGTAGGGCACCCCACTGTAAATCCCCAGCCTTGGCAAACTGCCATGCCCCACCATATCTCCCTACTGATCCTACCGTGGAGGCTTTCCTGGAGCTCAGGACCTTTAATTTGCAGGCAGCAGTTCAGCCAGTTGTTCTCTCTGGTCACTGGGGATAGGACTAGAGATAATAGGCTCACATGAAAGGAGAAAAAGATTTAGGCTAAGCATTAGGAAAACCTTTCTACCTACCAATAGTTAGGCAGTGGAATAATTTGCCAAGGGAGACTGTGTAGGTCCCATCACTGGAGGCCTTTAATTTTAAAATAGGTTAGACGGACATCTCTCAGGGACAGTGTAAGTGCTGTGGTTCCTGAATAACGACTAGATAACCCTGGGTGTTCCTTCTAGCACCAGCAAGAAATCCTTGTCACTTGTACTTGATATTCCAGTCCGACCTTGCAGCCTTTGATCTTTCCTGTTTCCGTCACCAACAGAAGTCGACACAGAGTTTTTCCTGGGTAAGAGTAATAAGGTCATTGGAGTAATGGGTAATAGAAGACAGGACACAACCTGAGATTTCTGACTCCCAGTAAGAATATGGGGCATCCATGTACAAGTGCTACCAAAGTGTGGTTGATTACAGACTGCCAGTTGGCTGGACAGCTGTTGCTAACCACCAATCCCGCCTCCAGGTAGGAGAGCCACTAGGCAGGGTGTGTATTTGATTTTAGTAGTACTATTTCTATACTGCCCTTCACGCACAGGAACAGGGTGGCTCACAATCATAAAAAGGTTTGTGAGCACATGAGGGGGCAGGGCTTATTGGGTGAGTGGGCGGGGCTTATGTCCCTCTTTGGCCACATGAAACGTTGGGAGGTACGTGAAGAAAAAATGGTAATATAAACTCGCTGTACTACATCTAGACTTTCCTCTTTAAAAAGGCAGGTCTAGAATTGCAGACGGGTCAGATTCAGAATAGTGCAGACCGTGAGACCGCACAGGGGCCCTATGTGTTTGAAAGGGGGGAGGGGCACAGTGACCCCCCATTACATGAGACCCATGAATAAACTTGAAATGACAACGTGAGTATGAAGCGCACTGGTGTACAATTCAGGGCCTCGAGCCCTCAAATACGAGGAGCCCTGCCTGTTTTCTGGAGGGCTCACAGCAATTTGATGAGGGACCCCCAACACATAGGACCCATGAGTAAACTAGAGCATTATGCTTAACACAGAGGCCTGAGGAGCCTGAAAGCCCTGAGAAGCCTCCCAGACTCTGGTCTTTCTGACTTATAACTTCCCATGCCAATCAGTTCCTTCATTCTCAAGCTCACCCTGTTGGTCTCCCTCTAAGCTTCTAGTTCACCTTTTATAACAGGTCTTGTCTCAGGTGAAGCCACATTGACTCCTGAAGGGGATGTTATGTTTAACTGAAAATCAAACATCAATTATGGTAACTTTTCCCTTTTTCTAATGGGTGCGTTGGTGTGTGCCCATGATCAAACATCCTGTGGTAGGAGGGAGTCCACACATTTATTTATTTATTTTAAAAATGTATACCCCACCACCTCCTGCCACAGGCAGCTTGGAGCAGCTAACAATCTCAGTAAAAACAATAATATTATAACATATTAAAACATCATCATTCCATAAACAGAATAATAATAATAATATAAAAGAAAAAATCCACCCCCCTTCACCATTCCCCACTTCCCACCATCCCATTACCCCTCTCCCTCGCCAAATGCCTGACGGAACAGCCAGGTCTTACAGTTCCTATGAAAGGCTGGGAGGTCAGGGGCCAAACAGGCCCCCACCAGGAGGGAATTCCAGAGGTGCAGTGTGACCACCAAGAACCCCCCATTCTGTGTGGCCCTCCGGGAGACTCAGGGGACCTCCAACACGGCACCCCCGGTGGACTGCAGGGGCCGGTCTAGAACCCGGGGAGTGAGGCGATCTCGCAAGTAGGCAGGGCCCGGGCCGTGTAAGGCTTTAAAGGTCAAAACCAACACTTTGAATCAAGCCTGGAAGACTATTGGCAGCCAGTACAGCTATCGGAGCACTGGTGTAATGTGTTCCCGGTGGCCCAGCCCCACCAGGAGCTGGGCCGCCGCATTCTGCACTAGCTGCAGCTTCCGAGCTGTCACCATAGGTAGCCCCACATAGAGCGCGTTGCAGTAGTCTAACTGAGAGGTAATAAAAGCATGGATGATCGTGGCCAGGTCAGGAACCAAAACCAGCTGCCGAAGCTGCCGCACCAGATGTAACTGGCGGAAGGCACTCCTTGCCACAGCCTCCACCTGGAGATCCAGGTGGAGCTGCGCATCGAGGAGCATCCCCAGGTTCCGTACCTGGGAGGTCAGTGGAGGACAGATCCCATCAATCGAGGGAGCCACCATCTCCACCGCCTTACCTACTAACATCACCTCTGTCTTTTCAGGATTCAGTCGCAGTCAATTAGTCCTCATCCAGTCCCCAACAGCTGCCAAACACTGGGTAAGCACCGAGATTGCCAGGCCTGGGTCGGTCAAAAATGAGAGGTACATTTGGGTGTCATCTGCATACTGATGACACCACACCCCGAACCCTCTGATCACCTCACCGAGCAGCTGCATATACACATTGAACAGGAGAGGGGACAAGACAGAATCCTGCAGAATCCCACATGAGAGGTCTCGGTAAGATGAAAAGCAGTCACTGAGTACCACCCGCTGAGTTCTCTTGGTCAGGAATGAGCGGAACCATTCAAGAACGATCCCGCCCACCCCCGCACTGTCCTGCAGGTGCATCACCAACATCTCATGGTCAACGGTATCAAATGCTGCCGACAGATCTAGCAGGACCAATAGGGTTGAGCGACTCTGGTCCTTTTCACGGGGGAGATCATCCACCAAAGCCACAAGTGCTGTCTCAGTGCCATGACCCAGACACAAGCCAGACTGAGAGGGATCAAGATAACCGACGCAGTCAAGATGTCCATGGAACTGCTGAGCCACCACCCATTCAATACCCTTCCCTAAAAAGGGAAGATTAGAGACAGGCCGATAGCTGGCAGGGGAGTCAGCATCAAGCGATGGTTTTCTGAACAGAGGCCATACCACTGCCTCCTTGAGGCAGCCCGGCACTGCCCTCACACAGGGAGACGTTGACCACCCCAGCCAGCAACGGCCCCATTGTCTCCCAGCAGCTCTTAACCAGCCAGGACGGGCACAGATCTAATTCACAAGAGGTGTTTCGAACCGCCCCAAGCACACCCACCACATCAGTGGGTGTCACCGACTGAAAGTGATCCCACAAAATAGGACAAGCCGGGGCTTCTACACCCTCTACAACCTCCACTGTATTAAATGCAGCATTGAGGTCTTGGTGAATGCGAGTGATTTTCTCCGCAAAATAATCTGCAAAAAGGTCACAGAGGGCAGATGATGACTCAACCCCAGGGTTGACGGAGGCCAGACTGACCAGCCCCCATACAACCCGGAGCAGCTCCGCTGGACAGGATTTAGCCGATGCTATGAGGGAAGCAAAGAACGCCCTCTTTGCTGCCCACATAGTCATGGCATGGGCCCGTAAACTAGCTCTATGCCACAATCTGTCGGCTTCAGTATGAGAAGAACGCCACCGTCGGTCCAACCATCACCCCTCTTGCTTCAGCATCTGCAACTCCTCGGAGAACCAAGGAGGTCTGCGGAACCTCTGCCTGGGCAATGGATGCCTGGGAACTGTTCAGTCGATGGCCTCTGTCAGCCAGATGTTCCATAGCTTGACGAGGTCATTGATGAGACGGTCGTCGAGGTCAGAGGCTAACTCCCCCAGAGTGCCTAGAAACCTCACTGTGTCACACAGCGTCTGGGGGCTGACCATCCTAATAGGTTCCACACCCTTCCGGGGGCAGACATGTGCTAGAAGGGAGATCTGCAGAAGGTAATGATCCGTCCATGACCAGGGCACAGCGGATACCTCCCCCATTAACGGAGCACCTGTCTCAAGGCCAGTACAAAACATGAGGTCAAAGTTATGTCCTCCAAGGTGTGTTGGGCCGATGACTCTCTGGGACAGGCCCATGGTTGCCATGAACTCATGCTCGGCTCCCCTGAGAACTGCGTCGGCGTGAATGTTGAGGTCCCCCAAGACTATCATCTTTGGGCACCGCAACACCACCTCTGACACAGCCTCTGCCAGAACATGCAGGGAGGCTGCCGTACTGGTAGGTGCATGGTATACCAGCAACACTCCCAAACTGTCCCCCGCCAAATCAAACACAAGATGGAAACCTTCAATGCAGCTGGTGCTGTACGGAATACCTGGCTGGAACAAGATCAGCCAGAATAGGCCTCGATTCATTGTCCAGCCAGGTTTCCGTAATACACACGAGATTACCTCCTGGACCATTGTTGCCTTATTTGCCACCAACCTCGCATTTAACACCACCAAAACTGGGCCGGGGGTCCCCTGACCAAGTTCCACATGCTCACCTGCCTGTTGGAGGAGGGGTAAGCGGGATGTGCACTAGGCATCTCTCCCACCTCACCACTTCCCCTTCCCTCCCCCTGAGACCATACTTCCCCTGGCCTGTCACAACCCCAATAGCTGCGCCTACCCGCCCCCCGGCTGCCCCCGCAGCCCCCTGGCTGTCCCGCCCAGGCTGTGAGTGAGATCCCCCCATCCCTTTCACCCAAGTATCCCTCCCCACCCACCTCCCCACTCCCCCTTCTCCCTGGGACTCCCTCTCTCACAAGGAGTCCCCCCTCCCTATCATTCGGGCACTCCCCCCTGTCTTCCCAGGAGGCAACGCCCACGCCCCTCTCCCCGGGACTCCCTCTCTCACTGGGAGTCCCCTTTCCCTATTATTTGGGCAATGCCCCCCCTCACGGGGAGGCCTCTCCCACCGTCCCCAAGGGCCACCCCCATCCTCTCACCAGGGGGGTTGGACCTTTCCTCCCTAACCCAATCCTCTTGCCCCCCGCCCTCATAGAACACATGCCTCATCCCCCCCAAAAACCCCTTAAAAACACAAAACTAAAAATACAAATAAAAGCCTCCCACCCCATGTCCCCTTGGTCCTGCTAAGGGTCATGCCTAAGGGCCCTTAGGTGTGCTGCCGGCTGCACGCACCTGCGGCGCTCGCCAGACAACAGGCTGCTTTTGGCTGTGCCAGGCCCAGAAGTTCTGGCCGTGCGCCCTTGCCCCACCCCCCTCCTCCACATGACCCTTTTGCACAGGGGACCCAATTTCTTGTATCCAGTACTGATTTCTGAAAGGTTCACGTGTAATTCCTGTGCTATTGTACAGCCCTCTGTGGCAGGGTCAGGAGTAGAGATTAAACGAGTTCCCGCAAAAACAGGTGTATCTGTCGAAATTACGGTACCCAACCTGGTAGCATTGGATATTGATCAGTGGTACCCCATTAGTGCCAAATGGGCTACCCAATTTAACAATGGCAATGGCAATATCCAGTATTTTGAGTAACTGGGTGCCTCACTCAGGATTTGGGGATCAACAGGCACCCAACAGCTAGCCAGGATTTTGGGTATTACCTGTGGGAATCAAATTAGCTACCAATTTCATCACTAGTAAGAACCAACACTTCCTCTCCTTTCTGAAGAGGGCTCTGTGACAAACATCCTCATGTGACTTACAGGTGAATAATCCACCACCAACTAGCTCGCAATGCTCCCACACTTTCCCTGGTGAGACAAGTCCTTTGGCTTCCAGACTCTGGTCTTTCTGACTTATAGCTTCCCATGCCAATCAGTTCTCCCATTATGGAGTTCTCCCTGTTGGTCTCCCTCTAAGCTTCTAGTTCAGCTTTATAAAAGGTCTTGACTCAGGTGAAGCCAATAAATCTCAAGGCAGGTATGGCCTACGTGCTGTTTAGTGCAGAAATGACTGAATAGTGGATTTTGTATTTGCTGATATAACTTGCATTTTTGGATAGGCCAAGGGGTCTGTTTCTGACCGGATTCCATTTTTGATGGATCTGGTCAGTTCAATTGGTCTGAACAAAAAATGGAATGAATGATCATTCTGATTTTTGCTTTCTAGAATGATTGAATATTTTTTGTCCATTTTGTGCATGCACAAAAGGCAGCAGCTCTAGGCAGAATGGTGGTGCTGTTGTGGTGGACACCATTTTGTGCATATGCAGTATGGCCAGGCATCATTTTTTCCATGCACAAGATGGCCGACAAATTCTGATCAAAATTTTGACAGCTGTTCCATTTCTCAGAACTGTTCTGTGAAAACGGAAGGACTTTTTCATTTTGGCCCTAAATGGGCCTCCAAATAATATCTGCAACCACATATCTTTTAATTTAGATACTCCCTTTCAGTTCCTTGGCTTATTTTGTTATTTCATCTAGTTTGGTTTGGTTATTCTAGTATCTTGGTTACTTTGTTTTGGCTGTTGCACATGCACATTAGCATTAAACTAACTGAAATAATAGAAAATAAACTATCTGAGTATTTGAGCATCTTCCAGCAGAGCATTAAACATTGCAGCTGTCATCCATCCCATGTTCTCTCTCAACTTCCCTGCAGCTGGTGATTGTATACATCCACTTGATCCCATAGTTGCCATTAGTAAACATCCTAGCATATATTTTATAACATTTAAGTTGCATGCACATATTTTGTGAGCTTGTTTTTGCTATTTGTAGCAATAGCTCTGCTACTATCCTGAATGCCTGGGTAAAGCAGTATATAAAACCTGGGCACAATGGAATCTTTCTCCTCCTGCATTAAGAGGTTTGCTCACATGTCCATTCTCATACTTGTCAAGACTGTGAGTAAATTAGTAAGCTATAACCTTCATGGAGGGAAGATGAATGCACATGTAGTACACCAGTAAATATTATAATACACACTTCCAGCTCCTATAAAGCTTTCTTTCTTAGCCCATCACAATTTTATATTTCTGGAAATCCACAGCTAATTAAGCTGTTGCACTGTGAGTTTACTCACAACAGAGGAAACTATTTCAGCAGATGCAAATGGTGCCAAAAGAGACAGAGAAATTCATGTGTCTTAAAAGGCATCTCTGACTTTAATGGTTATGACTGGAAATCTGGATAATTTCCCACACTACAGATGTTGGACACGCATGGTAAAAATTTCAAAAGTGCCTAAGTGATTTAGGAGATGAATCCCATTCTGAAAAGGGACCTAGGCACTTAGGAGTCTAACAGTTTAGGATTGTGCCAGCAGAGTTATTTCAGGATCAGTCTGCCTATCTGACTGAAAGTCTGTGGGGTTTAAGATCCTAAGGCTGTAGTTCCCATACTATTTATGCTGGAATAGTCTCCCCAAAGTCAATGGAGAAAGTGATTTGACAAACAGAACAAAAAGTACTTTGCTGGTTGGGAAAATTTTATCCACACAGATAAGATGTGTCTCATGTTGTGTTGTTTACTATGACATATGTATCTATATTAGAGCCAAACCAAATAGTAAATTTGTTATCCACTGGAGAGCAAGTGTTCCCTTCCCATCAGGAAATACCTACCATTTGGGAGCCCTTGTAACCGTTTGTCAGTATTTCTCCACTGGTCAGCCATTTCATGCTTCTGTCGTCGTAAGATAGGCACCGGCAATTTTCTGACATTTCTGTCACTTTCTGGGATTTTTCAGGATTTTCCGGGACTGTTCAGAATTTTTGGGGCCTTTTGGAGCTGTTATTTTGCCTCTGTTTGCAGCCCTTTTGCACTGCTTAGCTGGTATATAAGGCATAAGCTACTAAGCATAATTGGTAGCAGCTCAGTTCATGTTGTGTTCAACTGGAAAAAATTAGTAAAAAAATTAGCAGAACCCCCAATAAGTCTCCTCATTGTGGGAATGAAGGTGAATAACCTGTTTCCAATGGGTGATTTTAGACGTGACGGGATGCCTTTGGCCCCATCACGGAATCACCCTTTTGATTCCCTGCCGGAATCGCCCCGTCACAGCCAGCAGACATGCCGGCCGATCCTGGCGGGGAAACTGGGGGAGGGGCAGGGGGGGCTGCACGGCGCAACATGTGGCCGCACAGCCCCACCCCCCATGCTCCCCCAGACGCCCGACCTCTGGGAGATGGGCGGGTGCAGAGGCCAATTCGGCTGCTGCGTCCAATTCCGACCCATGGTCTGGGCCACAGCCCGGAATCGGCGTCGGTAACAGACGTTACCAGCCGCCGATTCTGGGCCGTGGTTCAACTAACCACGCTTTCGGCGATGGTCCCTGGATCAGCCTTGAAAGTGTGGTTATTTTGATTTCCGCCGGAGGTTCACTGTGGTGAACATCTGGCGGGCATCAAACAGATGTTACAGAACCATTCCTCACTACAGGGTATTATCTGTGGTTGAGCGTGATCTCGTAACGTCTGAAAATACCCAATGGAAACAACATTCACTGCAATTACTCATTTCAGGCCTGTTTTCCCATTGTCAGTATCTTCCATTCCAGATAGTCTGGCAACTATCCAGCTTTTAACCAACAAACGGAATGACTGGATAACCTGATAATATTGCAGTGTTTAATCAGCTTACTATGTTACTGTAACCGTATTAATGCATTACTGCATAACGAAATATTTACCATTGCTAGTCTGAAATCAGGTCTGGAGTAAGGGAGAGTAAAAAGGAAAGTAATTATAGACAAACTGTAAATGGCAATATGGTAAACAACAATACAATAAACAGCAATATGATATTATGTGGTAACACAGTAAATTGGTAAAACGGTTAACCAAACAATCAGTTACCACTTGGTAACTGGTCATTGCCAGATACCATAGATCAGATACCATGGATCCAGTTGGATACCGGTTAGCAGTAGCTAACCATTTCACCTCCAATCTAGATTGACAAAAATAGTGTTGGGAAGACTAGAAATATTTTCTTACGCTAGGGAAATATCATAAGATCTTCTAAAGCTCCAGTTTTGTTGTGCATTGTCTTGAGGGCACAGAAGTTTGGCTGAGTGATTAATGGCATGTGAGTGTATTAGTATATCTAGCCTGTGCATGTGTCTATGAGTATTGGTTTGAACAGTGAGAGGGATTAAGTAGTTTGGGTTCTGGTAAGTGTGCTCTGGTGAGGTGATGGATTCAGAAGTAAGCATTCATCCTCTTGGATGTGGTCCCAATTTGAGTCAGATGTTCAGGTTATGACCTGAATGGCGTGACACATTGAGGAATCTAGAGAAGGTGGTTTACCAGGGAGACATACAAGCCATTTATGACTTCTCAAAAAAATCACTCTTCCAGTGAATAACTCTGAACACAAAGAGCTAGATTATGCCTAGCCTGCATGAATGGGAAAGAAAGTGTGGGGGCAAAAGGGTACGTGGAAGGCTTGGTGAATTGTGCACTGCTGCAATTGTGGTACTTTCTGCAGATTTTCCTACTTTGGCCAAATTCTTGCAGAAATTATTTTTTTATTTATACAATTTATACGCCACCCCCTCCTGCCTCAGGCATCTTGAGGCGGCTCACAATATATTAAAACATTAAAACATTAAAATAAACCATATTAATATCCGTTAAAACAATATAAAACCCCATCCCCCCCAACCCAACTCACCCACCCAATCTCCCTCGGGAAAGGCCTGGTGGAACAGCCAGGTCTTACATCGTCTGCGGAAAAAGGGGAGGTCATCAGGCAAGCAAATCTCCAATGGGAGGGAGTTCCACAGCCGTGGCCAGCCACGGAGAACTCCCCCCTCATAGTAGACACCCGGGAAACCCGGGGAACCCCAGGGAGGGTGCCTCCATCTGACCGCAGGGGCCGCTCCAGGACCCAGAGGGTGAGGCGGTCCTAAAGATAGGCAGGGCCCAAGCCATTTAGGGCTTTAAAGGTCAGCACCAACATCTTGAATTGAGCCTGGAAACCTATTGGCAGCCAGTGCAGAGAGCGAAGCACCGGTGTTATATGCTCACGTTGGTCCGTCCCCGTTAAGAGACGGGCCGCCGCATTCTGCACCAGCTGCAGTTTCTGAACCAATACCAAGGGTAGCCCCACGTAGAGTGCGTTGCAGTAGTCCAGTCTTGAGGTAATAAAAGCTTGGATGACTGTGGCCAGATCCGAGTCTGAGACATACGGCCTCAGCCGATGCACCAGATGTCTTAGTATGCATGAAAGAACCCAAACAGTTTCCTCATTCCCACTTCCACTTCAGCACTGGAAGAAAGGAGAGCATGACTAGAAGAGGCAGCTTGGGGCAGAATACTTTAGCAAAACATATAGTAGACCAAAAGCTTAGCTACTAAGCCACACTGATGTTGCTGCTTCACCTCAGACCAGTCCCTCTCATCTCTGCTTTCCTTCCCTTACTCCAGGGGTGGGGAACCTTATGCCCAGGGGCTAAATTGAACCATGGCAGGTTTTTATTTGGCCCATTTCCAGTTCCTTGATCTGGCCCGTCTATCCAGTTTCTACTCTAAAGAACTGAAAATCTGCGTTCAGGGTAAGGGAGAAGAGATGAGGCCATGCACACAAGTATAAGGGACAGATCCATGACACAGATTCATGGTCTGGACCCTCCCCTACCTGAGTGCACTCCAAAGGCACCTCCACCTCTAAACTTTATGTGACTGACTTTCTGAGCTTGTACTAATTTTTCATTTGATCCTTGGAAGGGAAAAGGTTCCTCACCTCTGATGTAGCATTTTCAGCATCCTTCCTATAAGTCCCCAGACCAGTGAACAAGAGAAAAAAATACATGGAAAACTCCTTAAGTTCCCAAATTCTCAGTAGCATCAGATTGCTTGTATAGTGGGAGACAAAATTCAAAGGGGCTAACACTGTTTCTCCCTTTCGAAACCACTAAAACCCCACAAGACTTCAAAGCAAGTATTTTATCTTCACCACTGGCTCTACAAATTCTAAGGTCAGCCAAACAATAAAACCAAACAATACAACCAAACAATAAAAGAATTATCCATACGTCTTTCTCACTCCCACTACCTTACTTCTCTCTTAATGGAATCCCTACCCACACTCCATTCCCCCCCCCCCCACTATAATAGGGAAGCACCCCAGCCCCGGTGTTCTCACCCGCTACCCTGGCTATCTGTATCTCAGTCAGACACAGTCCCTTCCCAAAGGGTCCAACAGTACCTGTTGTCAGTCCTGTAGTGTCCACAGTAACTTTCACTCTCCTTGGCTCTGTAGGCGAGCTCCAGCTCAAGCCCCAACTCGAGCCCTCATCCAGGTGAGTCTCTGGGGTCCTGTTGATCCTGTCCCACCTGAGGGTGAGTTCTCCCAGGATTTCAGTCTGACTCGAGCCAGGTCTCATGACTCAGCTTCCGAAGTTCCGCCCCTTCCACTTGGTTCCGACCCCACTTTGAGTTCTCAACATGCTTCCCACTCAGGGCCTCCACTTCTCTCTGGTTCTTCACCTCTCCTGCAAGTGAGTTCCCTGCTGACTACCCACAGACTTCAGATCTACATACCTGCCCCCAAATGTCTTTCGCCTGATCTTCCTTAGGGTTTTATCTTTAAAGGGCATTCATCCTATCACCTGCATATCTTCTTAAATGATCAGGGGCTCCCAGCCCACACTGCTACACCCACAATGCAAATAATAGATGATAAAACCCACCGCAATCTATTCCATCCACTCCTGCTCCCTTGCCTCTCATCCAAGGAAGTTCCCCTCCTCCATAGATTCCCTATGTTCATTCCCCACTCTCATGGGAGGGGGGGCAATGGCATTCTTATCTACCTCTCAATCCAACTCTCCCACCCTTCCACCCTCCATCACTACATTCCCCCATCCCATAACATAGAGCATAATGGATATCTCTTATTTCAGACCCTACAGCTCTGTAGAACACAATACGCATCTCTTATTTCAGAGTCCTGCAGCTCTGTGGTGTCCCCTATTTTGAAATTTTGGTCTTTCAGACCTAAGCATGAGCTCCTCAAATAGGTCAAGGTGATCCACCTGTCTGTGAAGTTCAAAATACCTTACTCAGCTGGATACTAGCTGAACTCTTCTCAGCTTTCCACTCCCCCACAAGTCCTGAACACTTGGTCCTTGGGATAGGGGTAGCCCTTCTCCCTTACCCCACTCTGTCCAAAACTTAGGTGAAAATTTATCTGTCCTGTGTTCCTGTTTGGGTGGAAACATATAACTGAAAGAGGCCATTATTGGCCTTTTTGCCAATGCTTTGTTAGTTTGTTTACTGCTGAATCAACCATCTCTTTGTTCTAACCAAAAAAAATAGGCAGTGGAATCTTTTAGTAGTGACAGCACCCCCAAATACCTTAAAATATCCTATAATTGCAAAGGCAGCCTAGCTGATTCTATGCAGCCTGTCTAATCCAGGTTTGACCTTGTGATGCTAAAAGCACTGGACTTCCTCCATAAAGTTGTTTTGAAGCAACTCCTTCTGGGGAAAGTCCACCTACATATTTTGCAACCTAAGCACTAGAAGTGCACAAGCTGTCAGCTGTTTTTAACGTTGTGAAGATTAATCTTCCTAAGAACTTGGTTTGGGCTGGGCTGGAAATCCATCAACTAAAAGGAGGACAAAGAGAAAATAACCCCTACCCAAAAATCCACCCCCTCGCCCATCTCCCCCGCCAAATGCCTGGTGGAACAGCCAGGTCTTACAACTTCTCCAAAAAGAGGGGATATTTGGGGCCAATTGGGACCCCACCGGAAGGGAGTTCCACAGCCATAGTGTGGCCACCTGCATGGCCCCCTGGAAGATGGACCTCAAGCAGGGCGCCCCCAGATGACCGCAGGGGTCGATCCAACACCCAGAGCGTGAGGCGGTCCCGCAGGTAGGTAGGACCTATGCCATTTAGGGCTTTACAGGTCAAGACCAACACCTTGAATCGGGCCCGGAAAACCACCGGCAGCCAGTGCAGAGAGTGGAGCACTGGCATAATATGCTCTTGGCGGCCCGGTCCTACCAGAAGCCAGGCGGCCACATTCTGCACCAACTGCAGTTTCTGAGCCATCACCACAGGTAGCCCCGTGTAGAGTGAGAGGTGATGAAAGCATGGATGATGGTGGCCAGGTCAGTGCCTGAAACAAATGGCTGAAGCCGTTGCACCAGACGTAATTAGCGAAAGGCACTCCTTACCACAGTCTCCACCTGGACATCCAGGTGGAGCTGCGCGTCAAGGAGCACTCCAGACTCCATACCTGGGATACCAATGGAGGGCAGACCGCGCCAATAACGGGGGCCACCATCGCCATCACCTTACTCACCAACATCACCTCCATCTTGTCGGGATTCAGCCTCAGATGGTTAGTCCTCATCCAGTCCCCCACAGCCGTCAAACACCAAGTAAGCACCGAGACTGCAGGGCCTGGGTCTGTTGAAAAAGAGAGATACAGCTGGGTGTCATCAGCATATTGATGACACCACACGCCGAACCTCCTGATCACGTCACCATGTGGCTGCATGTATACGCTGAACAGGAGAAGGGACAGAACTGAACCCTGAGGGACTCCACATGAGAGGTCTCGGTATGATGAAAAAAACTCCCCAAGAACCACTTGCTGTGTTCTACTGGTCTGGAAAGAGTGGAACCATTCAAGAACAGTCCCGCCCACCCCCACAGTCGTGTCACGAACATTTCATGATCAACTGTATCAAATGCAGTTGAAAGATCTAATAGAACCAGCAGGATCGAATGACCCCGGTCCATTTCCTGGCGCAGATCATCCACCAAAGTCACAAGCACAGTCTCAGTGCCATATCCCGGATGAAATCCCGACTGAGAGGGATCCAGATAATCGACGCGGTCAAGATGTCCCCACAGCTGCTGAGCCACTACTTGTTCAATAACTTTCCCTAAAAAGGGTTAGAGACAGGCTGATAGCTGGCAATTTATGGCAAGAACCTTCAGACTTTGTCCAACTGAGGGCCACATTGGTAACATGCCAAGGGACCTGAGAGCTGCTTATAACTTACATAAAGCAGAACAGACGGTGGCAGCCCCAACCTTTAGAATGGGTATATACCACCCAGGGAGGATGCTCAACTCGGGGGGGTAAACGTGCTTCCCTTCTTGGAGGATGAAGCATGTTGCAGACGTCCCTGCTTTGCACAAATTAGGTGCAGTGCACCCCTGGGGCATCCTGGCCAAGTTCATGGTGCAGCCAAGCTTAGGACACCGCAGCAAACATGAAAAGGGAACCAATTAACAATATCACCAAGCGACTTGAGTAGCGGTAAGTTGGAGCAAAGTGGACATTGTATGTAAGGACTTGCGGTCCTCATAGGCTACAGCTTGGTACTGGCATCAAGGGCAGCTGGACTGTCACAGTCCAAAGGCCAGCTTTGCTTTATAAGAATTCCTTCACTGGCCACAATCATGGTAATACAACCATCTACCCATTACCAATGAAAGAGAACACACATATGAAAATAACAGGGGGGAAGGTGGAAGGGAGGGGGTGCCAAGCAGTCCAAGTATCCAAGCAACAATAACTGTGATTGCTTTTCTCATTTTCCAGATCTGAATCTATCTGCATTTGGTCTCGTTCCTAACTGCTTTATGAGGCATCTCAAGCTGTGTAAACAGTAATGTAATAATGGCAGATCACAATGCACTTATCACAGCCGATGAAGAATGGCCTACCAGCCAAGCAATATGCTCTCTCTAAACGATATAATGCTTCTTGCAGACAGGAATATTAATCACCCCAGGAACTGACAGGATCTGATGGAACAGACTGTTATTAATACTATCTCCTCTGGAAGCATTTGCAATGGTAATAGTGATTTTAATAATGCCGAGACAAAATAAGCTAGGTTGGGCTGTTTCACAGCAAAATGGGAATTATGAGGCGATACATAAATACGACTAATTCATGAAGGGGATGGGCCAGATGTCTCCCTTGACAGTTCAGACATCGTTAGGAGGAGGGTACTTTTCTTCTTTTTCTTCTTCTTTTTTTAAGGCCATACTTGCTTCATCCATTGCCAAAATCTTGTTAAAAGGATAATTCAGTTATCGTCCTTGTGCTGCCTTCCAGAAACTGGATGTATTAGAGGGACTTTATATACAAATTCTGCCTCAGGCAATTGACTATTATTTTATTATTCTAATCTTCCTGGATCCCTCAGAGCCTCGGAAACCAAATTCATATCAGAGGCAGATGAATGTTAATGGCGCTTCAGAATCCTCTTGCTCTTCCCAGGGGTCTAATAAAAGAATAGAAGCACATGTCGGAGGTCAACACGGAGTTCTAGGAAATGGCCCATTATGGGGCTGGTGGCGTTATTATGATTGGGATTTTATTTATTTAGCACCAGTGGTGTACCTGGGGCTTTAATGAGGACAAGTGTCTTGACCTGAGGAAATGACGGTGTAAATCATGAATTTATGAGCTAAATAATGAGGTCCACTGCAGGTCACAGACCTGGAAGCCAAGAGAACTGAGTTCAGTTGTCACCTCTGCTGCATAATTCCTTGCCGAGCTGGATTAACACATGGGGCTTTCAGGTCTGTAACCTAGGGTCTTGCGTTTTTAGGGATCCCTGAAAATATCCCTTTCTTCCTCTCTCCACCCCTCTCCCATTGGTTTTCTCTCTCTCCTTCTCCCTTCCTCTTCCATTGGCTGGAAGCATAGGCAGACTGGGCTCATTTTAAAGCAGCTTGCAGGGCGGCTTCTCAGAGCATGTGATGGGCAGCAGCAGGGGTGCCCCCTCAGAGAAAGCGAGGGGTTGGGTGGCAAGGAGGAGGAAGCAGTGGCGGCTTCTGCAGTAGGCTACTCAGAAAGAGGAGCCTGGAATATGTATACTCTCTAATAGTACCTTTTTGGATGGTATAGTAATGGGTTTTGTTATCTTGTACCACCTCCCCAGCAGTGTAAGGTTTGTTCTGGAGTCAGCAGAAAAAAGGGGCCATTAACATCTCATTAATCCACCTGAACAGTCTCGGTTGTTGCTATGGTTATTCATTGCTGGGGGGGCATGGATAGGGCACCTTTTCTTAGCTCAAGAAGCTTGGGATAAGCACTGCTATCAAAGAACAAAAAAATGGTAACAGCCAGGCTGGAGAGAGCTGTGTGCCTGGAATCAAGATGAAAACTAAATTCAGTAGGAGGGGTGTTTGTGAGAGATGGTTCTTTCGTGTGCTGAAATAGACTGTTCCTGCTTCCATAGGGCTGGTTTGGAACTGTTCCAATTTCAGACATTTCCACAAAAACTGAACAGTTGTCCAATATTTCAGCTGGAATTCTGATCAGAAAATATTCCGATCCCAATCCTGGTCGAAATAATAATAAAAAGCAAAAATAATTGATTATGATTATTCAGTCTAATTGTTTCATCCCTATGCTTCCGTCTGGGATCCTCTGAGTGTCTTTAAAACTAGAACCAAAGTCAGTGCACCTATTTGAGAATGTTGATGTTTTAATAGGCTGAGTTGTAACTTGAACCATTGGTCCTGCATGTACAAATGTTCACACAGAGCCTCTCTCAAAGCCATCCTTTATTTCCAACTCAATCCCTAAGTTAGTCAGTTGGCTATTACAAGTTTTGCAAATGCATGCTAATTCATGCAAATTAGGGGTGGCATGAAGTATACCTCTTTTTCTTAGTCAAATGTTGGAGGGTAAGAGTATGAGCACAGGAGAGATCAGCTGGGGGAGTTCTGGCTTTACTGGGAGGCTGCAGTTGTGGGCACCAAAGGACCTTCCTAGGGGACTTGGGAGAGACGGAACAAGGCAGGAGGCAAAGGGAGGCAAACTAGGAGGAAAGCAAATCCAGAAGCTAGAGGGGAATTAGGGCCACATCAGATGTAATCAGGTTGTGTTTCCTGGGTGTTGGTATAGACACCTATAGAATGAACAAATGCACAACCGTTATAGAATAATTACTTGTGAGCAAGCTGCAAATTACAGTCTTTGCCTTGCTTTGTTTATTGTATGCATTTTGTAAGCTGCCCTGAGCCTTTTGAGGGAGGGGTGGGGTAAAAATTTAAATAAATAAACAAACAAATTTTAAAAATTGGATTAATCATCAACAGTTGGCTACAAATGTGTGATACATACTATTAGAAATTCAAACCAGGCTGATCAGCTGTGCTTGTTATAAGAAGTCACATGGTAGTGTTTTGGTTCTCTGATTGGATGAACATAACTCAGGGGTGGCAGGAAGGATGTTGTCTGGGACTCTTAAAGGCAAAGGGCTCCCCTCAGGATCACAGGTGACTAGCCTCCAACAAGGTAGTGCCAGTGATCATTACTGGGGCACCATGGTAGCTCTAGTGGCCCCAGGAAGGGGAGAGCAGTAGAAAGCAGATTTGAAACAGGGCTTGAACAATATCAGAGGGGCCCAGAGGCCTCCCAAAGCCAGAGAGTGGGAGGAGAGGCTCTGAGAGGAAGAGGCTTCATGCAAGTAAGGATCACAGCAAGGAACAACAAGGGAGAAGAGAGGTGCTGGGAAGGAGCAAGGGTTCAGGGAGTAAGGCAGGCTAGAAGAGGAAGAAGAAAGGAGGCACAAGGGAAAACCAGGGCCGCATAGCCGGGAGTAAAGGAAGGATTGCAGGAGGCAAGGGAGTGGTAACACAAGGGGGGGAGGGTAATCAGAGGGAGGATGACCGGGAACAGGGGGAGAAACAAGTACTAGGCTACTCTAGAGTGAGGAGGCTATCACGGTCCAGAGGAGGGAAAGGAAGCTCTAGATCACTTGTAAGAGAAGAAGGATTGCCGTAGATCGGTTTACCCTTATCCTTGCCACATGGACCTGCCTGCTGTCATTCGCATCGTAACCAAGCCAAGTACGTGCACTTGAGACCTCGCATCTTCATGAATGTTAGACCCCTTGTCTCTCCCTCTGTTCCCCTTCCTATGTCTCTCCCCCAGCTCCTGTCTCTCAGATTGTAAGCCCTAGGGGCAGGGACCTTGTCTATTTTATTACTTTGTAAAGTGCCAGGTACACTGCTGGTGCTATATAAATGTTTGTTAATAATAATAATAGTAGACAAGGGGGGTTTCAAGGACTAAGTGGGACCAAAATAGAAAGACAAGAGTAACCACAGCTAGAAACGGAGAGCAAGAGTAGGAGAAGGGCACAGCCAAAGGCTAGGGGGAACTAAGCCAGGAACCAAGGACTTGGGAGAGACGGAACAAGGCAGGAGGCAAAGGGAGGCAAACTAGGAGGAAAGCAAATCCAGAAGCTAGAGGGGAATTAAACCAGGAGGACACAAGGGCTTTGGGGAGACAAGGAACAAGGCAAGAGGCAATGGGGAAAGAAAGACACAAAGAACAAGGGTGTCAAACACAGCTAAAGAGGAAACAAGCAGAGATTAAGGGCGCATTCAGATGTGTGTTTAAATTGCACAGCAGCGGCGGCAGCGGCATCGTGCGAGTTAAAGCAACACGCACTGCCAGGTTGGTGTGAATGCACCAATTCAGCGTAACGCGAACTGCTGGAGTGTGGTTTTCAAAGCTGCTTGGAGCAGCTTTTAAAACCGCACTCCAACAGTTCGCGTTACGCTGAAATGTGCGCACTCGGTGCATTCACACCAACCAGGAAGTGCGTGTTGCTTTAAATCGCACGATGCCGCCGCTGCTGCTGTGCAATTTAAACGCACATCTGAATGCAGCCTAATTTTCTTATTTATTTATTTTCAAAATTTATATCCCGCTTTCTCCTGCCACAGGCGGCCCAAAGCGGCTAACAACAATACATATAATATACGAAAAACATTTCAATTCAATTAGAAAAAAAACAGATAAGGATTCAGGCAGAACAAGTGAGAAAACACAAGCCAAGCAAGAGGAATCAAGGGTCCAGACAAGGCCAGGCAAGAACAAGGAGAGAAGTAAGTTGTTCCACCAGCTCCCTGCTGCTCCTAGCATGCCTTTCTAGCCAGTGAGAGCCAGTCAGGAGCCAGCAGGCAGAGCTAGGGAAGCTGCCCAGGAAGGAGGGCATGGTTGGGGCATAAGGCAGAGCAGGGCTACACAAGCACATGTGAACAATGCCTGGGAGGCTGGAGCAGTGGTGCTGAGAGCCCAGTCACCACCTCAGAAGCACAGAGGATGGAGGCTCGAGACCAGGTCCTGACAGTACCCCCTTAGTTCAGGCTCTCCTGGACCCACCTGGGACTGAGGCAGTGGGATATAGATCAGAACAAGGAAGGGGACCACGGAACTGGGTACCAAGGATTGAATACCTTGGTGGGGGCCAGGGTTGAAGTAAGTAAAAACTGCAAAACCCAGTGGGAGGCTAGGGTTGAAATGAGATGTAAAAGGAAACAAACAAGACCGACAGTAAGAAAACCCGACATGAGCATTTAGTGCAATGGGCCAGCTGGTGCCTGCAACCAGGCAACCTTGCAGAGGGTCATCCCCTAGATACGTTGTGGCCAGAGGAAAAACACTATGACAAGGCAGGATGAACATGGGTAAAAGTACTCCGTGAACTCAGTGGATGGATGAGGCTGTCCATTGCATGTCATGGTCCAGCGACAACAGTAGGTGAGTGGTAAGGGTAGACCAGGTTGCTAGAAAGCCAATGTGATCAAATGGTGGTACCCTGGAAGTGTCGAGGGGGAAGTGCACTGCCTGGTAGGTGTTGCTGGAGAGTAAGATAGTAGGCCTATGCTGAGAACAGATCAAACTCCTGGGAGCACTTCATGCCTGAGGAGAGAGATACATTATGTGCTGAGGGTAGATTAAGTTCCTAGAAGTATGTTGCTGTTGGTCTGTAATGCTACACAAGCACCAAGGGTGGATTATGCTTTGAGAAGCATATTGTGGCCGAGCAGGAATATTCAACAAACATTGAACTACCCCACTGGAGATATACTGCAGAGAAGCAGGAACACCAGCTGGATGCAAAGAATGAGTCGAGCCTCCAAGAACATGGTGCGGCTGGGCAGGAAAACCAGACAGATGCCCAAGGTGGGTCGGGCCCTTAAGAGAATGGTGTGACTGGGCAGAGGTGCTAGCTGGGCAAAGAAATGGAACTGAGGTGGAGGTCTGTCATGACCAAGTCAATACTTTGCTTCGAAGCTCCTGGAACGTGTCGTCTACTCCCGCTGCCTGAACCTCCTCTCGGCCAACTCCTCCCTGGACCCTCTCCAGTCCGGCTTCCGCCCCCTCCACTCTACTGAAACTGCCCTGGCCAAGATCACCAATGATCTACTTGTCGCTAAATCTAAGCGCCACTACTCCGTTCTTGTCCTCCTTGACCTCTCTGCTGCCTTTGACACTGTCGACCACTCGCTCCTCTTGGACTCGCTTTACTCTTTGGGCTTCCATGGCTCTGTCTTTGACTGGTTCTCCTCCTACCTCTCTGACCGCTCCTTTAATGTCTCCCTCCCCGAGTCGACCTCCCCCTCCCTTCCCCTCTCGGTTGGGGTTCCCCAAGGTTCTGTCCTTGGTCCTCTCCTCTTCTCTATCTACACCCTGTCCCTTGGAAAAATTATTGCCTCCCACGGATTCCAATACCATCTCTATGCTGATGACACCCAACTCTATCTCTCTACCCCCTCTCTCTCCTCCTCTATCCGCTCACGCCTCGTCGACTGCCTCTCTGATATCTCCGCCTGGATGTCCCGACGCCAACTCAAACTGAACATGGCCAAAACTGAACTCCTCATTTTTCCTCCATCCCCCTCCTCTCCCTCTGACCTGACCATCTGTATTGATGGGGTCACCATCCGTCCTGTTCTCCGTGCCCGCAGCTTGGGCTTCATTTTTGACACGCACCTCTCCTTTAAACCTTACATTGACTCTGTGGCCAAATCCTGCCGATTCGCTCTCCTCAACATTGCCCGCATACGCCCCTTTCTATCTATCTCCTCGGCCAAAATCCTTGTTCATGCCATGGTTATCTCTCGCCTCGACTACTGCAACCTCCTCCTTGCTGGCCTCCCTCGCTCCCACCTGTCCCCCCTTGTTGCAATCCAAAACTCTGCCGCCAAGGTCATTCACTCTGCCCGTCGCTTCGACCATGTGCGGCCTCTCCTCCTCTCCCTTCACTGGCTCCCCCTTCCTGAACGTATCCTGTTCAAACTCCTGGTTTTCACGTTCAAATCGCTCCATGACCAAGCTCCCCCTTACCTCTCGGACCTAATCGCCCTACGCACTCCTGCACGCATTCTCCGCTCTTCCTCTGTCCCCTCCCTCGCTCTCCCTCGCTTCTCCTGCTCGCCCAACCGCCTTCGTCCCTTCTCCCTCGCTGCCCCACATGCCTGGAACTCCCTCCCTGCCGACATCCGCCTTGCCTCCTCCCTCCGCTCCTTCAAATCCCTCCTCAAGACCCACCTTTTCCATGCTGCCTTTCCCAATGCCCTCTAGTCTTTCCCCTTGCTCTTACTGTCAGCCCTCCTCTGCTGACTGCTGCTACCAACCACCTTGTAACCAAGCCAAGTACACGCACCTGAGACTTCGCATCCGCCTGAATGTTTGTTTGTCTTCTCCCATGTCTCTCCCACTGTCCCCTCTCCTTGTCTCCCCCTCCTTGTCTTTTAGATTGTAAGCCACAGGCAGGGACTGCATCTGACTGTATGTTCTGTACAGCGCCAGGTTGCAACTGGCGCTTTATAAATGTTTAATAATAATAATAATAATAATAATAATAAGGAAACAGTCCCTTCCAGGGATACCGCTATTGTGGGCAAGGAGGTAGCCGTAGATACTGGCACCAAGGCAGGAGTTGAATCAGGAGGTAAAGACCTGGCAAGAGGCTCAGTAAGAGATCAGCCCAGCTCTCAGCCCAGCCAGCACCCCAAAAGCCCAGAGGATGGGGGTTCTAGGTCAGGTCCTGAAAATAAGCAGGACAAGGGCCTGAAGAAACCACTAGGCAGTGGAGTCCTGAGGAAGAAGGTGAAAATCATGGAAACTGAGGTACCTGAAACCATTTATTTTCTGAGTCTCATCAGCCCTTGACCAGAGAGGCATCATTCCTGGAATTCCTAGAACAATTAACTTATTGTAAAATGTGTGGGCTGGATGCATACTTTTACCCCCCACCCTAACAACTTCATAGGTTTACTGCATGTGCATGCATCACCTTAGGTGCAAATATGATCCTTATTTAATTGCCTCTGCCAATTAAGTTGCCTCCCAGCAAGGGCTTCCAGGAAATCATTATCTCCCCTGACTTGTCAAGAGCAAGACTTTTCAATCCTATTCTGTAATTATCTCTTCTGTCACCAAGAGTAAATAATGAAATATTCATGTGTGGTTCTACCCTCTTACCCTCTCTCCTACCCTCCTAGCCTCTCCAGAACTCCACCAAAGGGACTGCCTCCTTCCCTTGTTGGCCCATGTCCCACTGACCGATACTTCGGAGACATAGCTTGAAAAGCTTTTTTTTAGTAGAGTTTGGCCACTAAAAACAGAAGTTCTACAATGGCCCATCCAATCCCCTGAACCTGGTGCTTCCCCCTAGCCCCAATCCAACGCCTCTCACAGTCCCCTGCCACTCCCAAAGGCAGGGATGGAGAACTTTTTCCCTCCCAGGGGTTACTCTGAAAATTAGTACAAGCTCCAAAAGCCACATAGAAGTTGAGAATAGGGGTGACCTCAGGGTGGAGAAGGAAGAGGAAGGTCTAGAGATCATGGATCCCTCCATTCCTGCTCCCATGGCCAATGCCTGGGCAGGGGGAAACTGCTAGAGAGAGGAGAATCCTCTTTTCCTGCTTCATATGCCAGGACGGGAGGTTTCTGTGCTGGCCACTGCATTGGTGTTAAATTTGACAGGGGGAGATTCCACCCTCTGGACCTTGGGGGAGGGGGACAGGACCTGCCCCTCCCCCATTATTTCAGTGATATAATGTTTATGGAAGGCAACAAATATGGCCTTGGGAAACCCTTTCTAATATATGAGTGAATGCTCTTCTTGGTAGTATTTGCCCAGCTCTTTGTAACTTTAAAGAATTAACAGTTCTACCCTCTTCCCACCATGTCCCGACTTAAATTTGTCCTGATGCCAAGCTTTAAGACCTGGATATTTTTAAGAGCTAAGAACTTCCTAGGACTCTAACTTTATTACCCCCAAAGCTGTTGGGTAACTTCCCATGATTGTTCCAAGTACACCTGATCCAGACAAGTCAATGGCTGTTTTTACACGAGTGCAATAATACTGGTGTTAGCTGTAATGCTGGCATTACATTCCGGTGTTATTCCGGAATAAGACCGTTTTTAGACGAGGCGCTGCAGAAGCGCCCCCTGAGCCACGCGTTAAGACAGAAGCCTGCCGCGCTGCTGGAAGTGACGTTCTCCCCGTTGCCGGCAACGGCGGTGGCTGGAGTTGCGGTGCTTTGCAGAGGCGCGTTCTAGAGACCTCAATTTTCAGGTCTCTAGAACACGCCTCTGCAAAGCGCTGCGTCTCCGGCCACCGCTGTTGCTGGCAACGGGGAGAACGTCACTTCCGGCAGTGCGGCAGGCTTCTGTCTTAACGGGTGACTCGGGAGGCGCTTCTGCAGCACCTCGTCTAAAAACGGTGTTAGTGTTTTGATGATTAGACTTGATCCAGCATAAAACCTTCATCCGGTCTGGCAGTGTGAACAGTTATGCCAATACAGCGATCGCAAGGAGGACTGCATCAATCCCATGGTGTGGCACAGTTGAATTATAGCGCCTTGGGGAACTCCAACCAAGAGGAGAATGCCTCTGCTAGCACGTCTATCTGGTCATTAATTGACTGGGACATAAATGTGTAGAGGGGATTGTATTTGTGTAGCGAGCTAAGACAAACAGGGGATTCAGCCACATAGACAGAGCAGTTGAATTTCATAGCCTTCTTCCGCCCCGATTTCTGGGGGCTGCGTGGGCAGCTGTGATCCCCTCTCCACCCAATGTTCTTGCTGTTCCTATGTCACTTGCTGTCATGGGTCCTGGAAGCAGGTGGGTGTGATGGATTCCCTCTGCTGCATAGTGGATAAGGAGGCAGCATGAGTACGTACGTAGCATTTTGTCATAGCCTTCTCTGTTATAAATCCCTACCTGTGATATGTTGCTACCCGAGACAGAAGAATATTATAGAGTCATTGGGTAGAGGAGACATAAACTCTACCTGCAGTTCTCTATGGCAGGGGGGGACTCTAGTCCGGAACAAGCATTTACATGATCACTATTCTGGATTAATTTTATTCCGGACTAAATAAATCCTTGAAATTCAGGCTGAATTATTCCAGAATAAAACCAGGAAACAGGAGTTAGGAAACAGGATAAATATGTAACAGGTAGAACCATGTATTCTAATGTAAATAAATTACAATATTATTTCAAAACTCAGTATATTCTATATGCATTTATACCACAAAAAGAATGTTTAATTTTCAATAGACATAAATGAAGAAAGTCCACTCAATATGAGTCAAAAAAGTGGTTTCCAGTAAATATTACTTTGACAAAAGTTCAGTCCATGTCACTCCCAATTGTTTAGAAAACTGATCTAGGATTTGTATCTGTTGACAGACAAATTCGTTCATGTCCATTAACGTGTTTCCACCTCAGTCGTTCTTCATCAGAACTTCATGAACATTAAGGTGATGACCTATAACCAAATGAATTTCAAAAGAGCTTCAGATAATTCCAAACATATTATTTATTATTTATTTATTATACATTTTTATACCCTGCCTCTCCAGAAAGCAAGCAGCTCCAGGCAGCTTACAAATAAAAAACATTTAAAACCAACAAAATACAATAAAACATTAAAAACCCGAATACAAAACCCATTAAAACTAATGTTCCATTTGTCTTAACATAAGAAGTGCCATACTGTGCCATATAACCTTCAACTAATCAATTTATATTAATTACTGATATAAAACTTCCACTGATATTAGATATCATGAATCTTATAAATGGATTTTTTTTTAGTAACTTAAAATCATAATCAAAATATTGAAATGAACGTAACTAAAACCAGGAGTCAAACAAATATAAAAATAAAATAAAAACATCACCGCTACTTTGGATTGGGTTAGTTCGGCAACAGGAAACAGAAGTAAAGTAATCCAGTATGGTTGTTTAGACGATCACATACAATCTGGATTAAGAGGGATTGATATCGGTATAACGATTGTGTAAAAACAGTCAATTTTTACAGGGCTGGTTTTAGGATTTGCAGGCCCTAGGGCGAAGATAAAATGCGGGGCTCCTGGTGGCCCTTCCCCTTTGGGGGCAACCTTTGCAGTGGCCTGAAGGTGCTCATGTTTGAGGGCCCAGTGAGAGGGTGTGGTGCATCCACAACCTGTCCTGGTGAATACAGAGGCCACTGCGAGGCCCTCATAAAAAGCAGGGCCCAGGGCAGCCACCCCAGGTCATCCTGCGGTAAGGCTGTCCCTGACTTTCTCATATACGAGTGAATACTTTTCTCGGTACTATCTGCCCAACTCTTTGCAATTTTAATTTTAAAGAATTAACAATACTGCCCTCTTCCCACCCAATGCCAACTTCAGTTTGTCCTGCTGTTCAGCTTTACGAGCTGGATCTCTTTAAGAGCTTCCTAGGGGTCTAGCTTTACTACCCCCAAAGCTGTTGGGTAACTTCCCATTATTGTGCCAAGTACATCAGATCCAGACAAGTCAATGTCAAGCACCTTGTGGCTAAGGCTTGACTTACATGATCATTCTGAAATCAATTGCAACGATTTGTCTTTTCCAATAGGATAACACAGAGTAAGCCTATTGATAAAAATATGAAATGGAGAATGAATATGGCTGGCCCTTGAGTCCCAAAGTACTTCTCAAGTCAATACACAGTAATTTCAGACGCGCCGGGCCTCCAGACCCAACACTCTGAAACTAGGACCGGGATCCGGAATGGATCCTGGTCGGTGATCAGGCCAGCCATCCTTTAGATGTGCCGGCCTGATCACAGTGGGGAATCGGGGAGGGGGCGGGGCTGTGTGGCGCGACGTGCGGCCGCTCAGCCTCGCCACCCCCTGTGCTCCCATAGCCACCCACCCTCGGGGAGATGGGCAGGCACAGTGGCCAATCAGGCTGCTGCACCCGATCCCATCCCGTGGTTGAGACCTGATTCGGGGATGGTGCTGGGTAACAGTCGTTACCCGTGGCCATTCCCAGCCCTGTCCCGGATCGTGGCCAAACTAACCACGGTTCTGGAGGTGAGGCCAGCCTCACCTCCAGAACCGTGGTCAATTTGATCCCGGCTGGGTGTTCACTGTGGTGAACATCTGGCCAGGAGCAAATAGATGTGTACGGGATCGCTGCCACCTCATCGGATCCACTGTGGTTCAGTGTGGTTATTATTATTGTTATTATTACAAGCATTTGTATAGCGCCAGCAGTGTACCTGGCGCTTTACACAGCAATGAGATAGATGCGGTCCCTGCCTACAGCTTACAATCTAATAGACTAGGAGGGGGGAGACAGGGATATGGAAAGACAAGGGATAAAAACATTCAAGTGGATGTGGAGTAGTGTTCCCATCACGTCTGAAAATACCCAGAGCGTGCAGACTGAATATGCAACCAAAACCCCAGCAAAGGCTAAATAGGTCATGAGTTCCATAGGTCTTCACCACAGTGAATGCAAAGCACAAACAGGTAGGTAGAAAATCTCTGCACTAACTAGCTTGGGTCTCCACCTTTCCTACATAAAGACAAGAAAATGTTATTAATGGATCTGAGTTACTATGCTTTTGGCCCTTTTCACACAGACACTCCAACACTGATAAAATGGGTGTTACATTTTATTATACATGTTGCAGGGCACCCATAGAGCACACCCGCAGCCCTGCAACATGTATAATAAAATGCAACACCCATTTTATCAGTGTTAGCGTGTCTGTGTGAAAAGGGCCATTGTAATATGGACTACAATAAATTAAAGAATAAGGCAACACAAATGCAAGAATATTTCTGAAATGTCTCTCTCTTTTGAGGACAGTACCCATTTTAATCCCAGTGTCTCTCCTCTCCCACAAAAATGGCATCCTTGCAGTTTTAAACATTCAACATGGTTTACTTCATGAAGAAAGACTCATGAAGGAGAGACAACAGTCCAAGAAGGTAACCTAGAAGATGGGAGAGACGGGTTCTGCTCTCTCCTCTGTTGCTGTCCTTCTGTGTGACCGTAGGAAATCGTAGGCTGTTTTTACACAGATGGAGGTGGGTGGGGGGATGGGTGTTTACACGGACACCCCCCCACCTCCACTTATCTCCACGCACAGAGCCTCCTCTGGTTTCTCAGAGGGCTCCGTGCGTGGAGGTTGGTGGAGATGGGAGTGTCATGGGTGGAGGTGGATGTTAGCCCCACCCATCCCGCTCGGTGTTCACACAGGCGAACACTGAGCAGACACCCATCCCCCCTCACTACCGGCCGTATACATGGATGGCCTCCCCCCCCCCCCGCGCCCACCCGCCCGAACACCGGGGGGGGGGGGGAGGGGCGTCAGTGTAAAAACGGCCATACTCCTTGCACCTCAGAATGAAAACATGCCAATGTCTTTCTAAAACTGGGAGCATTTTTTGAATGAAGGGGGCTTTTTTTCAGTCACACATGGTTCTGTATGATAAATAAATAAATAAAAACCAGCAAGTCCAGGCCCCATCAGCAGTCACAAAATTAAGAGACCAGACCTTCACACTCCTCCCC
This sequence comes from Sphenodon punctatus, assembly GCA_003113815.1. NCBI lineage: Eukaryota > Metazoa > Chordata > Lepidosauria > Sphenodontia > Sphenodontidae > Sphenodon > Sphenodon punctatus. Next base: position 2,557,778 of record QEPC01009797.1, on the reverse strand, counting down.
CTCCAGGAGCACCCTTTTCCTTGGCATGGCATTGTGGCAATGGTAACTTGAACAGACCAAGTAAACATGGTCAGTCAGACATGGTCCAATTGAAAAATTGTGAGAAGTGTTTTTTGGGGAAGGTGGAAGAGGTACAGGGTTGCTGAACCCATTAAAACAACAACAACAACAACAAAAAACCAGAAAGGAAATGTGAAAGAAACCCCTTCCAACGTTGAGGTTTTCAACTATTGTTGCAACAATTCACGGAGACCTTGCTGATTGGGACACTTACAGATAACAATTAGGTGATTTCAGGAGCTCTGTTCTACATGGTGGGCCTCGTCTCTGATGAAGCAGAGAACACAATAAATTACTAGGCCCCAATTGTGGGCTGACCCAGCTTTTTGCTGCGCTGCAATCAATAGTGATTAATACCGATGTATTAATGTGAGCAGAATCAGGTCTTAACCCTACAACAGCGGACACAGCTGACCCCCATGCTATGGTAGATCCCTGGCCCTGCCATTTGGTGTTAGGAGCACTCAGGGAGTTGGAGGGCAGGGTGTTTTTAAACACATAAAATGCCGGAGAAAATCCCAGTCAACCTCAAAGACAGTAGTTCCCCAAATTTCTCTTGTGGAACCTATTGCGAGACTTAAATATATAATGAAGTCAAAGTTCATTCCAAGCCATGTAGCCCATCAGGCCGATGTGATTAAGGAGCATCACTTTCTGTGGCCTACCGTGCACAAAGGAGTGATGTAGCCTAGCCAGCACTATGTCCGACTGCCTTTGAGTTTCTCAACCCAATGGATCAGATACCCGTTCTCAGCTGGGTGGAGTGGAGGCAGCTATCTAGCGCAAGACCAAGCAAGACTTGAACCCACAATCTTCAGGGATGTAATGAAGTGCTTTAACCACTCATCCACCTTGCTACTTTAAAGATAATCCTGTGACCCCAAACTGCAAGAAAGACATGCAAAGCAGATCAAAGTTCAATCAGCTTATTATCCCAGTTCCAGACATCCAGACCCACTGTGGGACCTCTGCTACTTCTTATCATTTCTATAGTGCTACTAGGCGTACATAGCGCTTTACAGTCACAGATTTTCAGAGACAGGCCCCTGCCCAGTGGGCTTACAACCTAAGATGGACAAGGGTGAGGCACACACACACATTCCCATTTTACAGATGGGAACTGAGGCTGATAGGGTGTGACTTGCCCAAGGCTTCCCAGTGAGTTCATGGCAAAGGCAAGACTTGGAATCTGACTACCCAGGTCCAAGTCCAGTACCCTATCCACTATTCCACACTGGCTCTCACCTCTGTGGTAGGAATTCCCCCTCACAAGACTTTCATAATTGCCCTTCCATAAAGCAATTTCATTCCACTCCTCTCTGCTTGGCCCCTTTCCTCCCTCCAAGCCAATTTTGAGTTTACAGTGGGTCCAATTTTAACATGCCTGAGGAAGGGCTTTGTGTGGCCCAAAAGCTTTCATACCCTCACCAACAGAAGTTGTTCCAACAAAACATACCTTCTGAACTGCTCTGTCTCCACTTCCTCCTCTGAATGAGGCTGGCATGTCCCGTTCTGATCGACGCCCTTCTGTTTCTCTCAGTCAGACGCTTGAAGAGACGACATCAGTCAGCTACAGAATTTATCCCCCGGTGTGATTTTGTGAAGAAATTCTTTTGGAAGAGTAGACATTTTAAAATATGTCACTGTGAACGTTTTTTAAAAAGGCTCATGTGACATTAAATAGCAGATAAATACAGGAAGCATTACTTCATCTGTTTTCAATCTATCATGATGTGGGACAAGTACTCCAGACTGAGTTTGGGGTTCAATCCCCACCAGTGAAAATTATTTTAACAGCACCCTAGCTCGCTGGTTCTCAGCACACAGGTGGGCCCCAGGGCAGTCTGGGGAACCCATGAGCCTTGGGGCAAGTGCACTGCATCCCCTCCTCCTGCTTATTCTGGCTGTGTGTGCTGCTAAGTGTTGGGGGTCTGAAAAGGAGAGGAGGGATGCAGCTTCCCTGGTTCCTGCCTTTTGCTGCTTCAAGTCAGCTCCCACTGCTGTTGGGATCAGCCTCCCCACCCCCAGGGCCAGCTTTAGAATGTGTCGGTCCTCCTGGGGTGAAGACAAAATGGAGGACCCCTGGTGGCTCCTTCCCCATCCCACCATACCTGGGACCCTAGAGGTGGTCACGTTTGGGGCCCTGTTGGGAGGGAGTGGGGGCCCAACCCACTGTCCAGGTGAAAACAGGGGTGATTGTGGGGTCCCTGGAGGTAGAGAAGCGAGTGGGGCCATTGCCTTGTGGTAAGGTCGGATCGGCCCACCCCCTTCTGCTGCTGCTGCCTGGCCACTCCTGGTCCTAGGTTATTTTTTTTAAGGTGGGTCTTGGATTTAAAAAAACCCCACAACAACAACATTTCAAGGAGTCTTGCCCACAGGAAGGTGGAAAAATACTTCCCTAGTTGGAAGAGTCAGTCAGCAATGCAGAATCAATGTTCTTCTGCCATGCTTGGCCTATGAGAAACCCTCAGAGATCCACTGATGGAGTGCTCCCTCCTCCAAGCTATTATGAAAAATAGAAGCAAACTCTGCCCCTCTTTGTCTATTAGGGAGTTAGAAACAAGCCATGTGACTTTCACTTCCCAGATTGCCCTGCTCTGGGTGGGGATAATCCCTACGGGGCCTGGAGTTTGTGAAGAAATGTTACTCAGTCGAACAGAATCTCTGCAGTACTTTGTCTTTTTCCCTCCTGAACAAATCCCTCTTGTTCCATTCAGAGCTACCGCCATTGTCTGAGCCACACTGGGATTCACATACATTTGTCTTCCTTCACATCCCTAATCAAATCAAATCAAATCAAATTTATTGGTAGCGTAGCCAAAAGGCCATTGCCGAAGAAAAAAGTTTTATAAAACATATATAAATATAATAATACACCTAGTATCAATACAAAGAACACCAATCCTTTCTTAAAATAAAACTTTAAACATAGGCATAAATACACAGTCAAATGAAAACATTTCATATGTACCCGAGAATAAATTGATTAACAAAACATATTCCAACCAGGGCCACATCCAAGTCAGCTCTTTAAGGACTGAAATTTCAAAAAATGTTCTCTCTTGATAAAAGCGTGAACCAAGAATTTGGCCACCTCATGAGTAAGTTCTGAGGACATATTGGCCACATCCCTTCTCTGAAATTTACATTTGCCCTTGGAATAATGAATGGCAAGTCTTGCAACCCACAGCCGGCCCACACCAAAGCTAGTGGCTGTCACCTCTCTGCAAATTAGTCACAGCTAATTTACTGGCACTTAGGGTATTTTCAGATGTTACATTATCACACTCAACCACAGTGAACCACGGTCAATCCTGAGGCAGGGCCAAAGCACCCTGAATGTCTGTTCAGCGGCTGCCAGATGTTCACCATGGTCAATACCCACATGGGCTCAAAATTAACCACGCTTCTGGAGCTTCCCGCCGGACCATCTCCAAAAGCGTGGTCAAAGAGATTCCCAGCGGGAAACAACAAAAAGTAACATCTGGCCGGCAACCACCGGCCAGAATCAAAGGACATGATTTCCAGCCAGGGACAAAGCACGCAGCATTGCTGCCAGGCAACGAGCAACAACACAGGCCGGGGAGGGAGATTTAAAGGACACACAGCAGCAGCCGGGACGAGCCGCCCTGGTGCCTTCTGGGTGTTTTGCCCCTGGCCCTGCCCGGGATTGGCGTAATGTCTGTTGCACTGCCTCAGGCTGTGATCTGGCGGCCCGATTCCTTGCCGTGGTCCCGGTCCCGTAATGTCTGTTCCGGGCTTTTTTTGACCACGGGGGGTGGTTGTTCGGTTCACCCCCACCGGGAATCCACTGTGGTGAATCGGGACCGCATAACGTCTGAAATCACCCTTAGAAGCCACATAGGAGGGCCAGCAGACACTGGAAATGGCAGAAACTGATCCCTCACACCAGGCTCACTGTGCTCACCTCTTTGTAAACTTGCAGTTGCCCAACTTCCTGAGTGTGTGTGTGCATAGAAATGAGGAGGAGGGGCATCCATTTGTCTATCCACCCCCTGCACTGCCTCTAAACTCTGCTCAAACATTACTGCATTCCTTCTCACACCAGCCCTGTGTGGCTGGGAAGTTTCGAAGTATTACGAAGAACATCTTAAATTTCATTGCCTCAGTAACTAACTGATATGAACCCAGTCCAAGCCAAAATGTAAAGGAATCGACTTGTAAAGCAAACGTTTTTTAAACGAGCAAGGAGGTGGGGGGTGGGGCAGTGTCCGTGGCCACTGAGTGGCACTGCCACGAGCACCCACTCCGATGGAGTGTGTGGGGAGGGATTCTAGCAGGCGGCTCCCAACGTGGCTAAATACTCTCCCTGCCACAAACCATGGGGGAGGGAGAAGTCTGCTGGAATGGCCTTTGCAATTGACATGTTCCTGGGTCTCCCCAGTGCTTACTAGGGATGGGAATATCGGCGAATTATCGTTTACCGGTTTTATCGGAATCGGATTAATCCAATATCAGATTTATCAACATCAGCATATCATTTATTTAACATTGCCGATTTTTTGGATCTTTAACATTGCGGTCATTTTAAAAATAAAAGCTGATTATCCCCTGAAACTCCATTTTAAAAATGGCCACAATGTTAAAGATCAAAAAAAAAATCGGCAATGTTAAAAAAACCGATATGCCAATACCGATATTATCGGTATTATCGGATTAATCCGATACCGATAGTCCCATCCCTAGTGCTCACACTGGGAACATGTCAATTGCAAAGGCCATCCCAGCACACTTCCCCCTCCCCCACGGTTCGTGGCAGGGAGAGTACGTAGCCATGCAGGGAGCCGCCTGTTAGAATCCCTCCCCGCACGCTCCATCTGAGTGGGTGCTCGTGGGGCTCCCCAACGCTCCCAGTCAGCTCTTGTGACTTTCAAAGGCCGTGTCCCCCACCCACAGTACCTATGAGTGGTGGACCGATTTGCTGGTGTGACTGGCTGCCTTAGTCCATATGGGCAGGGGTTGTGTGGCTGCCCATTGCCATGGACTTTTTTGGCTTGCCCCACACGGAGCAGTCTGGATTTCTCAGCAGTGGTCTGTGCGTGGCGTGGCTATGAGTGTATACTGTGTGACTCACAAGAGCGCCCATCCCCCCTGCTTCACCTTCAGGTGGGCATTCGGATGAGTGGCTCCTGGGTGGCCACGTGGGGTAGCATCTCATTTAAAGACACCCTATGTCTAATCTTGGCCAATCCCTGAGTTTACCCAGCACCACCTGCTGCTCACACCAAAAAGTCAACCCTGTTTCCCACTTTAGCGAGCTGCAACTCAATTGCTCATCTCTCACTTCGGGTCACTTCCAATTGCCAGAGAACCTGCAGGCTCCATCCTCTCCTTCCATCTGTCAAGGTGACATTGCTACTTTCAAAATTCTGTTTCCACTTTCCTGTTTTCACCACAATTAATAGGTTCTGCCCAATGATACCTGGAATTCTGGAACTGATTGGAGACAGTTTTCAAAAGGGATCACATTGTAGATAAACAGAGAACTGCCTACTGCCACCCAAGTTGAGAATACAGTCTTTCTTCCTTCAGCTGATTATCCCCTGCGGGAAAGTGAAGCACAAAGCAATTATTAATGACTCATTCAAGCCAACTGCCCTGGCTTGGGGATGGAGAACCTCTTTCCTCCTAGAGACCACTTTGAAAATGAGTATAAGCTCCCAGGACTGCGTAGAAGTTGGGGGCAGGGGCATGCTCAGGAAAAGGAGGGTCCAAATCCAAGATCTGTGCACACTTTCATCTCTGCTCCTTTGACCTGAGCTCACTTTTTCAGTGTTTGAGGGTAGGAGTTGGATCCAGCAATTGGAAAGGGACCACATAAAAAATTAGTTGCGGGGCACATTTAGTCCCTGTAGACCCGAGGTTCCTCATCCCTGGCCTAGCTAAAAGTCCATCCTTCACTTCTCTTCAGGGTGGATTCCAAATCCCCACTGGACTCAAACTTTTTACCCTGGAACAACAAAAGTGACAAGTTTAATCAGGGAAGGGGAAAGCAGCAAACTTGGCAGAAAATACAGAGAACATTTTCCTTATTGATCTGCTGTAATGTATTTTTTTCTCCTGAACATTATACACAATTGCCTCACTGGGAGTTTCTGTCTTCTAAATGAGAGAGGTAGTTTAATTATCACTTCTCCCCTACTGCAGCCCCTTGCTTGCACAATTACCTTCTGGCATGGGGACGAATGCTAGTAAGTACCTTGCGTTTTGAAGAAAGGAATTGAAAGGTAACCCATGTCCCAAACACAGACACATTCCAGGAAGACACGCCCTCACAGGCCGCTTTTAGACGATCACGCTGTGTGCTCACGCGGGGTTTCAAAAACCCAGTGAGGAGAGATTACCCGTGATGCTGCCGGCAATTGCGCGCCTGATACGGCGCCGCACATTTTTTTCAAGCCGCGAATGACCTACCTCGATCAGACTCCCGGTCAGTTCGCGGCTTGAAAAGAATGCGCGGCACCATATCAGGCGTGCTATTGCCGGCGGCGTCATGTGTAATCTCTCCTCGTGGGGTTTTTGAAACCCCGCGCGAGCGCACAGCGTGATCGTCTAAAAACGGCCTCAGTGATTGAGCTGCTCCACTGGGTTCACGTAGAAGAAGCAAGAACAGAGAAACTCCCACAGACTTGCGAGGTCATGGAGGAATCTAGTAGCGACAGCAAGTTTAAGAGACATGCTGGGGGAAAGTGGCAACATCACTTGCATGAGAATGTAGTTGCTGCTGGAGCTGCTACACCTGTCTCTGTTCTGGTGCTTTTGCTGGTAGAAGTCAGAGAATAAAGAGATTTTAGTAAGCTGGGGCTGCCCAGATTTTGGCCCATCCTCAGCTGGCTTTCTCACCTTGCCATTAGCCAGATGCCTGCACATAGTTTGGAAAAGTGTGGACTGGATAGAAATAGGGTTGTTGTCACTAGGACTGAAATGAAGACTTCGGAATTTGCAGAATATTAAGGTATTTGGTTCAGAAAGGCTGAATTCCAAAGTTCCGAGTACCAAGGCCGTTATTCAGAAAACTTTGGAAACTTCAGAAATCGCTATGCGCTTGGGGAACTGGTGGACAGTTGAGCTTCTTCTGGAAATGAAATTTAGTGCCATATTTGGGAGAAGGGGAGTATGGGAGGGGACAATTGAGAGATGGTAAGCCAGATGGCAAGTTTTCATTGGCTGGCCAAGTCAGATGGCCTGTAACACACAGACTGAGCCAGGCAGCGGAGGGGGCCCGGCCTGTCAGCGTCACGACGTGAGGGAGAGGCGAGGCCTCTGCCTTCTTCTCCCTCACTGCTGGCGGAAGTGAGGGAGAAGCAGAGACCGTGCCTCTCCCTCACGCCACTGGCCCCCTCCACGGCCTGGCTGGGGCCCAAGCCGCCTCCGGCCTCAGGCTGGAGTTGGCGGCAGCGCAGCGGCGGTGGCCCGGGAAGAGGTGCGACGGACAAGAGCGGCAACAGCGGATCAGGTAGGTAATCCGAACGACCGCTCGGGCTTGGGGTTGGGGAGAGGGGAGTGCCCCTCCGTCCATCCCTGAGCTCAGGCCTGGGTAACACCCTGCCCCCCGAACCCGGCAGGGAGCGCCCCCCTGAGCTGGGGAGCGCCCTTAGGCCTGGCAGCCGCCGGCGACTTCACCACTGGCAGTGCCTGAAGTTAGGGCCCCACATTCTTCCCCGCCCAGGGTCCTGCTTTCAGTAAGGCCGGACCTGAATAAAAGTGTCTGATCTGCAGCCATTTTGTCCATTCTCTTTGGTGAATTTGGCTTCGGTGCTGCTGGATCTGTAAATAATCAGCTGGGGAGAAGGGTGCCTATCCTGGTCTGGTTTGACCTGTCCTGTCCATAAGGCCAATGCTGGTGGATGGGGGTTACGTTACCCTTTACCATGTCATACAATTTTTAAAAACCCCAACAATTGGGTGCCACATTACTGCCTGCTGCTTGGATGGCACTTGACACCATGAGGAGGGATCTCTCTGCCTGGTTCCATTTACCAAGTTTGCTTGGTCTGTTCAAGTTACCATTGCCACACCAAGGAAGAGGATACCTCTGGGGTGGGGAGGGGTGTGAATGTCTGGTTTCTTAATTTTGTGACTGCTTCTGGGGCCTGAGCTTGCCTGCTTTTTTGGGTGGGATTTATTTCTCCATGCAGTTGCAGACTGTTCTGCAGGGGTTGCTGTATTCTTCTTGAGTGAATGTACCTTGCTAGCCTGCATTTTTGTGCACTGCTTGGCTGGCATAATGATAAACTGGGTGCACTCACTGCTGATGGTGGGCCATGCACTACTGTTGGGTTTTTTAAAAAATTCTGCATGCAGTTGCATTTTTGGGGGGTTGTCTTCTGGAGCAATTGTCCCACTCTTGCTAGCCTGCTTTTCTGGGTAGTGCTTGGCTGTGGGTTCAAGAACTTTGCAACAACTTTACAAAGTTTCCGAAGTTTTCAGACATTCTGTGCTTTGGCCTCTGAAGTCTGAAGCTTTGGCAAGACCACTGAATTGCCTCAGAGTACTTGGACCGACTATTCAGAACTTCGAAAATCAGGCCAAATACCAAGTACTATTTGGTTCAGCCCTAGTTGCCACCTCTCTTCCAGGTTTTGACTCAGAGTCTCTGGGCTTAGGGGGTGGAGTGAGGGGTGGGGAAACCCTGATTTCTCTGGGGGTGCCCCAGCCCAGTAGCCAGGAAAAATTGGAGCTTCCATGAGTGACCACATCAGAAAGCGGTGGGCCATGGGAACTTCCCTGCACTCTTCATGGCCCAGAAGGGCTGGCCTTAGAATTTGCAGGACCTTGGGCAAACATAAAAAGTGGGTTGGGACCCCATTGTCCTACCCTCCATAGCCTTATATCCCCTTCCTGTAGGGTCCTGCAGGAAGCATCCATCTTGGGGGCTAAGAGTTGCAGATGGAGAGTGGGACCCACAGAAATAGCTAGTTCTGGGGCATCATGAGCGCTGGTCTTGAGGCTACCAGGACTGGCCTCCCTGTGGCCCGCACCCCACCCCACCCCACCCCTGACTGTGCGGCCTGGGCCATGGCCCCTATTGGCCCTGCTTAAAGCCAGCCCTTTGGCCCAACTCTTACAGAGATTCCCAACATCATGATTCTCCGTAAGGGACAGGGTTACATCAGAAAGGCACATGACAGCCTTTTTGCCCCGCCCCTGCTCGTGTGACTCCCACCCACCCTAGGTCAAAGCCTAGAGTGAGTTGGTAACTCTAGAAAGAAATGCAAATGGTCATCTATAATTATTTTAGCTTTCAATGCAGCAATTCCCAAGCTTTTTGCTTAGGAGACCTCGTATGACATACAATTCCATGACACCAACAAAGTAGAGGTGAAATGAATGTCAGATTTTTATTTGTGGATATCATTGGTATTTTTAGATAGTTATCCAATTATTCCTCTATTTTCCTCTATTAAATATTCCTCTGTTTTTCTCTATTAAATTCCTCTATTCCAAATTTTCCTTTATTTTTTTCTATTAAATATTCTTCTGTTATTTTCCTCTATTTTTTTCTCTATTAAATATTCCTCTATTTCAAATATTCCTCTATTTTCCTCTGTTTTCTCTATTAAATATTCCTCTATTTCAAGTATTCCTCTACAAAATTAATTTATTTGAATCTTTGGATATTTTGTTTCAGGTATTCTGATTTTTTCCCCCATTTATTCTTTTCATTTCAGGTCAGCTATTCAACTGAATATCCAAAATGAAATGACCAAAATAAGAACAAAAACTCCTCGGAAAAGCCCTATTTTTGACATGTGGCTAGAAAATATCCAAAATGGACAAATTATGCAGAAAAAAACAGTGCTTCATATTCATTTTGAGAGACCTGATTCAAAGCAGGCAAATTTGACAAATCTAAATTTTGCGGTGGGTATTGTCTCAGCTGTGCAACAGTTAACATGCAAACTATATCAGTGAGGATTGGGACCCTATCCACAAATGACATGACCCAGCTGGCATAGGTTTGGGGACCTCTGTGTTAATGCATGGCGGATGTTAATACAGTTAATGTTTTTCATTTACACCAGGTATCATCCCACATAGTAAGACTCATCTTAGTGGTCTTGTCTGAGCCATTAGAATACAGTGGGGGCATGTGTACAGAAAACGTTTTGCAAAGGGTGAATGAGATCCTTTGCTTCAGGGGTTGAGGCTTTAAAAATAAACCCACTTTCAAGAAGTTCATGATAAAATTGGGTTCAAATCCTATCTTAGTCATGGGCTCACTGAGTGCCTTCGGGTAAGACACTGTAATTCAGCCTCAGTTTCACCTCTGTAAAATGGGAATAACAATAACCTACCTCACAGAGTTGTGGTGTGTGTGTGTGTGTGTGTGTGTGAAATACATAACGATTCTAAAGCACTGTGAACACTGAAAGTGCTATACAAATGATGAATAATAATTAATACAAATTTCAAATGGTTCGGCATCCCCTCTATATAGGGATACAGACTGCTTTATTTGGATACCACAGAATTTCTTGGAGTCTCTGTTATTCCTCTTAGCTACCCTCTACCACCTTCAAAAACACTACAGTTGTAGCCTCAATCTTCATTCTGGGCTACCCACTTAGCCTATATTATCAAACGAAGACACGGTGAAAACAAAAGAGCCCGTATTAGCCCACCTCAGGTGCATGCACATCCACTGTTCACCAGATGTTAGTCCCCACCTGCCATGTGACCAACACCCATCACCCACTCATGGCGTAGTCCAGGGACATATCGGGGCTACCATGCGGGTGCATCCCTTCAATTAGGCTTGCCCGCAGCTATGCCCATATCCAGGTCCCCCACTACCATAGAACTGCATGCAAAGAGCCTAGCTAGTGTGCCTGGCCAGCAGAGAGGCAGCCAGAGAGTGGGAAAGTGCTTGCAAGTCTGGTCAGCTGAGAGGCAGCTAGGGAGAGGGAAAATGAGGCAGGGGGCACAGGAAATAGGGCACTGCCCCCCCTCCTGTCCACCAGCTGCCCCTGGAGCCTAGAGCATTCAAAGAGTGACTGCTTCCTCCCCCTCCACACTCGCTCTCACTCGTGCCACTGAGCGGAGGCTACTGCAAGCCCATGCAATATGCACAGGGGGCTGCCCAGGTTGCACATGCAAAAAACTGTGAGTGGGGGCTGTACGGATCGAACACAGACTCCACCAGGCTATCGTTTCGTCTGAAAATACCTTGTGTCCCAACCAGGGAAATCGAGAGCACTGCATACTGGCTAATCCTACTGTAAAGCCCATCCCCTCAACAACCAAGGGAGCACACTGTATCTCCACACATTGCAATCCCAGCCTAGCACAGCTGACAACTTATTACTGTATGTATTAAGATATTGTTGCTGCATAAATAAGAGCGATAAGTCTACAGAGCTGAGAGTTTGTCTGTACCTTGCAGTAATTTATTATCCTATTATCACTCCCTGCAAAGCGCCTGCACTCAGCATTTCCTTACTTGTAGCTCTGAAATACTGCAGCGCTTTTGCAGAGCTTAACCGTCGGCCATAAACTCAATAAACTGCTGCATGCACTAACGTGGAATTAGAGCCTTTATTTGGGTGATTTATTTAAGCCACAGATGTGACAGAGGAGGCCGTAAAAAATTACCACCGGCTTGATTTTATTTTCTCCTCATTCCGTAACACTTGCAATGATTAGTTGGCATATTAAATAGGGGGCCTTATGATTTTTGATTCTCGAATAAACACCAACAAAGCAATAATGCTGATAAACTAAATACAGACTCTTGTAGTTTTTACAGCCAGCGTTTAAACCACTGTTCAGTTTAATTGGCTGGATGTCTGCCTTTTGTATACACCTGTTGTAATGAGGCTAGACCAGCTACCTTGTATCTATCTATGTAGAGGTTAATGAAGGGATGGGAGAGTAGTACACCAAACTGTGAGCACACTGGGGGTTGATCACAGAATTCAGAGCCTTTCAGCCCTATGTTACCATTCAAACCCAGCAAGTATTTGTGATTGTGAGGTTAAGCTGGAGAAGAACAGTTGGACCATGAATACAGCCAGAATGGAGTGGATGACCTTGAAACACCCTATAACCTTGGGAATGGGAAGTCTTGTGAAGAAGGAGTTCTTAAGGCCTCTACTCCTATCACCAGCCATAAGAAGAGAAGCACTATACGGTGTGATGGTCTGGAAAAATAAAACACTGGGGACCAAATTTTACCCTTAGTGACACCAGAGTAACTCTGTTAGCAAAAGCACATGAGGACAGAACATGGCCTCCTGGGTGCGCAACATACACCCGGTGGGCTAAACCATTCCTCCCAAGTGACCAAAGAGGGGCAAGCTCTGCCCCTTAACCAATATGGTCTGTCCCACAGTGAATAAACTACTCTCCCTCACACACTGGGACATGTTTTCTGGGGAACAGCAGAGGATTCACACAGAGAGAGATAATTTGTCGCTCTCCAGGACACAGAATCAAGTTCCCTGGAGTGGGAACCTCTTCACATAACTCCACTTTTTTGGTAAGGTAAATATTGCCCCCCCCAACACAGACACTTTTAATCCTCATTTTAAACTCCGTGTGTGTGGTTAAAGCAAGTTACTATTTATTTATTTATATCCCACCCTCTCTCACCAATGATGACTCAAGGCGGCTAACAATAATACGTAAAAATATAACAATAAAACATCAATAGCGTAACAAAATTAAATATACAAATATAAAAACTCTCCCATGCACCCCTGATTCTCCAGAGTTCCCAAGAGTCCAACAGCCTCTGCCCCGCTTGGCACCTCTACTCGCCCCACACGCAGACCTCTCAAGAGGCTAATCAGTTGTTCGTATGCCTCTACCTCGCCTCTGTCCATGTTTGAGGCCCTCTGGGTCTCCCCGTCTGGATTTCTTCTCAGGGCTCCATCCCCTTGTTCATCGAGTTTCTGCTTAGGGTTCGTATCTCCTCTGGTCTTGTTCTTAAGAAGAGCCTTTCGTTCCCCTTACCGGCCCATGCCAGCAACCAACCTTCCAGCCACTTAGAGGGTCTCTATTAGGGAGGTCCAAAGACTTCCCAACCAGTTAACCTGGCACTGGGAGTTTGTACAAAGCTCAGGCTGTCTTCCTGTGCTTTCCTCCTGCTCTTCTTCACGGAGTTGAGAGACAGTCAATTTCACCTCCTGCACTAACCTTGCTATTTCCAATGGCCTTGTCAATTTCACAGAGCCTGTTGTTAATAGCTCTGCTTACAGCATGGCTCTCTCTGCTGGCTCCCTCCTATCCTACCCACCACGTGTCTGCAGCCCTCTAAGATCTTTAAATGGCCCACACACTGGGCCTATGTGAGTGCTACTCCAACGCTAGCAGTCGCGGAGTCCCAATCCGCCCTGCTGCTCTCCACCTGTGCCTCTCAGCAATTCCTCAAGCAGTGCCTGTCAGTGGTGTTTGCCAAGTCGGTGAGTGACAGCTTCCTTCCAGGAGGATTTTGGGGCAGGTGAGCACCATTCCCTGCCACAATATGAAAATACAAAAAAAATCACAAAAGGTAGTTAGAAGATACTTGACTCCCCAAAAGCTCTTGTAAGAACAAGCCCTCAAAGTGTCACCTAGGCATAATGCCCCCCACTTCATTTTCAGTCTTCAGAGTGTTGCTTGTGCTTTGCTTCTTCCAGGGCCCTAATCGTGAAATAGATGCAGACCTCTCTTTGCACAACATAGGGTGATAATAAATATGATGGGGCCCCACTATGGCTTGCCTGGGCCAGGGACTCCCTATCACATTTATTAATGAGCCACCAGATGTGAGCCCGCTGCTGCCTTGGCCCAGGTAGGTGGCTGGCCTGGATGTGGTCCCCTGATTGATTCTGGGCCCACAGTCTGGGCCAAAGGCCGCCCAGATGGACCAACACAGGCTATAGTGTGATTGGCCACAATGGCTACCTGTCATGGTGGAGGGTGGGGCGCAGGAGTGTGCACACAGGGGACCATTCCCTCATCAGGGAGGTGGGCGAGGGCTCTCTTGCCGGCCTTGCCAGGTGCCCGTGTGTTGTGTGCGCTGACCTGGTCCTTCCAGGGTCATACACCACCCTCCTGGAATGTGTAGCCAGTGCGCCAGCTTCACATTTATTTTCAGTCATACACAACTTTTGTATTCATCCTTCTCTGAAGGGAGAAAATGCTGCAACCAAATTCCAGAGAGGAGAAAGCAAATTTCCCTTGAATGACCACCTGTAACAATGGAGATATTCTTAATAACCAGGACTGGTAGCCATTTGTTCCCTCAGTTTTCGTAACATAATGTGTTTGGATTGATACATGAATGTGTTTGCAACTTGGAGTAACAGCCGAATGTCTTGGAGGGCAGCTATAATGGTTTTAGTCAAGTTGTAATGAAAGTTGTAATGAGAAAGTTGTAATGAAGTTCCCAACCATCCATAGAATGTGACTAGATGGTTTTACCTCATCTTATACCAGTGGCGTGGTGGGCCCGGGCTCATTTCCCAATTGTGGGCTCCCCTAAGGGTAAGGGGGGCAGGGCCTCCCTATTATTTAATTTCATTCATTCATTCATTCATTCATTCATTCATTCAAATTTATGTGTCACCCTTCCCACAAGGTCTCAGGTTGGCTTACGGTCCCGAAACAGTGGCCCTCCCAAGACTTCCGACCAGCTCCCAGTGAGTCCCCCTCGAGTGGTAGTAATCCCACCAGGAAGGATGTTTTAAGGATTGACGGTGCCGGCACTCCACCCCTGCCCACTCTTTAGCCTGACACCACTAGAAGATTTTTCAGAGTGGGTGGGGGCAGAGTATTGGCCCTCCTCCCCCTACCTTGAAAGTCTCCTAGGCCGCTTGTGGAAGGCTGCTTGCGGAGGGCCCCTCTACATTCTGGGGCCCGGGCTCAGCTGAGCTCCCTTGCTCCATGGAAGCTATGTCCCTGTTTTATACAAGTGAAAAGCCAGAATGTCGGTGCCACTGGGTATTTTCACATGACCGGGTCAAGCAGGGGTGTACAACCCAGAGCAAGTCCAGGGGTGCACCCCTGTATCTCCCATTTGCAGCCCTGCCTGGGTCTGTTTTAAATGGACCTAGCCACTGCTGGGGCTCATGGCCCACCTGCGTAGCACCCCTCCTCCGCACAATAGAGTTGTGGGTGGATCATGTTGCCGAGGCAACCCCTCACCGAGAGCAGGGCTCATGGCTGTCCACCGAGGAGATGGATGGCAACCTCGCCTCCAGCCAGTGTCCTCTGGGTTTGGGCTGCCCACTCTGCTGGCAGTGCTCCAGGATGTTCTGGAGCACACCGCCAGTGGGGCTGCCCTACAGCAGGGACAGCCTGCCCTGCCTCTGCCCCACCTGCACATCTGGCGGGTCACCTTTAAATGGATGGCCCGCCCGGGGCTGAGGAGGCGGGGCAGCGATGAGGCAGCTCTCCATGTGAAGACACCCATAGTGCTCTCAAAGCACCCATAGTGCTTTCTTGAGAGAGAAGAGATAAAGTAGTAAAAAATGATGAGTGAGATCCTCACTCCAGTGATGTCCATGGGAGCTTTGCCATTTACTTCAGTGGAGTCAGGATTGTACCTGATATGTTTGATTAGATCAACTTCTATCGGTGAGAATATGCCATTGGAATGCTTGCATACTGCCACCAGCAGAAGCTGGCCCAATAAAATCTGTCACTTTATCTACTTTGTCTCCTGTCGCCCACAAATTAAAGGTGTAGAGATGCAGAGCTAGATGCAGGCATGACTGCAAAGTTTTGATCTAGATCTGTATTTGGAATAGCTAACAGAGTTTGGGGGCAATTTGCATACAGAGGTTTGGTTCTACTCATTATAAAAGCAGGAACTAGCTGGGCAATCAGATCTGGAATTGAAGTTGTATTCCAAACACCTCTTGAAGTTCAAGTTTGTTCCAGATTTGGGAACTATTTCCATTTGTGGCGATAGGTCCATCTGTAAACAAAGTCAGATCCAGACTTGATGACAAGTCTATTAAATGTTTCTTTTAAGAGACAAAGGGATGTTACCAAGGGGCAGACGCCACTGAGAATATATGCTTGCAATAATTAGTGGAGGGTGAATCCCCCAGGTGTTGAAATCTCTGTACAAGCAAGCATCCAAAAATGTTACAGCTATTGCAAACATCTTGAATCCCGGTATTCAGTCCAAACTGGGGCAGTTCCTTAGTAAGAAGATAATCTTTATACACATGTAAAAAGTCATTGTAAGAGAAATGGGATTAAAAATAAACGTTAGCGTCTCCCATACACACAGCTTGTGTTTTGGCTAGAGCTGAAACAAATAGGTATTTCTGTTTTCATGAACATTATTTGCATTTTAGGATGGTCTGCCAAATACCCGCATAAGTATTCAGTATAGCTGATATTTGCATATCTGTTTATCCAGGTATTTAATTTCAGCTGTTTCAGTTGCTTCAGTACTTTGGTCACCTCGTTTTGGTATTTCGGTTACTGCAGTTTGGCAATATGTGGTACTTGTGCACACCAATCCATGATGCGATAGTGCCTAATCATGCAGAACTGAAAGACTGGAACAAAGCGATTGAAATACTGGAGTACCAAAATAATCCAAATGAAATCGCCAAAATGGATATTTATTTTAAAAATGTATGCCCTGCCCTTCTTGCCAGATGCAACCCGGGGCGGCTAACAACATCAAAAATACACAATACAATAGCATAAAACATAATAAAACATCAATAAAAAGAAAGAATAAAAACCAACTGTCACAGGGTTGGGGTCCACAACCCCACCTTTCTGGGTTGGGTGACTCAGTTTCCCTCACTTGCAGCCCGTCTGAATCAGTTCTCTCTCTAGCTGATTCAGTCCTACAAAGGGGACAACACTTTTGTCACCCAAGCTCCAGAGACTTCCTGCTCACAGACTCTTTCTCTCTGGGTTCGCAAGTGCTTGAGGGCACAAGATACTCAGACTGTGTTTCCCAGTGTAAGACAACAGAAAGCACTTCTTAGTAAACAAGAAAGTTTATTGATTACATAAACAAAGATAGTTTGAACGCAGAGTGGCAATTAAAACAAAAGTAAATAACGCATTCCTAGTCTGTACTGAGTAGGTCCCTAGTTAGGATCTTACCATACAGAAAGTCCATGTGCTTGGATCCATTTCTCAGCCAGATGTAGTGAGGCTGGGCTTCGACTCCTTAAGCTGGTTAGAAAGCAAAGTCTGTGTTCTCAGTACATTGCTTCAACAGGCTTGCTGACAGGCTCCTGCCCTCCAGCTATAATCCAAGACTCAGAGAGTCTGAGGTTGAGTGAGCTCCCAACTGACACTGTTCTCTTTGGGTCCGAATGTCCCTTATAAGTCCTTGGAGGTGGAAAACCCTAGTTTCTTCTCGAGTCTTCCAGAAAGTCCTTTTGCTTTCTCCTCTTCTCTCCTGAACCTGTGGGCTCACTCACGTATGCAGTTTCCTTTCATTTGCATTCTTAAAGCTGCTGTTTGAGAGACTCACACCTTTTGGAAAGACCTCGGTTTACATATCAATGCCCTTGGGGCTGTGCTGCTCCTATTTTGCAATGTCTCCTCTTTCACAATGTTACAGTAATGGTTTAACATCTCTCCGCTTGGCATCATCATCACAGATTGGTTTCTATAACTTAATAGTACATGTTACACACTGGTTTCTATAAATTAACAGTGCATGTATGTTCCCTCTGGTCATGTGTGACCCTATGTTCCTTTGTGACACCAACCCCCTCCCTCACTACCCACCCCTCTCCCTCACCAAATGCCTGATGGAACAGTCAGGTCTTACATCTCCTTTCAAAGACTGAGAGGTCCGGGGACAGATGGGCCCCCACCAGGAGAGAGTTCCAAAGGCGCGGCCACCGAGAACGCCCTATTCTGCGTCCCCCCCCCCCAGAAAACCCGGGGGACCTCCAGTGTGGCGCCCCCAGACAACTTCAGGGGCCGGTCTAGGACCCGGGGAGTGAGGCGATCTCGCAAGTAGACAGGGCCCAGACTGTGTAAGGTGTTATAGGTCAAAACCAACACTTTGAATCGAGCCCAGTATCTGCAAACAAAGCAGGAACCAAATAACAGTTTGTGTCTGCTTTGGTGGACTTGACTCAAAACGGGCAAATTAATTGGATATGATATTCACAGCGGATAGTCATTCCAGCTCTAATTTTTGTTGTGGTGTCGGTGGTACACAAGGTTGTCCCGGTACAGTAGGGGGTGCTGTTGGAGGTGCCGATGGTTGGCTAGCCAAGGTCACGATAGATGGTCATTTAAAAGATCTCATGACTTACCTGTTTTGACTCATGAATTTCACTCGCATGAGTCTCACATTTTACAAAGGTTGGTACATTTAACTGTAGTTTTCTGGACATATTCATGCCCAAGTAATTACGTTCTACCTAATTTGCTTCCCCCTGATGCTGTTTCATTTGGGTATGCTATTTGCATCTGCTTTCTTTCCTAAACTGTTGTGTAGTGTTAACCGCTGCTTTGTTCCTCCTCAGGGGAAACCATCCTGTATTTCAGCGCTGGATGATCCAATATCATTACCTTTTCTCCATTCCCAATATTCCCTCCATTATCCTCAATTACGTCTCTGAAGCTAATCTCCTTCCATAGGGTCCCTTCCAGAACACAGACCATTTTTCTTAGCCTGTAATAACCAACCCTCCAAGCTATTCCTCCTCCAATGCCAGCTTGTACCGTAAGGAACATTTAATAAAGGCACTTTGTGAAGGAGTGTCTGATATGCTGTGTATCGCCAATAAACTGCCATAACTCAGGCTGTAAAGGTTGCTTAGTGTTTCTGGGAAGGCTGCTAGTGCACCAGACAGTAACATAAATCCCACTATCATTTTGCATAGCAGGACAAATGAATTCCTTTTGCTTTGCAAATTAGCTGAAGATGGTAGGTGCCAGTAATTGATATTTATTTACTAAGCACTCCTAGAATGTCTGTTGCTTAATCGCTATGCAAATCTCACACTTAGAAATGACAGTTCCATTTCATAATCCTCATTTTGTCTTTTTACATGAAGGCCTTTTACAGTCTCACTCCCAACTCTCTGTAGCATACTGTAAAGCAGCCGTTTCTCCACATTTAGGGAGAAAATAAAATAAATAAATAAATAAATAAAATAAATAAAAAATAAATAAATCCTGGACACAATTGGATAAATCCAGGATTCCCTGGGCTTGGCACAGAAAGTACAACAGGAATCAAGAGCCGGTGCTGGAGAAGCAGCTGCAGCTCAGCCCAGGTGCAGCAGGATGGAAAGGGACAACAGACACACCAAGTGCAGCCTCCTAGCTTCACAACTGTAGCTTGGGTGCTCCCACTAGGTGCGAGGGAGGGATGGCTCCACACAAGCTACTTTTCAAGTGCTGGGGAAGGGCTGAGATCAAGATTGTCCAGGTAAGCTTTGCCGAACCATCTCCCCATCCCTGCGGCAGCCTCAGTCACTGCTGCCTCCTCCAGCTCTGTGACCCCTCTCTGTGACCTCTCTTAGGACCAGCCAATGGGTCGCAACTAGACCTGAAAAAGGAAATGTATTTGCCACCTGTGGGTAATATCCACATTTTGGGGCAGTCAATGGGGTGCCCAATCAGTACCAAAGTGCTGAGTCAGGCATAGGTTTACCCCCAAATATGGGGTATTTGTGAGTAATATTGTGTCCTGGATTATTTTTAATAAAATATTTTGGTGGGTCTTATCTCCCATAGGTTTACTCCTTGGTATTACTGTTACCAAGTTACTGTGATTCAGAGTTTTAGCAATCAGTAAACATTAAATTGGTATCACAACTCGGAAAAATCATGACGGGAAGTTGAAAAAAATAGTACCAGAAGAACAAACAAACAAAAAAAAACAGTAGCAAAAGTTGGAAAATCAGGACAAAAACCAGTAAATCAGTAAACTCAGAGAGTCCATCAGGCACAAATCAGGTTTCGTTTAGTACCCAGTCTTACTGGAACTGGTCAAACACTGCAATTCTGATGGGAATCCTCATTTTTGAAGGTAATTGTTTCAACTCTAGTCACAACCCATGGGTTGAGACCCACTGCTGTAGTAGAGCCAACATACCAGGCCAGGTTCGCACCTTGCATTTCAAGGCTTAGTACCTTTCAATTATATCTGGTGATGACATCCAAAATGGCAATCGATAGTCCTTTTTGCATGAGACAGACACATGCAGGTTCGCTGCATGGGCATCTGTGGGTGCATCCCGTGTGAATGCTACGGCAGGTGTGTGTGTGTGTGTGTGTATGTGTGTGTGCATTCCTGCAAAAACATGCATGCCCACCCATCCCCCATGCATGGAGTAATTGGCCAAAACGACAGTTGCTCCATGCGTGGGAATGCAGGGGGGATCAGTGTGCGCCCATGTGCACCGTCCCTCCTGCACAGCCCACGCTGCCGCATGCACACCAATCCCACCCCCTGGCAGCCCATTTAAAAAGAGCCATTATCATTACCACTAAGATGAGAAGAATAAGAATAAACTCATCTAGCTAGAAACTTGTCATAATAATAATCATGGGGCAAACAGAATCTTTAAAAAAGGGAAGTGGACTTGGAGAGAAGGGTGCAACCTCCCCTTTTGACCGCTGTGGTCCCCGTTGCCCACTTCCCTCAAGACACTGCACTCCCCTCACCTTCCCCCAGAAGCCTCCACAGCCCCTCTAGAGACTGGTTTGAGTTTGATCTCTGCTCACATATTAAACGTAACTCCCTGGGTGGTCCTTAACCAATATGTTCCTCCAGAGTAACCAATATCTCCCTGCCACTTTGGTGGACTGACCGTTTTCGATCATGTCAAGGGAGTTTTGTGAATTCTCTTTGTTAATAGATGGATGTTGCCTGGATGTTCTGTAACAGAGCCATTATTACTTGTACTTCCACCTGGGAGATGACAACTGAACAAGTTCTTTCATTCTTCCTCCAACTGGACTTCAGTGAAAAAGCAAGGTAATGAGAGATGCATTGGGGACAGCTCTCGGTTTTTGCCTGTTATTCGACAGCAGTTGCCATACTATATGGATTGAGGCTGGGAAGCTCAGGAGTGTCAGTGTATTACAAGATCTCAATGTTTATGTAATAAAAATAATAAGGGGGGAGCCTTATAGATTCTGTTTATTTTGGTCTACTTTATTTATTTATTTTTAGTTCACTGATTTGAAAGCGACACTCCTTCCCAAAATTATTGCACTGCAGGTGGTGGAAAGAGATGTCTGACATGTGCTAACAACAAGACAAGGTGCAAGCTGTAGCACATTCTCCCTGGAGAACTAATACACTTTACTGCTGCAAGATACGGAGACAAAGGAGTTGAGATGATATCTTTTATTGGACCAACTTCTGTTGATGAGCGTATGAAAACTTTCAGGCCACATAGAAGGGGAACCTGTACAACACCTTGAAAAGATGGACCTGGGAATAAAATTCACAACTCTCTTGGGTACCAAAAACAATGGACTAAATAAATATTTGGGCTTCATAAGCCACTATAGAAATGTGTAATAAACGACCTGGGCCCTACCTAGCTAAAGGACCACCTTCCTCCTTATGTCCCTCCATGGCCTCTAAGATCATCCGAGAGTGCCCTCTTGCAAGTTCCATCATTGACCCAAGTCTGTACGACCCAGGTTCGCAGAGTGGAGTTCTTGGGGGCTGCTCTACAGCTTTGGAACTCCTTTCCCTTGGAGATTCATCTAAGCCCTAACCATTCAGCCAGGCATTAAATGGGCAGGGGTAGCTTCAGCATGGGGGGGCAGGTGTATTAGTTTTTTATGAGCTTTATTTTGTATTTTATATTTTTATAATGTGAGCCTCCCTCAGCCTCAGGGGATAGGGTGGGATCAATATAAAAATAAATAAATATTTACATATATACCTACTGTGTTTTCTATTTAAATGTTTTAAAATGTTAACTACCTTTCTTCCCTTAACATCTTTACCTACAGCCCCCTCCCTAGTACTTGTTGTTTTGTATATACCTTAGCCTGCATTTTTTTGTTTGTTTATTATCTGATTTTGGGCTTTGTTCTATATAAATATTTGAAATGCTGATTCCCCCCATAACTCTTGCCCAAGTGCTTGATTTCATATATCCACCGGTCCTGTATTTACTCACTCTATAGTTCTTAATTTTTTATAAACCTGAGCAAGGACCCTGAGTGGCTTGAAAGCTTGCATATTCTCACCAACGGAAGCTGCCCTGATAAAAGAGACCCTCTGAACTACTTTGTCTCCATCTTTTGCATCTGGGACCAAAATGGCAACTGCGTTCTCTTCTGCTGTAAGGAAAATTCTCTTTATTATATGCTTGGCGTTGCATAAGCACAGGACTGGGAGCCAGGGAGAGTTGGCTTCTAATCTTAGGTTTGATGGGTGAATGGACAATTTGTTGGTTTGGTTTTTTTAGGCTAATTATACAGATAAGAAACTACATGTAAAATATGAACTTGCAGGCTACCTTGAATTCTGAACATCCCATGCATATGATGGATTAATCTCAAGACTGCTCTGTTTGTTTGGAGCTTGGTTTATAGTTATATCAACAATGTGCCTGGCACGAAAAACTGAATTAAAAACAGGCCCCTGTCCTGAGGGGCACCAGTTTAGGATGGGCAAAGATGAGGGGAACATGGGGAGAGACAGGGATACATCTATGAAGCTGAGAAGTTACAGGTGCATGTTCTTAGCTTGTGGGGAAGGGGATCCTGAAGGAAAGGATGGTAGAAGGAGCAGCAGTGAGCACTCTGGGCAATGCGACAACAGACGCGATGAGGGCCTGCTATGGGTCGCTATGGCCCGCCTTGGTCAAAGACTCAATGGAGCGTCTGTTTCCAGGCTGCCAGCTGTGGGCCTGCTGCTGTCCTGGCCCAGGTAGGCAGCTGGCCCAGATGTGGTCCTCCAGATAATTCTGGGCCAAGGGCAGGCCAACGCGGCTCATAGTGGGTCAGAGTGCCTGTTCCCGCCACCATCAACCACTGGAGATTGGGGGCCACCATGTCTGGCAGCCATGGCAGCTGCCACACTTTTGTTCTCTTCCCCCACTGTGGGTTGGGCAGGAGAGGGCTCACTGGTCGGCCTGGAAGTGTGCACATCCGTTCAGTGCCCCGACATGACCTAGGTGGGGGTAGCCCCCTTCCCCTGGCCAGGTAGCTGGCATGCCAGCTGCACATTTGTTTTCACCCCTCTGTGGAGAAGTCCCCGTCGCAGCGCGGCGCTACCCGGTACGGGTGGCGGCTTGCCGGCGGCGGTTGTTGTCCCTCCCCCCCGTGGCAAAAGGAAGATGGGGCGGGGGGCGCATGGCAGCACGGAGGCGGTGCTAGGCGAAATCTCGCGTGAGGCGGGACTTCGCGGCCACCATCTTGGTCCAGGCATGGAACCCGCCATTCCGTGCCTGAACAGCATCGGATGAGCACCCTCCCACCCTCCCTGTTGCCCTGTGAGTTGAACCGGTCGTTGATCTTGGGTTCAAGGCCAGGAAGGAATTTGGCCACCAGGCTGATTGGCAAGGGCCTGGTAGGCGTTTCGCCTTCCTCATAATGAGATTTTTGGATTGGCTACAGGTGGGAAGGGGAGATCATAAGGTTAATTTGTCACACCGCAGGGGTCCAGCGACGTAGTTAAGTAAGAAGTTAGGGATAGTCTGCTGACCGGTCATCTCCTTAAGAGGTGGGGTCTGAGTGAAGGCTAGAGCTGGTCCGGCCGGCATCACTCTGGACCCAGGATAGGGGGGACATGCCCGGGGCCCTACGACAGGGGCGCTCCAGGGGTCAAGGGAATCTGCCCTCACTTCCTTCTTTGGGTCACAGTAGGCAAGGGCCTCCTGACCTGGCTGGGGGCGGCCGGACAGGTGTGATGTTTCAGCAGACATAGTTAGTAATGTCTTTGTTCTGAGGAACATCAGACTGCCTAAGTTTACTCTAGTTCAGTGAGTTAATACTTAACATTAAGAGGACCCAGAGGGACAGAGCCCCCTCCTCACCCGACTAGATTTAATACAATTTTGGTGCGGCCTAGTTTACCCCATACATTGGTGTTTGTGTCTTCATTTCGGGGTAGGGGATAAGAGGAACTAGGGAAAGCCTGATAGAAGAGGTAGGTTTTATATGTACGAGTATTGTATCCGATTACGGGTACCTCATTTTAAGAAAAGTCTTGACAAACTGGAATGGTTTCAGAGAAGGGTGACAAAGCCAGTAAGGGATTTGGAAAGTAAGTATTAAGAGGAAGGGTTGAAGGAACTGTTTAATCTAGTGAAGAAAAGATTAAGGGGAGTCATGATAGTAGTCTTCAAATAGTGAATGGGCGGCCACCGGCCACCAAGAAGGTGGCAAGGAGTTGCTCAGTATTTGCCACAGAGCGCAGGGTTAGAAACAATGGCATCAAGTTATAGGAAGGTGGATTTTGGTTAAACATTATGAAAAACTTTCTAACGGTGAGAACTGTGCAGCAACGGAAGAAGCTGCCTAGGGAGACTGCAGGCTCTCCATTGCTGGAGGTTTTCAAACAGAGGCTGGACAGCCATCTGTCAGGAATATTGTAGCTGTCGTCATCCTGTCCAAGCAGGGGGGGTGGACTAGAGGACCTGGAGATCCGTTCCAACACTACGATTCTATGTATTATTGCCTGCTGACATAAATATCCACCCAATGGGAAGTGATTTTGAACTTCCTGGGACAGATTTTCAAAAGTGCTCAGCACCTGCAAGTACCTGCAGCCAGATTTTCAGCATACAGATCCAATTTTCCCTGAACAAATCTTAGAGCTCTAAGGTGACACAGTCGGAGCTACTGGATGCTCAGCACTTTTGAGAATCTCGTCCCTTATTTTGCTGTCTTAAGTGAAAGCCGATCTCATGTGAAAACCTGCCAGGAGTCATACCCAGGATAGCTTAGCCAGAGAGGGACACAGAAGGACACAGAACGTCTGGAGTCTTTTCCTGTTCATCTGTTTTGGTATGGGCCACCACAGTCCCTTTTGTGTGTGTGAGTTTTTGAGCAATTCTCTGAGGAGACTGCAGCTTGAGCTGGTACAACTGGAAGCCATCTCATAGCTGAGTTATTTACAAAATAATAGATCAAATTATAAGATTTGAAAAGGAAAGATCAGCAGCTAATTGGGAAAGTAATGTCTTCATTTCCCTGAATCACCGAGGGCAGCATAATCTTTTCTTCACAGATGCTGCCCATCGGTCTTTAGAATGAAATCCCCGCTCTCCTTTCCAAACACGCGGATGCTGTTTTCTAACACCTGCCTGGCCCACAGTGAGGTGTCTGCTGTTGGCTTGCTTCCATGTCCTCAACTGTGTAAAAAGCCAACACTGACATTAAGCCACAGTAGCTCATTTACAGTTGATATTTCATGCATCACCAAAGCCATTTTTCCACAGCCTTGCCTTTCTGTCCGGGTGGATTTATGACATGCTTTAAGTTATGTTTGTCTGCATTTTAAGTACCACATTCGAGTGATGAAAGGCTAAAGCAGATGTAATTAGTTTGTCTGAACGACCTGTTTACATGAAGGGAGAATCGTAGGAACAGTAGCCTTGGGCAAATGGCATTTAATTTATCTTTAAATATTGACTTGTGCCATTGTGAGGCTTGTGCCTTCCAGGAAAGTAAGGTCCCATGTGATGCTTTTCATAGCCTAGTGGGGCTACTTGAACTACTGCAAGGCTGAGATGGGGCGGGGGTAAGTGAACGTATGATGGAAGGAGTCAGGGGTGTCCTGTGAGCTTTGTGTCACACATGCTGCTGCCGGGTTTCTTTGTTGTAATTCTGCCCCCGCAGACAGTGGTGCAAAGCATAAAAAATTTAGTGGCTGAACAGTTCATTCTCTCTTGAGCTGTCCCTGGAAAGGTCATTCCTTGCATAAACACTCACTACTCCAGATCTGCCGACCGTCGTCAGCCTTCCTCATGCCGCCGCATATGTGCATTGACCAGATGCTGTCGCCAGCCAAACCGCATAAAGCCTCCTATGAAATTTTAATGAGCATTGACCACGGAGAAGAGGAGGATAAAATAAACCTAATGGGAATTTTTTTTTCTTTCCTCTCCATTCTGAAGATGCAGTTTAGGTAGGAAAGGAAACCTACTCAGTACTCATATGGCCCCCATGACTGCAGTATCTAAAGGCCAATCACGTACCCTCGGGTACAAGTGTGCTCTAACTGCCATTCAACAGATGTGGGGCTGTGCCATGGAAAGACATGCTCAGAGTCACACAGGAAGTCTGGGGTGAAACAAATTCAGGTCTCCTGAATCCCGCCCGGGCTGGATCACTCATCTTCCCACTCTACTGCAGCCAGTTTAATTTTGAGAAGAGACGAGCTTCTTCTTCTCAGATGAGATGGCCATGAAAATTGCTGCCGTGTAATCTGAGGCTCGTATTCATTCATTACCCTTCTATTGCTGGGATGTTATTTCTGAACCTATAGCGCAGATTAGGCCCCTCGCTTTAAATATTTCAGCTCCATGATGCAGGTTTGGGTCCCGCTCTCTCTTTAATCATCATGGAGTCTCTTGTTCCTTCATTAAGCACTTACGCTCTAACGCACCTTCTATCTCCAAAGCATCTTTGATGAGCACCTGTGTAGCCTAGTAGACAACGTGTTGGAACTTGGCTCTGAAGGAACATGGTTCAAACCCCACCTTAGTCATGAACTCTCACTGTGTGAACTTGGACAATTCACTAAATCATAAAGTTCCTAGAGATCTTCATCAGCCAAATATCATTTGTGGGTCATCCCTGAAATGTAGCCCTTAGGGGTGAGCAGCACAGAACTGGGTGAGGAAAGCATGCAGCAGCAGTACATTAGTTCATCTTTTCTCCTGAGGCTGTACCAATGTAGCCATTTTGAAAGGTAGACAGTGCACTTGCCTCCCTCGGTGGTTACAAAGCCGCTTTGTACTGGGACATGAGCTTGCTGTTAGTCTGGTTCTGGGGACCATTCTAGAAATAGAATAAATAAATAATAATAAATAATAATAAAATGTGTGCCTACTACTGAACAGTTGTGATTAGAGCTAGGTCTCTGCCCCCAAGAGGCTTACAATCCAGGAGGGACAACACCGTAAGCATGAGCATGTTGCACCTGTGCTCTGCACTCTGCACTGGCTGCCTATTGTCCACCAGGTGCAATTCAAGGTGCTGGTTATGACCTATAAAGCCCTAAACGGCGTGGGTCCTAGTTACCTGCGAGACCGCCTCAGACCCCGGGTTCCCTCGCGACCCTTGCAGTTGGCACAAAGGTCGTTCTCGGTGGCCACGCCTCGGCTGTGGAATTCCCTCCCATTGGAGGCCTGGTTTTCCCCAGACCACCCCTCTTTCCATAGATGTTGTAAAACCTGGCTGTTTCGCCAGGCCTTTGGGGAGGGGGGAGGTGGGGGGGTGGAAGGTTTTTTTGTTTTATTGCCTTGAAAATCACTGTGCCCGTTATTTTTATATTGTATCTTAATTGTTTTGTAGTATTTTAGATGATTTTATTGTTATTTTATTATTATGATGTACACTGCTCCGAGCTGCTGCAGGAGGGAGCAGATTATAAATATTAATAATAATAAATAATAAATAAATAGTTTATTTAAGCATAGCCATAGGCCATAGCATAAAAGAATATACAAAATAACAAAATGCAAACAAAAAACAACATAGCAACATAACAACCAAACTTATATCAATCAATATCAACATCCCCAGGATCATACTGCATACTATTCACATTTAACTTAAAATCAAGGAATTGTTGTCTCAATAAAAATGCCTGAACCAAATATTTAGCAACTAATTTGGTAACTTCAGGCAATGCTATCATCATCAGGCCATGCTCCCCCCTCCCAGGGTGACTATTAAGGAAAGGGCCAAGAAATTACCCCTAATATCATCATATAATCTGCAACCAAATAAAATATGCTGGGTAGACTTTGTTGTAGACTGGTCAAAAGGGTAAAGTCTCTCACTATATGGGATTCCTCCCCTTCTACACTCCAAAACTTTGGAAGGGAGAGCGTTGAATCTTGCAGACATAAAAAGAAATCTGCCTCGTACTGAAATTGGTAATGCTATATAAGCAGCTGGTTCTCCTACTTTCGGAACGCAAGGTAAATAATCTGCCATATGTGGAGTATTCCTTATTGAGGCAACATCATTTTGCCAAGCTATATCCTTGAGTCTTGTTAGGATCTCCGCCCCTAATACCCCAGCATCTTTATCCTGGCAGTATCTGGGAGAAAAACCCAGCCTAGTCACGAAATCTTTCAGGGTAAATAACCATAGGTTCTTATGAGGGTCTGTCACGAAGGAACATAGGGCCATACGCGTGGGATACTGGCCTACACGTAGGCTACAAGCCTAGTAAATATGTAAAGCAAAAGGTTTAACATGTATGTAATGTTACAATTGAGACCTGTAAAACTCGAATCATGTACTGTAATACTGACGAAACTCCAGGAAATGGAAAGAGATAAAGATTGTGGATTCACCCCAGACTGATAGCCAGAGACATTTATATGCTAATGTAGGCAGCCATTGCCTACATGCAAGGAGACACAGAAAGCTGATAGCGAGAACAAAAGGAATTCTAGAAGCCTCGAGAAGATACTAGGGGTTTCCCCCTAAGGATATAAGGAGTTGTACCCCATAGGGAAACGGTGGCCATTGGGAACTCACTCAACATCTTGCAGTCAGGAGGGCTGAGTCAAGCCATGAACTGAGAGAGGGGACTTTGATTTGAACTCTCTAAGAACCAGCACCCAGTCACCTACATCTCTGACTGAGAACGGACCAGAACTTATGGACCTTTGTAGGGTAAGATTCTTATCTAGAAACTCAACCAGTATAGATTAGGAATGCGTTATATTTACCTTTGATTTATAGTTACCACTCTGTATCAACTACCTTGCTTATGTAATCAATAAACTTTCTTCTTATCTTTATTAAGAACTGTCGGTGGTCTAATATTTGGAATACAAACTGAGCAACTTGAGTTTCCAAATACTCGCGAACCCAGAGAATAAAGAGTCTGTAAATGGGAAGGATCGGGCCCTTGGGTGACAAATGTGTTGTCCCTGCTTCAGGATTGAATCAGCCAGAGAGAAAACTGATTCACGTGGGCTGTAAGTGAGGGAAACTGAGTCACTCAAACCTGGTAAAGTGGGGGTGCGGACCTCCAACCCGTGACAGGGTCCCTGAAGAAATACTTGACTAACGCACTATCCCTGTTATTTACTAGTTTTAACCAAAATTTGATGACTCTAACCCAGGCCTCTTGATCCCAACCCAGCTGCCCGATCTCCATATGAATGGCAGCAGAAGGGGTGCCTACAGGTATTCTCAAACAGCTCTTAATTTTTTTTACCTGAAGTTGATCCAATTTAGGAGCCACAAACGGAGCCCAAATCTCAGCACTGTACAAAGGTTTTGCGCCGATTTTGATGTTAAAAACCTTCACTGCCACTTCCAAGGGTGCAGCACCAGAAGAGGCCAAAAACCTCCGAATAGTTAGTGTTGCGCCCTTCACAGAGGTGGTAATCCTGTACAAATGCTCTCTCAATCCTCCTGAGCGATGGAAATGCAAACCCGGGTATTTAAAGGAGGGAACCTGCTGGAGCGAATGTCCATCCAAAGACCATGAGTAAATTCTCCTACTTTTGGAAAAAAAATCATAATCTTGGATTTTAAATAATTGATTAGCCTGGCAATAAACTGAAAACTGCCAGAGTTGCCTTTTTAAACCTATCTGGGTTTGTGACAGCAAGGCCAGGTCATCCGCATAAAGCAGACAACCCACCAGTCTTGATGCCAANTTGGCAGTGGGAGCTAGGGGACGGGCGAGCTGGGGAGGAAATAGGGGTTGGGGTGGTGGTGTAGGTGGGGGTGTATTTTATGCATTTACATTGATGGTTATGTTGTATATTTGTATTTTTTAACATTGTAAGCTGCCCCATGCTGCTTGGAGCAGGAAGGGTGGGGTCTGTCTCTTATACACATCTAGATGTGTATAAGAGACAGGACTAACACCCTGATGAATATAAATTTTGTTTGTAGAATGCCCCGCACTATCCAATCTCACCACCTGGGAAGTATCCAAATGGAGTTTGTATACAAGGACAAGTAATCTTTTGCCAATTGAGGTAGTTAAAAGTTTGTCCCAAAGCAGGTGTCTGTGTTGACCGAATCAAAAGCGGCTCTTAAGTCCAGGAATGCAGCGAACAGTTTACCATTCAGTTTCTTAGATTTATCAATGAGATGGTATAAAAGTAAGCGTTGTTCAGTTGTAGACCTACCAGCCTGCAACCCAGCCTGCTCGGGGTGAAGTATCCTATTTTGATTCATCCAATAAGTCAATCTATTTAATAATGCTTTGGCATACAATTGAATTTACTGACAACACTAAGCAAACGAATCGGTCTATAATTGAAAGGATCTGCACGTGAGCCTTTTTTGTATATTGGAATTACAGTGGCTGTTCCCCAGGCATCTGGCATAATCCCTTTACTATTGATAGCCGAAAAGAGTGCTGAAAGTAAAGGTACCCACCAATCCAGGTGAGCTTTAACAAACTCCATTTGGATTGAGTTGGGTCCAGGAGCTTTGTTGTTTTTGAATGTCTTAATTAGAATGTCTACTTCTTCCTGTGTAACTAATGGCCATGTTGGTAAATCCTCGATCTTAGGGAGTACTAAAGGGGGGAGGGAAGAATATTCTAAATTGGCATAAATGTTCTGGAAGTATGATTCTCAAGTACCAGGAGGAATTGGATAAGATCACCCACTTCCTCCTTAATTAATCCCCCCATTGACTAGCCTCCAAAAGATTCTGGAGTCACTGCTCTCTCTAGCCTCAAGAACTTTACGCCACCTGTACTTAACACGCAATCTCTTTTTATATTGAATAAGCCTCCTAAAGTTTTTCTTAAATACGGAGGACTCATACTTTCCTGTCCATATTGGTAATCCAAATACAAGGCTGTAAGATGTCTCTTGGCTAGCTGGCATTCCCTATCAAACCATGGCTGATTACCATTATCCACCCCCAACCTATTAACCTTTCTCCCCTGGTCCAATGTGGGGTGAAAACAGACATGATGCTAACCACCCTTTAACCACCCTTGGTGGTTATTTATGCATGTTGCAGGGCTATACTGGTGCCCTATGCAGCCCTGAAACATGCATAAATGACCACCAAGGGTGGTTTATAGGGTGGTTAGCGTCATGTCTGTTTTTACCCATAGTTTGTGAGATCTTTCTGCTAAGGTGGTTAAAAGCATCTACTGCTTTTGAAGCTCCTGTATCTCTAGCTCCTTCAAGAATTGGAGCCCTAAGCTGGAACCAAGGCTTGGCCATTAAAAAATCTGCTAATATCTGATCTATCCTTAAATTCCACCGGACAGTAGGGTATAATTTCAATTGAACTAACTCGTTACCAGGGCCCTTAGGGGCTAGTGGCAGATCTAATTTTAAGCCAAGGGACAAAGTCAAAGGCAGATGATCACTAACTGTGCTAATGCGTACTCTGAAGTTTTTGATAAATGGCAGAGTATTAGCTGATGTTATAACCTAGTCTACCACACTAGACCCCTGGAGACCTACAAAAGTAAATTCCCCTAAGTGTCCCCGTAGCCTGAACCATTTAGGACACAAAGATTTAATTCTTGAATAAAATTTGCAAGCCTCAATCCAGAGGAATTGGTCTTACTATCCTTCGAATTCCTAACCTGCAAAGGGTCAGGAGGATTCTGCTGTTCAATTTTGCAAAGCAAAGCTAGCTGGTCATCATTAGGACCCATTCTAGCATTAAACTCTCCTAGTAAAACCATTAAAGCCTTGGGATGTTTAATTGCTAAATCCGCCACCACCTTTTATAACCTATCCCAAACCTTCGACTTATATGAACCTGCATTGGTAGGGGGGATATAAACAGTAAGAAAAATAACTAGGTAATTGCCAAGGTTTAAAATCAAACCTAAAACAAAAGGAGGTTCTTTAATTATAGAAAGCACCAGTGGATCCAACCATTCTGCTAGTAAACAATCCAACCCACCACTAGGACATCCCCGGGAAATAGGAGAAACAACTGGAATACAATGAGATGTAAATTTTGCCAACTCAAGAGTGTCAATTTCCCAAGTTTCCTGGAGGAATATTTCTTGATATTCCTTTAGAAAGGCAATAAACTCTGGATCCGTAAGGTGGTTTCGACTAGTTCCAAGAGCAAATATTAAACAACCCATGGACCTGACTCTGTGTATCTCTTAAGGGGACCTCCATCTGGAGGGCCAAGGGTTCCCCTGATTCCTGTCCATGGGATCTAGGGCCCACTATAGGTGACCCCACAATAGGCAACCTCGCAGGAGCTAGGTTAAAAGGAGTATGGTCTGGGGAGCCATTAAAAACAGGGAGCAAAATAGGGAATGAGTTAGGCAAAGTTGGTACTTCTGTATCCATCATGGAGACCGGGTTAGGAGAGGTAAACCTCTGGACCTGGGAATCCCCCATGACCATTACATTATGGGCATCGGAAAGCGAAATTAGCGATGGATTTGACTCCATGACCAGATTATAAATATTCGTATAAAGAAATAAAACAAACAAACAAACAAACAAACAGAGGTTAGGCAAGAGAGAGAGGCGCATAGGGAGAGACAAGGATACATTCATGAAGTTGAAAAGTTGCAGGCATGTGCTTATACAGTTACAAGGGAGGAGGGGGTCCCTGAAAGATGAGAGAGTAGAAGGAGAAGTATGAATGAGTGATCTGTAGGGGTGAGGCGTTAAGGAAGGTCTGAAGGAAGAGGTATTTTTTAAGGAGGAATTTGAAGGTTGGGAGGGAAGAAGAAGTGCGCATGAGTTCAGGGAAGGAGATTTATTTATTTGTATTATCAATAATAATAAATAATAACAATAATACATTTTAAAAAAAATAATGAATTTATATAGCACCAGCAATGTGCCTGGCACTGAATAATCATTAGTTGGAGACAGGTCCCTGCCAAAAGGGACTTACAATCTATAGTTTGCAATCAAGGAAACTGAAACAAAGGGTGGAACATACATGCAGCTGCAGCGGTGGCTTCATGTACGGCAGTGGGATGGCTGCACTTGCCAGGTGGGTCAAGTCAGGGACCAGAACCAAACATTCCCCCTGCCTGATTTGGCTGGGGAGAGGGTTGGGAAGTGATGCGCAGCTGACTGGCTCCGACTCCCCACTGCAGCCTGTGCCCTGCCCCCCACCATGATGGCCAGCCATGGCTGTCAATGGCAGGCGGCCATAGCTGGTTGATATGGCAACCCCCCCGCCCCCCGGACTGGGCGGGCATGAAAACAGATGCGCCTGCCCGGTTTGCCGAGCTCTGGCCCACCTGGGTGGCTTGTGGGACTGGACTGTGGGCCCGGTTCATTCCAGGCCCACATTTCTGACCCAGCCAACAACCCCACTGTGGTCTGAACTGGTCCCACATTTGGCAGCCTAGAACAGACATGTGGAATCGGCCTGGCCGAGGAAGGCCAGAGCTTGGTGAACCGGGCCAGTGTCTCATATGTTAACACCCAAAGTGCATTGGCATCCTTAGTGCATCGAGCACTGCAGCATGACTATTGACTAAACAGCAGCAGTCGTCTGGTAACTGCACTCTACTAGTATGTGGGCGCCAGGCACGGTACCACAATTAATTCACACTTGGACAAGGAACTTTGCAATACCCGCCGCTCTGTCTGCAGATTGAAATGCAGAAGGATGTAGCTGGGGTGGCAGAAGTTACACTGAGCTCGTCTGAGTTGAAGGTTGCTTTATGCCCTTTGCAGTTCTCTTGTCAGGGTTACGAGGACATCTGCATTAGAGCCCTGCTTGGGGCAGAGATTAGGCCTGAGCTGTGCAGAACCCAACTGCATTGGGACCAGCCTTAGCTCCTATCAGGTTAGGGTCCAGTTGCTGCCGTCCTTTAATCTGCATTGTAAATTATCCTGCTCTGCAAATGAGGCACAGCAGCAGGTTCCATCTGTGAGGTAGGGCAATGAATCTAGGTGATAGACATGGGTGCTGGGAGAAGGGATCAAGGGGGGAAATTTGCAGTTGCCTGTCTCCTGACTGGCCTTACCCATTCAGAGCGCTTTCAGGCAGGGGTCAGGGTCACACTGGAAATGGGCAGGAATGTGGCCATGCCCCCTCTCCAAGCACTGTGGCTTCACAATGCTTGAAGAGGGGGTGTGGCCATGGCATGATATGACCATGCCCCCTTTCTAAGACCTGTGATGTCATAACACTTGGGACACTCTTGTAAGCCGCCCTGAGTCTTCAGGAAAGGGTGGGGTAAAAATACTAAGGATTAAATAAAATAGAAATCATAAAAATAAAAAGGGGCAAAATCACTTCGGGAACGGGAGGCAGGGGTGAGGGAAGGGACTCTCATGTACTCTGCACTCTCGGAATTTAATTCTGCAGGCATCACTGCAGAATTAAAAAACTCCCTTTTTTAACCCTGAGTAGGATGGACACTCTCACTACTTCAGCAGACAGAAGTTGGGGGTGGTTTGAATTGGCCATTCTTGTTCTGTGTGGAAATTTTGATTGGAATTCCAATCTAACATAACTTTTGATTGGAATTCTGATTGAGCAATGTGGGAATATGCAAAATGGCCACAGTCAGTCACAGCCATACTGAGCATGCACAAAATGGTGGTGCCTGTGCTGCGGTACGACTGCTGCCTGCCATGACCCATTGCGGCCTTTGCAGTTCGCTGGGAATGCCTGTCGGGAGGTTCTAGTTGTGAACTTGGTCTCTATGACAAGGAGGGTGTTCCGTAGCTGTGGAACTCCCTCCCCTGGGAGAGCCATTTATGTCTGGACTTGAGCGCCTTTAGGAGGCAGTGTAAAATGATTTTATTCATGAGGGCGTTTGGCAGTGGGAGCTAGGGGACGGGCGAGCTGGGGAGGAAATAGGGGTTGGGGTGGTGGTGTAGGGTTGGGGGTGTATTTTATGCATTTACATTGATGGTTATGTTGTATATTTGTATTTTTTAACATTGTAAGCCGCCCTGAGCTGCCTTCGGTGGGAAGAGTGGGGTAAAAAATAAAAACAATAAAATAAATAAGAAAGAAATAATAAAATAATATTAATAATAATAAAATCAGTATGGCAGCCACCATTTTGAACATGCACAAAACGGACAAAAAAAATTCAATCGATTCCAGCAAAACAAATTCAGAATGTTCATTCGTTCCACATTTTTGTGGAATGGATTGAATGATTGGATGTGCTGATTTATACCAACTAAGGGTTTGGCCCCTTCTCTTGTAAGCAAGCAGTAAGAGGATTCTGGAGTGGAAAGCAAACACAAACATGGACCAACTCCCATCTACAGTAATGTTCCACTTTCTTTTATTCTTCCACACAGTCCTGCTGGCTGGGTGTGATCTGCACCATTAAATTCAATAGGAGCTGAGTCATTGACTTCAACGAGGACACAGGACGGCATCCTCTTTGTCTGTCTAACGTACCATGAATGACTGCTTTTTATTGTGTTTATCCCTTGTGTTTCTGAGATGCCTAGCCCAGTAACACCTCTTCTCCCTGCCCTCCTCTCTCTTGCACAGAGACATACTTTTTTCAAGTATATATCGCATGAACCTAGTGCCATCCTATGCAGCTAGCTACCATTGTACCACACTATGGCAGGTGCGCCTGAAGTGGCACACAATGCTAACTTCCCAGGGGCATGTCAAGGAGGGCTTTCTGGGCCTCACAGACCAGTCACAAAGGACATTATTTCATATTAGTACCTGATGACGGTTCAGCATCTTGATATACCGATGTCATGGGATGTCACAGTGGGGTCAGCCGCAGGGAACTTGGAGCAGACTGAACGCATGGTATCACTATCTGGCATTTGGGGTGCTCTGGTCCTGATCTCTTCATGTGGTGGGTATTTGTTATAGGTTTGGTTTCTTGTTAGATGTATTTTTCTGTGCAGGTAGTTTGGGAGTGGGAAATCCTGCATTGGTGCAGGGGGCTGGACAAGGTGACCCTTGAGGTCTCTTTCCACTCTATGGCTCCATGACTCTATGAGCATTAAGGGGGTGGAATGGTGCAAGGGAGGTGAAAGAAGGAAAATTGAGGTTGGTGGGGAGAGTAGAGTGAGAAACTGGGAAGAGACAACTGAAGTAGACTGGCAATTAATCACCATTTATGTTTGATGCTATCCCTATTAGCATCCTGTCCCTTCTCATGGCTGTACCTCAAAACTAGCTTAAGGTTGTTGCTTTTGGAGGAACTAGAATTCTAATGGGATTGTAACTAATATATGCACATGATAATGGTAATTTCCTTGGGATGGCTTGTTTACTGACGAGTTGATCTTTCTAGGACATGTCAAAGGTATATCTCACCTGCTGCCCTCGGCAGCATATCCCTGGGCAACAGACATCCATCTTTCAGAACAGAAATCTCAGATCAATAGGTTTCTAATCTCTGTTCTGATGATGAATATGGAAAAATTGTTGATGCATAAAGAAGCCCTAATTACGCTGTGCTGCCCATGGAAATGTCTGCAGGAAAAGGTCTGCTTTGCATGATTTCTCACCCAGTAATGTGAAGATCCTGTATGTAAGTTGGAACTCCATATTCATAAGCACAAGGAATTCAGAATGCTTATGATTCGCAGTGCCTGCAGTCCTGACCTCTTACTAGTATTGCTCATGCCTTTAGGACAGGATGGAGAACCTTTTGCCTCCCAGGGAAATTACATGGGGGCCACTTTGGAAAGCTCCAAGGACAGCAGAGAAGTGGTGCAAAAAGGAGGGTGCTCAGAAAGAGGAGGGCCCAAATCATGGATCTATGCAATGATCTGGACCCTCATCTCTGCTCCCTTGCCCAGAACTCACTCTTTTTCAGCAATTAGGGGTAAGAACTGGACCAGAGGCCAGATTCAAGAACAGGAAAGGAGCCAAATAAAATCTAGCTGTGTCCCCATTCCAGCTCCAGGCCTGAGGTTCCCCATTCCTGTGCTCTAGGAACATACATGTGTACCCTCTACATTCATGTGATTCAGGAACACTTACACCCTGGGAAGGGTGGTCAGGGTGGGGATTTGAACTGGACCTCAGGTCCGTCTGCATGAGCTTCTATCCTCTATGGCCGTTTTTAGACAAGCACACGACCTGCTCGCACATGGTTTAAAAAATACTGTGAGGTGGGATTACACGAGACGCTGCTGGGGATCATGCACATGGGATGGGGACACGCATTCTTTTCCGGCCGCAAATTAATCGGGTTAGCGATCGAGGTAGGTAATTTGCGGCTGGAAAAGAATGTGCGGCCCCCTCCCATGCGCGTGATCCCTGGCGGCGTCTCATGTAATCCCGCCTTGCGGTACTTTTGAAACCATGCACGAGTGGGTCATGCACTCATCTAAAAACGGCCTGAGCTAAAAGACCTGGGCCACTTAGCTCTGCGAGTAGCAGGCTCATGAACCTTTGGGGGCCTCTGTGCCAACCCTCGGGCTGCACACTCCATCTGGCTGAGGAAGTACAACCCCAAGCTTCACAGGTCCACCTTGCTCACAATCCCGGACAAGCCCCCTTGTAACCCTTACACCCTGGGAAGGGTGGGGATTTGAACAGTGGCCCTCAGAGTCATCTGCATGAGCCTCTACCCTCTAAACTAAAAGACTTGTGTCGTTACCTCTGAGAATAGCAGGCCCATGAACCTGTGGGTGGTTAGTCACCACCACACCACTAGTGGGGGCCTCTCTGCCTACCCTCTGAGGCTACATTTCATATGTTGCTTATAGGACTCCATGATCTGAAGGTAGATCACACATACAGAGAAGGGCAAAAAAAATGATCTACTGTATGAAACAGCTCTCATATGAAGAGGGCCTTGATAGGTTGGGGCTCTTCAGCATGAATTAGAGACAACTGAGAGGAGATATGATAGAAGTTTATAAAATCATGAGTGGTATGAAACGCGTAAATAGGGAGTGGTTATTTATTTACCTTCTCTATGAGTACTAGAACAAGGGGACACTCCATGAAATTAATTTGCAGCAGGTTTAAAACAAATAAGATAAAGTATTTTTTCACTCAGCACACAATTAACTTGTGGAATTTACTGCCAGAGGAAGTGGTCAAGGCTGGTAGTGTAGCTAGTTTTAAAAAGATATTAGGTAAGAGCACATCACACATTAAAATGCTGCTTTTCCTAAATGCAGTCAATTTCAAAATGCACTTAAATAAACCCATGCACTATTCACATATGGGTTTATTTAGCGCATTTTGAAATTGACTGCATTTAGGAAGTAGCATTTTCACTACACAGCGCCCCGTTTCCCCGGCTCTAGGCTCCCGGAGAGGGGAGAGGAGCTGAGCCGAGAGCTGGGGAAACGAGGCGCTGTGTAATTGACATGACACCGACATTCCGACAAGAGGATTTATGTGGGTCATTTAAAATGCGCGCTTGTAAAGGTAGCTTTTGGCTGCCCCTCAATGCGCTTGAAAAACAAACGGGAGAACGGCTAAATAAGCGCATGGAGTCTTTCCCACATCGTTCTAATATGCAGGGGAAAGAAAAAAAGTGCTGATTTAATGTATGTGTGAACGTGCTCTTAGTTCTTGGAGTATAGGTCCATTAATGGCTATTAGCCATGTAGGTTTTGGGGACTGTTGGGGGCTGGAACAACAGGGAATGGATTGCCCATTGTGACCTGTTGGGTACTTCTCCCAGAAGAAAAATATTGGCCACTGTCAAAGACAGGATGCTGGGCTTGATGGACTATTGGTCTGACCCAGTATGGCACTACTAATGTTCTTATTATTACCATCTGCAGTGCTATATACCACCATTGCATCTGAAGATTTTTTAAAAACACCACCACCTTTGTGGTGATAGGTGGTATGATACCTCTTTTGCAGATGGGGAAATTGAGGCACAGTATAGATTTTAATCCTTTTTTTAGGTGTCTGAGCTCTTAGGTGCCCAATTTGGGACACCAACCAAGCACCCCAAACCACTGGCTACTTTTGAAAGTGTGGCTCCAAGTGATTTCCCTAGATCACTGAGCCGCTCATATTTTGAACCAGGACTAGAACCCAGGAATCCTACTATCTTGGATGTCATAAGACTTAATTAGCTAACGCACGTTAGTGTTGAAAGAAATGGCAGGTTCAGTATTCCTGAATATTATTTCCATTTTCAAACAGCACTCTGAATATCCAAATGAATATTTTTTATCAAAACTAATATTCACATATTAATCCAACTCTTGTTTTCCTGGGCATTTGGGGTCATTTTTTGTTTGGATATTTGGTTATTTGATCAGATATATGGTTGAATAACTAAACA
Source organism: Sphenodon punctatus (assembly GCA_003113815.1). Lineage (NCBI taxonomy): Eukaryota > Metazoa > Chordata > Lepidosauria > Sphenodontia > Sphenodontidae > Sphenodon > Sphenodon punctatus. The sequence continues at coordinate 2,518,396 of QEPC01009797.1, read as the reverse complement.
GGCAAGCAAAAATGACTGGAAAAAAACAACCAAAAAACCCCACACGAATATCCCAGCAAAGAAGGCCCAAATATTGTTTCGTGCCTACCTTGTCAGACCCAGTCGGAAGCAAGAGAGTTTGACAAATTCAGTATTCACAGCAAATATTTGTTTCAGCACTAACTCTGTGAGGCAATTTGAGAGTCTTGGATCAAAGTTATTCTACAAACAGTACGTCTGTATTTTAAAAAATGACAACAAAACTGTAAGTGCTCTGGGTTTCTCCTGGATGCAAGTGACCCAGGCCCTTTAAGAGGTGAATTGATTTAGCATCAAGCACAAGGAGCCTGTTTCACTGATCGCTACTCAGGCAACAGTCAAAAACAGTTGACCCTTGTCCTCATCCACTTCTGGCGATTTGACCCAGCTCCACACTTCAGAGAACTTTTCACTTGACCTTTCTTCTTAACATTGCAACATCTGCCCTGGCATCAGGGGACAAAACACAAGGAGAGAAATGAGTCAGGATATGAACGTTCAGAGTCTTTGAATCAGAGACACCCGTATATGAAGTCAATTTAAATGTATCTTGTGCTACAGCTCTCTAATTTACTGCAGTGGCTTAAATATTTCACTGTTTTGCTGCTATTATTTATTTGGCTTACAGTGTGGAAGGTTCAGCTTTGATTCCAACCTTCCACACCCCTGTAAAATGTATCAAGCCTTTCTTTTCTGATCTGATATTTATGAGGGGGTAAGTGGAGCCGGCTGTGCTCATGGAGGGAAGATGCATTGCACTGAGAGTGTGCAAGGGAGATGCTTGAGCAGGGAGGAAAACTGGGACATCGTTTTTTAAAAAAATAAAAAAATCTGTGGAAACAGAGAAATGTGATTTTCTCTGCTTCCTTAGCCAAGGGAGATCTCTGCCCCATCTTACTTGGCAGAGGAATTGGGGCCATAAGTGTTCTTCTCTAAAGAACTGCCTAATTTCTCTAATACATTCAGTTTGACAGCTATCCTTACCGGACGACCCTGACTGCAAAATGGCTTAGCTGCAAAGCCTTTCTCTACCAAGATGGGGTTGACGACATGACCTAATCAAAAAATAAGCTCTAGGAAAAGAAATAGTCATTGCAGAACACAAAGGCTAGGGACAAGTAGTCATTAAAATTCACAGACACCTCACACCCAATTTCTTGTGGTCTCCATCACAATTATATATATACTGCTGTGGTTGAGGTTGTTTCATTTCCTCCTGCCTGATCTACTGGGAGATGCAGTGATTATCAACAGATAGGGAAACATGCTGACACCTTGCTTGTTTTAAATGCTCCATATGAAGCACAGTCTAGACAGAGCTCTTTAACCCTTGATTAGGAAGTTACGGGCTGGGGAAATGGACTCAGCCAACAACACTATTGATAACACCTTGCTATCACGTGCTGCTTTCCCTCCACAGATCGCAAAGCACTTTGAAAAGGAAGAAAACAGCATTAGCCCCATTTTACAGAGAGGGGAATCCAAATCACAGAGAGGTGAAGTCACTTGTCCCACAGATATTCAGAATCTGAGGCACATTTCAAATAGCTTGATGGCTTCATGTGTCCTGCAAAGCCATTTTGCTTGGCCTGAGGACTCTTGCTAATATTTGGTAAAACACACAAGACAGGGGCCCGGGGCAGAAAGCCATGGTGGTCACAGTCCGGGCCATGTCAGGGCACTGACCATCCATGCCCATGGCCAGGCTGCTGTTGTGTGGCCTGGGGAGCAGGAGGACTGCAACAGACGTGTGGGTGGCTGGCTCCGCCCTTGCACCGCACACAGAACCCCGCCTCCCTGCCATGTCTGGCAGCCATGGTGGACCCTGATCTGGGCTGAGTCATGGTGGGCCACAATGGATGTGCTAGCCTGCTAAAGGAACACCAATATTTTAAAATTATTTTTTAAAAATCTCATGATTTTAAGTCAATCTCATGATTTGTATAGGCCAGACACCTATTTAAATACCAGAACTCTTGGTCACTCTAGGGGGGGCTGGGACACAGTGACCAGGCCTCCACCCCATGGTGCTTGGGGGTGAATGGCCCCCCTTCAGGAAGCAGTGTTGGCTCAAATGGTTAATCTCCTGCCATGTGCTTGTCCTGCTCATGTTATGCAGGTGACTCGGAGATGCCCCTACACCCTCCAGATGAGAATCCCAAGACCAGAAATGTCAAGCATGCATGAAGTGCAACCTCTACCCTGTTGTCACTCAGCAGGCCTCTTTCAGCCCAATGAGATGCCAGCATTAACCCTTGCAAATGGCATTCCATATTGAACATGCTTATTTATAGAGAACTTATCTACTAAGGCCTTATGGGCTTCAACAGGACTACTCCAAATTAAGTGGCTTTGTGGATCATGGTCTAAATTACTGGGAGCCACAGCAGCAGGGCCGAGACAGTATGATCTCACATGTGTCTTGTCTTTTCCATCTTGAATGCTTATAACCCTGAAATACTGGTAATTTCCCAGAGTATCAGAATTGGGCAGCTTCTGAGAAAAGCCATTTAGTGCTTCCCGAGTGTACTGCATAATCGGGAGTTTATGCATGAGGGAAAGAAATAAGAAGAGGGAAAGCAATAGATTGTAGTTACACTTGGGACCGTAAAGGACATCCTGGTTCTGGGTAACCTGCTCTCTATATGATCATCAGGTAAAAACAAACAGCAGCTCACGACTTTGCCCTGAGGCACAAATCTCATGTTGTGGCATTAGCATTAGGAGCAAATCCATAAAGAGAAAAAACATTTTCATCAAGCATGTTCAGTTTAAATGACTTTCCCCTGGATACAACATAGCCTTTCCATTGCTTGTGGAGACCTCTCAGTAAATAGGGAACTTGAATACAAATTGACGAGGCAGCACAGCACACATTTTGCTGCGGTGTCAAAGTCTCATAATCAAGTAATCGAGTCATTATCATCAAGTGATGGAAAGACAGATAAGCCAGGCATAACTAGTAGAACTTCCTATATGCAAAATAAATAAGTATTGCAATGACCTTTGGAGAGGTGAGCTGCTCTACCCCCCTTTCAGTGTAAACCCCTTGGTTACAGGTTGGGTGCGGTGGATCAAGCCAGAGTGTAACTATCATAGGCCGTTTTTACACGGACTACCTCCCCCACTGCTCGGTGTTCGGGCGGGTGTGCAGCAGGGGTGGGGGCAGTCCATGTATATGGGCTGCTGTTGGGTGTGCGGCAGGTGTGCGCCCATGTAAACACCACGGGTGGCGGGTGTTTGTGCGTGTGTGCTCCCACCGCACACCCACGTCCACCCATGGAGCCCTCCAACAGAACGTAGGATGCTCCGTGGGTGGGTGTGGGTAGGTGTAGGTGGGTGGGTGGGTGTCCTTGTAATCGGGCACACACCCACCTACATCCGCTGTGCTGAAATGCCCCGGTCCATATAGAAACAGCCATAGGGACGGGAGGGACACATTTGTCCCAGGGCCCAAGTTGGTGGGGGGAGGAGGGAAAGGCACAAATCCTGTCCTGTTGCAGCACAGCTGGGCAGAGACTGAGCTGAATGGAAGCGAAGTGCCTGCAGTGTATGTGGAACCCACCTGACAGGGGGCACAGGATGGAGCAAGCACTCTATCAAACACAGCAAGTGGAGGGGGGGGGGTGAGGTGCTGGGGGGAGGAAGGAGGAGGGAGGATGGTGATGGGGTGGTCTAGTACTGGAACTCGGTATTTGAAATTACTCAGTTTACCGAGTTTCTCAGTATTCGACTCAGTTTTACTGAGTACTGAGTAACCGAGGAATCGGCCTGGTACTTGGTACTCGGGTAAATCCTCAGATGGGCAACATACAGGGCTTTTCTTGCAACATACAGGGCTTTTCCTGCTTATTTATTTATCTATTCCGTCATTTTTATGCTGCCCCCTCCTGCCTCTGGCAACTTGAGACGGCTCACAATAAAAACAAACATTCCAACAGATAACAAAATAAAAATATAATTTTTACTATTCAGTGCAGCCCTAGGGTGGTCCAAGTCCATTTCTTGTACCTGGGCTCATTCAAACCCAGCTATGCCCCTGGATCAAGCAGGACCAACTAGTCCAGAAAAGGACAAACTGTGGCCCTAGAGGGGCTCTTTGGCCCCATTGTGGTAAATGGATTCGGCTCTTGGGATTAGGAAGCTTTGCCTACTCCTGATCTAGTCTTTTGTTAAGCAGATGGACAGAGACAAAGAGAGGGTGTGGTACATTTGGAGCAGGATTTCTGGGCAATCTTCAAGCTTGGCAGCAAGAGAGACTCCCAGCTCAGAAGTCTTGGGGTAAAGACTGCAAAGAGTCTTTCAGGAAAAGACTGCCTCGAAAATTTCCCACCTCTTGGAGAAAAGGGAGCAACAGTATACAAGAATATCTGTATCAACCATGCATGTGATTGGCCTGGTAAGGTGTCTGTGGAGCGAGCATAGGATTCTCCAAATACAGCTGCTTCATCAAGACATTGATAATTAGCGTTTCAAAGGGGCGGAACTCTGGGGATGATACTTTCCAGTGCTATTTATGCCATTTAAATGGGACATCACTTTGTTTTATTGACTGCCAGTGCCATCATGGAAAGGTCTGAGCATTATCAGAAGGGGCATTTTGGCTCTTCTGAGTATGCCCAGCTTTAAAAACAAAACCAAAAAACACAAAAAAACCTTACCCGGTCTAGAGGAAGCCACGTATCACCAGAGACTCTCCGGAAGGTGAGTACATTAGCGGGGGCTAATGTACCCCTTAGCCCCCGCTAGGCCCCCACCCCCTTAGCACTCTGTCCCTGAGCCTCTGCTAGGCCCCTGCCCCACCTTTCCTGTCCCCCACTGGCATATCCTCTCCCTGGCCAGAAAGAGCCAGGGAAGGGGGAGCAGGGGCCTAGCGCTGGCCTCCAGCCCCCTTCCCTGTACTTGGCCAAGGATTTTCCAAGTTCTGAAGTTTCAAGGGCCATTCCTTGAAACTCTGGAACTTGGAAACTCGAGCCGAGTACCTCAATCCTCAGTGTTTTCTGAGGAAAACCGAAGACTGAGTTTCAGCACTAGGAAAAGCAAAGCAAAGTGGGAAACCTTAGACAGTAGGGCTTCTTGGTGTCAGGGCATGCCTCCCAACCACACAGCAAAATTCTCTCCGTACCTCACATGGGTGCCTGCCAGGAAGGCGAATAAGTATTTGAATGGGAGCAACGTTACTCTGGCTTGTCTGGCCACACACAAGACAGCGTTTCATCTGTAAAGAGGGCCATGGTCTGAGGGGGAAGGTATCCAGGCTGAGACACTAGAGGAGGAGGGAGCAGTGGCAATAGATGATATCAGCATTTATTCTTACATATGGAGCCGGGTTGGGGACTGTATCCTTCAGCGCGTCATTATAACATTGTTGTGGGGAGGAGAGAAAAAGACTCCAAAGACAGATCAAAAGATTTGAGTGTGGAGATTATTTCCTGCAAAGCAATCAGATAATGCAGTCATTTTGCCCAGATGGTTATGAATATTAACCATTGCTTTTGTCAGAGCTGAGCTATGCCACCTCTGCTTCGCATTCCCCCTACGGTCTGAGGAGCCACAGTGACTCATAAAGCAGAGGCGCGTCGCTGATTAATTTCCCCTCACATCATCCGTACGGTATGAATTTTTGAAAAGCGCTGTAAGATGTTGCCGAGAATGAAGCGCTGCTGCAGCTGGGAAGTTTCCCTTGCCCTTTATTCTAGGGCTTGCAGACGACAGAGAATAGAATATCTGGGATGGGATTCCTGTAAGACAGGCCGAGCTATTCATTGTTTCATCCATTAGTGCTGCCTCATACATGAAACAATCTGACTTCAAACAGATGGTGTTTTTAATAATCATTTCTTTAATGGTGCTATCATAACAAATTTATACTGTCCACTATATCACTTGTACTACCAGCCTTTGGTTTTCTTAGTAGAAAAAAACTTCTATCTTGGTTTCTAAAAGTTTACTGAATATTAGAACTAGACTGCAAAGAAAGCAGTTTTTATCCCTCAGATTCAAAGGATTAGACAAACTAGGGCCGCTTTTAGATGAGGGGGGGCGGGGGGCGTTTGCACGATGCACTCACGTGACTTTTAAAAGTACCACGGGTGGCGATTAGACAAGACTTCTCTTGTGTTATGCTGCTTGTGCATTCTTTTAATACCACGGATTAAATACCTCGATAGTGGAGGTATTTAATCCGCAGTATTAAAAGAATGCACAAGCGGTGATAACACATGAGAAGTCTTGTCTAATTGCCGCCTGCTGTACTTTTAAAAGTCACATGAGCACATTGCGCAAGAGTGCCCCACATGTCTAAAAGCAGCCTCGGACATACACACTTTCCCCCATATCCATAACCATGTTACTTTTGTATTTGGAAGCAGATCCCTACACTGATTGGAAAGAGGAGGGTCTTTCTTGCCCAATCTGGAAGAGTGGACAGCAGAGAGTGCTGACATGAGAGCATGAATGAGAGCCAGAGGTCTGGACATGGACCTGACTTAAAAATAAGAGTTTGACAAGATAAGTAGTAAGATTGTAATTAAATATATTTACAACCGTTGGAATGGTCTCTTTGGGCGTTCTTCTGAGTCTCTTGAACTTTCTTTCAGTGACTATGGACCTGCATGGAAGAAAAGAGCAATGATACTATAGAAAACGAATAGACCATTTTATATTCATGAAGATCATTTGCATATTTGTTCATCCGATGAACACATGTCTGAATTTGTCTTCAACCACTGCAATTTAAAAAAAATAATTAAACGCAGAGTTTAATTATCCCCATCTTTAAAAAGGGGAATTTTTGTGACCCTGCCTGTTATAGGCCGATAACCTTGTTGTCTATCCCAGGTAAAGTTTATGCAAAGGCTTTGGCCGTAGGACTCCAGAGATGGGTGGATGAAGTAGCAATAATCCCAAACGAACAATTTGGCTTCCGTAAGGGCCGATCTACTACAGATTGTTGCTACATTCTTTCTCATACCATCTACAAATACTCTAAGATTAGGTCTGGCAAGCTCTATTTGGCCTTTGCAGACATGTCCAAAGCTTTTGACGTAGTCCCAAGAGCGAGGCTATGGGCAAAGCTGAGGGTGTTTGGCATGGATGAGAGGCTGTTGGGGGCTGTTATTCAATTGTATACAAATAATGAAGCTCTGGTTAAGGGAGCACAAGGCCAAGGCCCCTCTGATCCAATTCTAATAAAGAGGGGGGTCAGACAAGGATGTGTCCTTGCTCCCTTACTATTTAGTCTGTTCCTTGCAGATTTGCCACCAGCCATTCTAACAAATCTTACTCATGCACCTAAGATTGGAGAGATGAAATTGGGGTTATTACAGTTCGCGGATGACATCGTGTTAACCTCGCAAACAGAGATTGGCATTAAGAGGGCTGTGGACCAACTTCAAGGATATTGTCAGGCCAATGGTCTACAATTAAATGTACCCAAAACCAAGATATTGGTTATGGGTAGGAAGAAAATCCCTTCTAGTTGGAAGATGAGAGTGGGCCCTGTTGCTTTAGTCACTTCTATGTCCTATCTGGGTGTGGTGTTTAGTTCCAGGGGAACCTGGTCAGCCCATCTGAAAAGGAGAGCAGGGAAAGCCCTACAATCAATAAGGACCCTGTTAAGGGCCTTTAATATGTCCAAAGGAATTTCGATTACAGGTATTTTGAAAGTCTATAAAGCTAAGATTCCCCCAGTGTTACTCTTTGGAATGGAATTAGTGCCCTTTCCAGATATAATTGTGCTGGAAAGAGCTCAGAACTATTTCTTGAGGAGACTTTTAAAAGTGGGGCCTAGTGTCCCTGGAGAAATTCTGAGGGCCGAAACAGGAATTCCTTCCATCTCAGTGCTTGCTAAAAAAGCTTATATAAGATATTGGCTAAGATTGCTTAGTCAGGAAGCTGAACTAACCACACAACACTGTTTGAGAGAGGAGCTGTTGCATGAGGGAAGCCGGGCATATCCCTGGCTTCAATACCTGGCGAGGCTGGTTAGAGAATTGGGATTCTCTTTTGACTATTTTCTTGGGAAATTGTTCATTAAGATCAAGGATGAAATTTTCCAGAGATTAGAAGATGTGGCAAATCAAGAGGATATGGCAAGGGTACGATCCTGGAAAGTTGCTCCATACTTGAGAGAGTTCAAGGATTCATTTAATCAAGAAAGGTATCTGGATATATTATCTAATCCAAAACTACGTAGAGCATATACCCTTTTACGCTGGCAACTTGTTGAGACGGCAGTGGTGGAGGGAAGATTCAATCAGATTCCACCCTCCCAACGGCTATGCAATTGTTATATTAATACAATAGAATCTATGCAACATTTCCTTTTGGAATGTCCTAGATATGCTTCCTTAAGGGAAGCATGGTTAGTTCCATTGCTACCTTTGGGGAAAACTTTTGCTTCAGAAAGTTGTTATGTTGATCTCCTTAAACTAACAGAGAAAGAGGCCATAGTGGCCTTGGCAACCTATGTGTTGCTGGCCTCTAAGAAAAGGGTTCTAATAGAAGGAAAACTGCATAGGAAATAGGAATATTTTGACCGAGTTAGAAATAAAACATCAAGGAATTATGATCCACGCAAATTTGTGGTAGGAATATATTTGTATATATTGGATACAACATAAAATAACAAATATATAGGATAGGCAAAAGGATGTTTAATATAACAATGTTTATATAGAAATAATAACTTCAGAAACAAGGATATGCTTGGTTTCTGTGATGTCCCCTTTAAGTGAGAGACGAGTTTGGTAATATCTCCTTCAGCAGAGCTTGGTTGTAGTAAGTAGTAAGAGGAGTGAAAGAATTTTGTTCAAATTTTTTAAGAAGCAAACTGGCATATGGAATTTATTGGAATAATTATATGAGTAATGCCCGCGTTAGGCGATCTATATTTAGTTTTACTATGTTGTATGTTTGTATGTTATTGTTTGTATATTTTGTATTTTTTATGGGCCATGGTGAAAGCCAGTGCCATGAATAAAAAATGATGATGATGATCTTTGTTGCTTAGTTTTCTTTGCTATGGCACTTCAGTTGGTTTGGTGATCTTTGAATGCGAACCTGATTGGTCCAAAATTGACAACATTCATGATCAAAAATTTAAAAAACGCACCCAATAGTTCTCCTGAAGAGGCCAAAGTTCCCAATTCTGAAACACCAAACTGAAAATACTGAACACAAAATATCAAAATGAAGATTTAAAACCACAAATGAAGCAGGAAGTATCTGCTTCACTAAAAAGGATTCAAATAGACAATGAGCCTGATCCTAAACTCATCCATTTGCATGGCTGTGCAGATTGCACGCTGCATGCAAGTTGCATTTTGCACAAGGTTTAGGATCAGGCTGCAGGTTTGTTCAATTTGGTATTCACTCTGGGCCATGTTACAGGTTTGCCCAGATGTTTACTTTTTTGCCATTTGTGAAACAAACAACTACAATGTTAATTCAGAAAGGTCTTTCTGACTTCAGCCCCCAAATTAGAAAGTCGATTATGCAGTGATAAAACCCAACTTCCTCATTCACTAACTCAACGGAAAAAATAAGGAAAGATTTGGGGGCAGAGGAAAGGCCTTATCTGCTTTTTCATGTCTGTGTTGTTTTATTCTGGTCTCTTGTTTTACAAAGTATTTTTAAAGTGCAAACAAACGTACCAACTTGTGGGTGGCCTCTTGAACAGACAGAATTGCTGGCTACCCAAGAGCTGGTCTAGGAGATAGGTGGGAGTGAGAAGGAGGGTATCGGGAGGAATGGCCATGTGGCAGTTCCTTGGCTGGGGGAGCAGTGGCGGCAACACCAGGAGCAGAGATGGGGCGGCAGATCTTGGCTGTGTCAGTGGTGGGGGGGGCATGGTAGCGGCATGCTGCTGCAGCTCTGACCACTGCTGCCACCTGTCCCCTGAGACTTGTCATGCCATTGCTGCTCAGGTACGTTTGTGGGCCTAAGGTGGCAAGTGGGGAGAGTATGATGGCAGTAACCCTTAGTTGTCACTGTCCCCATACCACAGCAGCGTGGTCCCCTGTATCTCATGTTATGCCTGAAAGCAGTTCAGGTCCGCTGTGCAGGGCAAGCGAGTAACCCCCATGTAGCTGGGGGCTAACAGATGTTACGTTAATTGTGTGTTTCAGACCTCTTATCAGCCCATGTAATATCTGATAATCAGGAACCCGTATTCACTACATTTCTCCCATTGTTGTCAATCGAGAAAACACAGTGAACATGGGTCCTTGCTGATAACACCCAGTATAACCACACCACACACAGCTACTGGTTATCAGTTACTATTATTATTTGTAAAGCACCAAATAACCATAGCCATGGCACACCCATTGGATGGCTTTCTCTACCAGAGAGCCACCCAGTGGCAATGATGTTTGCTCGCTGCTGCTAATCGGGGCTGGATTTCACCCTAATGGTGCAAAGTCTTTCCATGCCATTATTAAGTTCCTCCCCCCAGATTCCCCATAAGCATTAATCTCTGTAGCACAATCAAGTTCATGCTCAGCAGTACAGCCTATTTCACTGGGTGATGTCCATCTCCATCACCTGCAGGCATATACAGTCATGAACCAGTTAGGTGAGTATGTGAAGGCTCTTTGGTTTGCTGCAGTTTTGTACAAAGGTTAGTTGTATCTGGGAACCAGCAATGAATCTCCATTGGGCTATAAAATTGAAACACATTAGAGACTGGATAAAACTTGCCTGATCCCTTTGGTATGGAGAGCAGCAAGACAATGCATTGCAATGTGGGTTCCATTGATTTGCTGCTACAAAAGAAACAAGGAATATTTTGAACGAACTGTAAGGTTTAATGAACTGGGGCTGGTTTCCTGCAGCAGACGAGATCATGACCAGGCATAAATTCAGTAGCATTCAAGTACAGTACTGTGGGCTTCATGCCTCACTTACTGGATCAATAGTGGAGCCCGGGGAAACTTCCTAGCTTATTACTGTGGAGGTAACGGGACTAACTAGGAAACAATGCTATTAATGCAAGAGTTAAAGATGGATGTTAGCACCATACAACACAGGCACACAGGAAAGGCACCCTTGGTGGCTGCTCCACGGCTTTGGAACTCCCTTCTCCTGTAGGTTTGGAAAAGCCTGATCATTTTCTGGAGGCAATGTAAGACCTATTTATTTGACTGGTGAAAATAATGTGGTTTGGGGATGTGGTTTTTAAAGGGGGTATTTTTATATTTTTACACAGTTTGGGTTTTTAAGTTGGCTTTATCTTATGTATGTTTGTATGTACATTTTGTTATCTACTCTGATAGGGAGAAGAGCAAACTATAGATTGAAATAAATAAATTAAATTCGATACAATTATATACCCCTGAAAATCCAGATCCAGAAATAAATCTGGCAAGTTCAGGAAATGCCTTGAACAACAAAGACTAGTAATTGCATACCCTTATTTTTATTCTACAGGTTTCCAATTCCATAAAGTCTTTTTATAAACCATGAAACCATTTTCTAACTGGAGGCTGAAATGAATATTTGTCAAAACAAATATTTTTTGATGAATTCACCCTGTTTGTTTTGGTTCTGCCAAAATGGAGAATGGTCACTATTCATTCCTGTTTCACTGGATATCCATTTTGAATATTTAATTTCAGTTTTGTTTATCTTGTTATTTCACTTTGGAATTTCATTCATTGGGGCATTTGGGTTACTTCATATCAGCTGGTGGGCAGGAACAACAGCGCTTATAGTGCCAGAAACAATGTAGCAAAAAAATGACCATGAAACAACCCAACCCAAATAAATGAAAAATAAAATAAAATATTTGGATGATATGCAACTAATTGTTCTGGGTACTGATATTATCCTGTATTCGGAGAGCTATCTGAAATTGTGAAAAATATTAGTACTGAAACTCAGTCCTTGGTTTTCCCTGGAAAACCCTGAGGATTGAGGTACTCAACTCAGTTTTCCAAGTTCTGAAGTTTCAAGGAATAGCCCCTTCTGAGCATTCTCAGAAGGCGCCATTTAGCCCTTCTGAGCATGCCCAGCCTTTTCTTTCTTTTTTAAAAAACTTACTCAATCCAGACTAGGAAGCCACATGTCGCTGGAGCCCCTCTAGATGGTGCGTACTCTACCCCCTCAGCCCCTGCTAGACTCCCACCCCATTTTCCCTGCATCATTCCCTCCCCCTGGCCGCTGCCCTTGGCAGCTACTTGCGAGTATTCTCTGAGGGTCCTTGGAGTAACACGAGCACTCAGGGGTGGTCCTCGGAACTCAGGCGAATACTCGCGAGTAGTTTTTTCACTACTCGATTCAGCCCTAAAAAATATCCATGAATGAAGAATCTAGTTTCATTTCAGCCTTTTTCAAATGAGGCACCTTAAATGACCAGTGAAACCACACACTGTACAACAGCCATTCACTCTATAAAGTGTCTGCCTTTCTAACTCCTGATGTAACTCTGGAGGTCCCATTAAGTTACATATATCTGAAAAGTAACCTTTTTTGTGTGCGTAAAATATAAAGATTGTCTGCTCATGAGTGAAATGCAGCTGTTTCACGGGTAGAACATGGCAGCCTGTCTGCACCACAAATTTCAGGCAATTTTTTTTAGGGAGGCGGGTTTGAAGAAGAGCTCTTCCAACTGCAATTACAGGGGTGTTTTATTTGTTTGAGGTGGGTGGAGCTGGCAAGGTGGGTGGAGCTACCTCCTTTTCTTCCTCTCAGCATTATCCCTCCAGGGAGAAGAGAAGGAAGGCAGGAGAACGAATGAGAAGCCAGTGGCATGCTGCCTGCATTTCCCAAGCAGTACGCCAAGCCTTGGCATTTTAATATTTCCAGTCCCCAAACCCTCAGAAGCACTAAATTACTAAAAAAAACCTGCCACAGCAAAGTTCACTTCTGCGATTCTCAGTAGCAACTGTTTTTGAGCCCTTGTAAGTATAAGAGAAAATCTGGCCTTCTAATCAAGGCAGGCCAGTATAGCCTACAGGCTAAGGTGCTAGACTCTGGGTGTCACCACACGAGCGGTGAGGGTCCGATCCCTGTGCGGCGATGTGGTATACAAGCATGGCTGCTACACACACAAGGAGCACGAGGAGCTGGGCAGATGGTTGCAGGGTAGCCAGGAGGGCCTGCTGCTGTCAGAGCCACTGCTGGGGTGGGCTGAGGTGCTGGCCACACGAGTGGGTGCCTGGCTCTGTTGCACCTCTCTCCCCCGACCCAACCATAATCCCGCCCCCTGCTGTGATGTGGCTGCATATGACGGGCAGCAGCACTTGCTCCTCAAAGCCCTGCTGTGGAGTTTGCCACATGGCAGAGCAGAAGGGGCCTGGGCAGTCCTACCCAAGCTGGGGTAAAGCAATGGTGTATTGGAAGGTTGGAATAAGCAATGGTGCAGAAGATGGAATGAGGTTCCCATGCCACTTCCAATGGCAGGGGATGCAACTGCACTAAGGAGCATGTCCACCCCCACCTCACCCCTAGGCTCACAGACCCCCCACTCTGCCCTGCAGCTGCACTGCCTATTCCTATTACGGCTATGCCCGTGGTCATTTAGGCTGAAACTGTGTGTGTGAGGAAGAAGAGGACTTCTCCAGGACCCAACAGTTAGAGGAAATACCCACATTGGCCTTGGAAAATCCTGGCAACTTGGCATGTCTTAACCAGAAAAAAAAGAAAGAAATTCTGCCAAGGTGACTAAAAAGGCTTTGGCCACAGTCTTCCCATCATTCCCTCCAGAGTAGCCCCATTGATGAAGGACTGCAGGCTTTAGTATCACACAAAAGGATTCTGAGGCACCTGCTTTGTGTGGGGCACTTTGCGGGTCTGATCTTCTGAAGGTAAGTCCTGACTTTAGAGGACATTTTGCCTGATTGAACACTATAGGGAGAGGCCAAAGGGATACATCCTGCCACCAACACCACGGCCCTTTGACATGTTTTCCATTCTCTCAAGATTACACCACTGCATGAAGCAACCTCTCATCTATACCCTGATAAAGAGATCTTTAAACCAACTGGATGTAAAAAAGGAAGAAGAATTTGGTCCAATTGGTCTTGAAACAATCTTGCAGGATTTTGTTTTGTTTTTTTATAAAGAAAAGCATGCATCCCAAAAACAATTAGTGTTTTGGCTAATTATGTAATGAATCCAGGAAATATTTCTCATTTGCAAATGTTCTTGTGTTCTCTCTCTCTCTCACCCCCCCTCCCCGTTTTATATATATCTGTATAACTGATCTAGCTATTGATATTCTGTATCTATATAATTCTATAAATTATATTATGAATATTAATATTTTATCTGTATTATATGGATATACTACATTAAAATGGGATGAAATAAAACTACCGTATCAAATGATTCCTAATTTCATGAAAGTTCATATATGTATCCAAAGTCTTGTAGTGTGAGCCCATTTCTAACCAAGGAAAGGGGGATAACTTAAATCCCAGTGTTAAACAAAGTACCAGCATAAAGACTCCCAGGGTGGTGTTGATATTCCAGCACATGGAATGTTCATGCAAAGCAGAACAGTGTTACATCCCACACCGTGTATTCTTCAGCGAACAAACCCCTTCTCCGCCTGCAGTCCTCACAGCTCTAAATCCTGAAAGCTGGTGGCGTTGGGCCATCTGAAGCGCTTATCAATGGCTTCCTTTAAATTTACAGTCAACGGAAGCTCTAAGCAACACACTTGGCACTAGGGCAAATGCCAGGAACTTCACTCAACTTAAACGGTGCGATCTTAATCTTTATGGGACTCAGTGATAGGCAAGCAAAGCTGGGTTTATTTCAAGCACCTCTGTTTAATCTGAAGGGGAAGCAGCAGTACTAGCAGCCCACTATCTACAATGGGGAAAGTAGACATCAGGGAGTTTTATAATCAAACAATGGTCAAACTAGCTTCCATTTATCTTCTCTCAGCCCCCTCCCCAACACACCCACCCATCATCTCACCACATAAAATGTGACTGCAGCTATAAACTCTGGTAAAGTCCATCTCAGAGGCTAGTCTCTTCCACAAATCAATGGTATGGCGCAATCTACTAGGGGTGTGCACCAGGCCGCCATGTCGTTTTCATTTTCGTTATTAAAAAATGTGATTTTTGTTATCATTATTAACGACAATGTAATTTTCATTGTTATCATTTTTTGTATCATTGTATATCATTTTTTGTATCATTTGTATATCGTTTTCATTATCGGTATCGGTATCATTTTTGTTATCGGTATAAATATTCATTATCGTTGTTGATATCGTTATTGATATTGGTACCATTTCAAACAAAGACTTTATTTTTGGTATCAGTATCATTATTGATTCCTGTGCATAACTAATATTTATCTAAATCTAAGGGAGACAGGGGAGGGGGAAAGGAAAACTATCTATTATCTAATCAATTATCTATTTAACTATTCTAATCTATATGTCTAATATATATCCATATCTAATCTATTCTACCTATCTCTATATAATGTATAGGGGGGAGAAGGGTAGGTAGGTCAAATGTAGGGTATGAGGAAGGAAAGGTGTTGGTGGGAATACCTAATAAATAAATAATAAAATGAGGGCTAGGGAGAATTTTTTATGTGCAAGCACCACAGTTCTGTAAACGCAACCTGACAAGCAGAGCTCTCACAGAACAGAGAGAATAAACCTGGCCCTCCCATTATAAAGGGTTGCAGTGCCCTCCCCCAGAGCCCCCTGATTGGTTGTGGGAGGCAGTAGGCATTGAGCAATCACAGAGTCCCATGAGACTGCTGGGGCCTGCTTGCGCTCATTGGCCAGGGATACATCCATCAGATACTGCTGAGCTGCTCGCCCCTCCCAACACAGGCACAGTTCAAGAGTTAAACCCTGTTAAGACTCTGAGATGTTTGCTCCCTCCTCCCCTCTCTACATTTTCCATCCCAAACCCAACTGCCACAGCACTAATAGTAACGACAATGATAACAACATCGTTGCTTTTTTCTTATCATTTTTGTCATCGTTTTTGGTATTGTTTTTGGTATCGATATCGGTATCGTCATAGATATCGGTATCGTTACCAGTATTCTCTGTTGTTGTTTTTAGTATTCTTGGCTGTCGTTTTCCTTACTGTTATCATTATTCTTGGTTGTCATTTTCGTTATTGCAATAATAAAAACGAAAATGACAATTTTAGTTATCATTATTGTAATAATGAAAACGACATGCACACCCCTGTAATCTACTTGGAGTTGTGCTACCTGCTTGTGTAGCAAATACAGATAGGAATTTCAGTTTCAGATAGAACTGAAATGGCCCCAGAATAGTAGTTTTGGTTCTATCTGAAATTTCAGTTCTCATTTCAGTTTCATTTGGGGGAGGGAGGTTGGGGGGGGGTTGCATTGTTCCCCCCCCACCCACAATTTTTTTTCAATGCAAAAGAACCAAAAACAATTTAATGCAAAAAGGCCAACACTGAAATGAGAACTGAAATTCTCAAAGAACTGAAACACCCCCCTCCTCCCCCGAAACTGAAATTGGTTCCGGAGTTCCATTCCTAGTACCAAATTGCCATCTACTTCAGGACATGTTGACCCTACTTTGAACAGAAGTGACAGGAGTAAGCTGTTGCTGAGCAGGCGTTCGTTCACATACATACCTCTCAAGTGAGTATCCCGGATTTTCTACTGGTTAATACCTCTTTGTAATCTATCCAGCAGTCAAGGAAAATTGCTGCAGAGTCCCTGCATTAAGGAAGGGAAGGGTGAAAGGCAGCAATTTGCAAGCAATCGAAGGGACACTGGTTTTTTTTAGATGAATGAGTTGCTTGGGTGGTGCTTCACCCCTGAGTGAAGCACCCTGAGTTCATCTAAAGGCACCCTGCCAGATGTGCAGGTGGAGCAGACTGCACGCCCCTTTGGCAGCACTCCCAAACATCCTGGAGCGCCGCTGGTGGAGCGGGTCAGCCAAACCCACCAGGGCACTGACCCAAAGTGAAGCAGCGGTCCATCTAATGTGCAGACCTACACTGCTGCTCCTTTTCCAGATGGCCATTACCCTTGGCAACACCATAGCCTTGCGGATGCTCTAGTCCGTAACTCTGTGGTGTGTGCCATGTGGGGGTGCCTCATGGGCAAACCACAGGCTGGGGAACCTGCTGGGTCCGTTTGATCATCTGGACCCCAATGGGACTGGGAGCGGGAAGATGTGGAGGTCCCCTGGCCTGGTAGGCAGTTTCCTGGGATGTGGTCCCCCAGATGATTCTGGCCTAGAGCCCGGGTCAAGGGCCAACATAGGCCATAGCGGGCCTGCATGTCTGTTAGTGGTCCCATCCCCTGCCAGGGATTGGTTGCTGCCATGATGGGTAGTCATGGCTGTCCGTAATTGGCCACCATAGCTGCCCATTATGGTGGGGGCAGGGTGTTGGGGGTTCACTGGGGGTGGGGCTGCCCAGCCGCGTATCTGTTCTGTACCATTCTCCTGCCAGGGGAGAGGGCAGGTGAGGGCTTGCCATCCGGCCCCACTGGATGCGCATGTGTTGTGTGCACTGACCTAACACTGGCAGGGTCCCCACCCTGGAGCATGTAGCTGGTATGCTGGCTACAGGTTTATTTTCATATTTAAGTTTGGCTTGTGAGGGAGATTATTGTATGGATATGCAAGTTCTTTAATTTTTTAAGATAACTTTTTTTTAAAGCTGTGCCTCATATTTAGACAATGGACTACTTTGAATTTGCATATATATATATATATATATATACACACACACACACACACACACAAATCATATGGAAATTATGTCCCACATTGTCCCTCATTTTGAGAGTTGCTGTCCCTCATTTCAGACTTCAGGGGTTGTGAGGTATGTTCACATGAACAACTGCTCCATGCAAGGCCACCCTCAGCAAAAAGAGACTGGTGGATGGGGTGACAACCTTACAGCTTTCTATTTTGCTGTGCACATGCGCACAGCTGGGAAGCCATATAACAAAGTGGAAAGCTTCCAGGGGCCTTTTCTGGCACGGCGGCTTGCAATGCGCACACGCAACTCATTGTATCTCTGATGGAAGAGGGAATGCCCTGCAATACACATATGGCAGCTGTGGTGATCTTCAGTGAGGGCTGATTGTGGCTGGCACATGCTCATTGCAAGCTGTGGTGGTAGCTAGGGTTGCTGCCTTCCCTATGGCTATGAACCAAAGGGTCCATAGCAGGAAGGGGGTGGGGCCAAGGGATTCTCCTGTCCCTTTCTAATATGGCCACACTCCCTTAGGAGCAATGTTACACCATAATGTTCTGTCATGTCAGAAAAGGCCAGGGCATGCCCACTCCTTTTGCAGTATGGCCCCTGGCTCCCCCATAAGCCACAATTTCTCAGGATTAGCCAGGTGTCAATGGATAACCCAGTGAAATCAGGGCTTCACCCACAGATGGCAGGTTAAAAGCCAGGTACTCTGGACCAAACCTGAAGGGCTGGTAACCCTAGTGATGGCACAAATCCACCAGCTTTGCTTTTGCCATGGTTCACATGGTTTTTTATTATTATTATTATTATTA
>QEPC01009797.1:2485164-2497233 GCA_003113815.1 Sphenodon punctatus | reverse complement strand
TCATCAACATGAATGTTGAAGTCACCAAGGATGAGAGTGGGGATATCAACAGAGAGGAAGAAAGTGAGCCAGGACTCAAAGTCAGAAAGAAAGGAGGAGAGAGGACCAGGGGGACGGTAGATGACAGGGCTATTTATTTCCCAGGGCTATTTATTTCCCAGGGTTTCCCAGGGCTATTTATTTATTAGATTTTTTTGATGTCGCCCCCTCCTGCCTTTGCAGCTCGGGGCGACTTCAAACATTTAAAAATACAACAGCATCAAAACATTTAAAACAACCAATAGTAAAGGTACAAACAAAAAACAAAAGTATCCCCCCCCCATATCCACCTAACCCCCCATCCTCACCCGTCTCCGTCACCAAAGGCTCGGCAGAACAGCCAGGTCTTATAATGTCATTGGAAAGAGGGGAGGTCCGGGGCCAGGTGGACCTCCACTGGGAGGGAGTTCCACAGCTGTGGTGTGGCCACCGAGAACGCCGTCCTCATCGCCGGCACCCAGGAAACCTGGGGGACTTCAAGGAGGGCGCCCTTGACTGACCGCAGGGGTCAATTCAGAACCCGGGGAATGAGGCGATCCCGCAGATAAGTGGGGCCCAGACTATTTAGGGCTTTAAAGGTCATTACCAAAAAGGTTCTAACATTTTTATTTAATTCGGCACCAACTTTCGGCATGGTCAAACACAATAACAAATCAACATAAAACCATATAAGCAAAACATCCCATAACAACACGTTGATTGAATATCATAGTCCAAACTCTTAAAATAAAAGGGAATTTTCCCTTCATTTCTACCAAACAAATTCAAAAATACTTTAGTACATATATACATAGGGAGCAGAGGGAAAGCAACCTTACCAAAATTCAAGTCCCCCTTCACAAATATAACTCTTTACATTAATAAAGAATTTATTTATTACTGGCTTCCGCCAAAACTATAAAACAACCACAGATATAAACAGGCAAATAAAAAAGCAAATATGATACCATATAGCCATCAAATAAATTAAAACAGGAATCTGACCTACAAAATTTAGTTATAAACCAATTTATCCTGCAACAATCGCACACGCTCCCTCATAATAAGTAAACAGAGAGTCGCAACTTCCTTTATCACCTCTTCATCACTAACTGAAAGTAAATAAGAAATTCTACATTCAATTGGGATGTGTTCTTTCCCCATCAAAATTGGAGGAAGTCATACAGACCTAATATTTCCATACAATGGGCAACACAAGACATGTTTCAAATCCTCCAATGCACCCGTCCCACACAAACAGGTGCACAAACTATTGGGTTTGCACACATATCTACCCTCCACTATGGCTGAGGGGAAAAGCTGGAAACAAAAAAGGGTATAGACCCTACGTAAAACTGAATCTGACAGATAATCTAGATACCCTTCAAATTTGTGGAGGAGCTTAAAGGAACTGAGCATACGTGCAACCTTCCAACAGGAAATTTGTGCAATATCCTCCTGTCTGGCTATGTCCTGCCCTCTCTGCCTAAGGATAAGTTTCTGGTGAGCTATAGACTTCCCCACAAAACACGAAAATGAAAGGCCCAACCTTTTCAAAGAAGTATCAATCCCTCTTATCCAGGGATAAGAGCCCCTGCTCATAAATTCTAATTCCTCCTTAAGGTACACAGTTGCCAAGGAGGGACTGGTCTGGTTAAAAAGTTTTAACCAGTATTGAAGAGCACACTGTCTACTCAGAAGCTCAATAGGGGCCACACCCAGTTCTGCCCTAACTACGGCAGCAGAGACCCCTTGGGCCACCTAAGAAATAGGAGAAGTAGGCTCCTAAGAAATTTATTCTGAGGTAGCTCCAATACATGTAGAATATCAGAACCATAATTTTGGCTCCAAACGTCAATAGAGAATGAACCTTAGCCTTATATACACCCAGCACGGTAGAGGTCTTAATTCCTGATGACTTAGCAGCCAGCCTCAAAATTCTCCTGACCACAGCATTGGCCTTTAGGGCTATCAATCTTCTATGATTGTCCCACAAACCATTATCGGATAATGTCATCCCCAGTACACATAAGAGAGACCTCACCTGGGCTAGCGTAGTTCCCTTCATTTGCCAGAGGTGTTTTAATGTCCTTCTATTTCCCACCACCATAATTTGGAACTTCTTAAAGTTTACCACTAGGTCATTCTCCAGGCAGTATTCTGCCAATATATTTAGCTGTTGATGCAAACCATTCTCTGTTTGAGCCATTAAAACTATGTCTTCCGCATACATTAGAAGATTAATGGGTCTCCCCGCAATTTTAGGAGGGTGGCAAATTAACTGCGGGAATTTCTGTACCAGATCAATCAGAAAAAGGCTGAATAGAATTGGGGCTAGCACACAGCCTTGCCGGACTCCTTTCCGTATACGAATCGGCTGGGAAAGTCCACCTTCACGGGTCAATCTTATCCTTGCCATATTATCTGAATGGATATGAACAAGTAAAGCCAAAAGGTGATCATCGATACCCAGCTGGCACAATTTATGCCATAATTTAGGCCTTGAGATTGAATCAAAGGCTCGTCTAAAGTCAATAAAAGTAAAAAAGATTCTCCCTGCCTTAATGGTGACATATTTAGTAATAATATGATTGATTACAAACAAATTGTCCATAATGGACATATTTTTCAGAAACCCTGCCTGTTCAGGGGGGATCAGCTCATTCCCATAAGCCCATGTTTCTAAATGTTTCAATAGTAATTTGGAATGCAACTTCCCCACAGCTGGGAGAAGGCTTATCGGTCGGTAACAGCTTGGATCTCTAGGGTCACCTTTTTTAAAAATAGGAACTATGATGATGGAGCCCCAGGCCTTTGGGACCCTTAGTGACCTGTTTACAAAAGTGAAATATTGTGCCAGCATGGGAGCCCACCATGTGGGGCAGGCACAAAGCGCCTCGGCCACAACAAAGTCACTGCCGGGGGCCTTGTTGGATTTAAGCGCCATAATTGCCTTACAAACATCGGCCTCAGTGACACTGTAGTCAGGCACCTGTGTACCGTCACCACCAGAGGTATTATTTATACTGAAAGAGTCCAACTCATCCATGTACGTGGCAGCATTAAAGATTGAATCAAAAAAGGATATCCATACTGATTCCTCCTCCACTAATATAGAGGGTTGCGTACATACAGGAAGCATCATCTTATTTGCCAGAGCCCAAAATTTGGCAGAATTTTCCTTCAATGCTGCCACTTTCAACCTGGCCCAAAAGGAATTAATATAACTCAACTTTTTGGCAGCAATAGTCACTCCTTGCTGCCAGAAAATTCTGCCTAACCAAATCAGTGGGTTCTTTAACCCACAGATGCTTAGCATGTGCAAAGATGTGCTTAGCCTCTCGACACTCTTTATCAAACCATCCTCTATCCAAGGGCTTCGCCCAGGCTGCAGGGCGCGAAAGAATAGAAGACCCTAAAGACGAGATTATTTTCCCGAAGCAACCCTCCAACTTATCACTATCCCCAGGATCACCTACTAGTATAGAATGCCGGAGTGCCCTCAATTCCTGACACCAAAGGATATCAACAACCCGAGAATACACAAATGAAGTCCAACGAACACGGGTTGTACACTCTTCTAGGCAGAGATTATCAACATTTGGCACCAACACCCTCTTTTCGCTCCATCCTCCCAAAGTCACTGACAGAGCCAAATTATCGCTTTCAGGCCGGGGGATCAACATAAAATTCTCAAAAAATTCCCAATGTTCGGCACATATAGCAATATAATCAATCAAACTTCTAGCGTTTCCATTAACAAAAGAGAATTCTCCCTCTAGGTCCCCAGGTCCTGTTCCATTCAGAATCACCAACGAGTTTGATTGTAGAAACCTATCCATAAGAAAACCAAGCTCATTCCACACGACATCCTTAGACTTCCTAACTGGAATCCAACCAAAAGCAACCGGAGCAACTTCCAAATCAACGTTGTCTTTAGGGGAACCCATCCTGGCATTCCAATCGCCAGCCATAACCAACAAAGCCCTAGGAAACCGCCTGGCCAAATGCTCAAGAGTATCTTCCAGTTTCTGCCAAATCTTGTCGTAAAAGGTTGAGACAAGCAGAGGTATATACACATTGATAAATAGCAAAAGAGCGCCACCAAATGATTTCCACATACCAATCTGAAAAATCTGATCCCCTCCCTCAAGCATCTCAAATGATCCCGCCAGGTCACTAGCTACTAATATAGCTAGTCCACCTGAACATCTACCTTTAGTTTTACATTTGGTCCCAGGCAGAAGAAAAACAACAAATCCTGGAGCTAAAAAAGGAACCCCATCTTGAAGCCATGTTTCCAGCAACATAATAAAATCAAAATTTCTCTGGAAGGAGATAAAATCATGGTCCAAAAAATGGGACCTACACCCCGATATATTCCAGGATAGTAACCTATATTTCTTCTGATCTATAGTCCCAGATCGAATGACTGCGTCATCACTAACACATTTAGCAGCCTCTACCCATAAAGACTTCTTGCGAATATTCATTTAAATAAGGGGGCACAGAAATTGGAGGTAGCCTTGATGGCTTCATAGAGCATTCTGCGGGAATTGGGTAGGCAACCTTTCCACCCGCAGAGACCCCCTGTCAATTCCCATGTTCATACAATTGACCAGGGGCAGACTCAACATTCTGGATTCGTACAAAATAATCCAGCATTGTTGTCTGGAGCTGCGAATGCTCCTGACTTATGCCTCCTGGCATTTGCTGGCTCTCTTCCAGGTTGCCCTGTAGAAGTATCAGAGAGCCATTTAACTCTTGGCATAACACTTCTTGAGTATGAAGAGCACTAGGCTCAGAACTATTAACTATCTGACTTCTATCTTGGGCAGTCATTTGGTCCCTCAACAGGGGGGAATTCCCACCATCCCCATGTTGTTCTAAGGGGAGCATGGCCATTGAATCCTCCAGGTCAGGGGCATACTGGGAGGGGAATCTCAGAGAGACAAAGCTATCAGCACTACCTACTCCCTGTAATCCCAGCGAATCAGACCCTAGTGCTACAGGGTCAATATGCTCTAACTGAACAGGGGTAACTACAACTGAAGATTTTTGAGCCTGATCTTCCTTTATACAGCCCTGAGCACAGCTTTTAATATGGCCCAATCTAAGAAGAAAGGCATCCTGATCAGGTGCAGATAATTGCCTAAACATATCCCATGTTATCAGGGACTCTCCCAAAGCTACACCCTCCAGCAAAAAGGCACCGACCCTCTGAGCAAATTTATCAGGAGTAATTGCAAGGGCAGGGAGATGTAAAAGCGGTGCTGTCTTCTGGCTCATGGGCATAGAGGCCACGGTACCAAAACCCTCTGAGCACAGAGGCTGCTTGGACAATAGTGGCCCAGGAGGGGTAGGGGCATTGACCTGAAACTGAGTTTCCATCGGTTGGGGTTGGGAGCAAAGGGGAAGATCCAAATCCAATAAAGCATCAATCCCACCCCCAATCACTTGCCCCTTTATCTCCCCATCCGAGTTTCCCCACTTACAGTCCTTAATAGAACTTAACAGGGCTGGGCCCAAAGAGACCCTATTGGGGGACGAGAGAAAAGTCCCCACCCTAGGGTCAGTATCGGTCAGTTCTTGGCCCTCCCCAGCATGGTCCCAGACTCTATCAATAGAAATACCCCTCTGCAACAGGTATTTCATTGCCCTAAATAAGTCAAGAACCCATAAATGGGAGATAAAACTCACCTGTAATCTATACAAATAAGCGCACTTAGGGAGCCATGCAACATTGGGTATTTTCAGACGTGACAAGATCACAGTGAACCACGGTCAATACCCACATGGGGCCAAAGTGTCCTGAACGTCTGTTAGGCGGCCACCAGATGTTCACCACCGTCGATTCCCACATGGGGTCAATTTCAACCATGCTTCCGGGGTTCCCCGCCGGACAATCCCGGAAAATGTGATCAAAGAGATCCCCNGCCAAAGTGTCCTGAACGTCTGTTAGGCGGCCACCAGATGTTCACCACCGTCGATTCCCACATGGGGTCAATTTCAACCATGCTTCCGGGGTTCCCCGCCGGACAAGCACCGCAAGCGTGGTCAAAGAGATCCCCGGCGGGAACCAACAAAAAGTAACATCTGGCTGGCACCCATGGCCCGGAAGCCCCGTCTCATCTGAAATCACCCATTAACAATAGAGTCAGAGGGAACTACTTTCTTAATCAAAAAAGACAAATGTTGCACCACTTGGCTTACATCTTCCTATACATGCGTAACACCATTACAATCATGGCCTATATAAAGCTAAACCTCCTTGGCCTTAACTATAGATTGCTTGTGAACATTCAAACGAGAGTGATTGGAAAGTTTTCCCTGATGCCCCCACCAGCCTCAGGGGCAGAGACATACCAACAAGCGATCTTTCATCTGTATGGTCAGCCAAAGTGGCCAGCCTAGAAGCTAGATCACTCAACTGTCGTTTGACAGTGCCTAGGGACAGATCCAAGACCTTAATCCCTGCAAATAAAGCCTCCACAGTTTTAGCAATTATGCCTGTTTGGTAAAGTAAATAATTCTTCATAGAGTTATCCTGTCGATCCTGCTCAAGGCTACCCAGCTTGGAGGAGGAATAAACATTCTGCAAAGGGGGCGATCGTAGCTTCGTCTCCTGACCATCATCCACATCAAATAAACAAGCAAAACGATTCTGTGAGGTAAAAGGTCCCTCATTCAAACAGGAGCCAGAGTTTCTAGTGATCTTGGCTGGGAGGTTCATGTCGATAGAGCAAGGGGAAAAATCCTGAGCACACTTCTTCCCCGTAACGACCACAAACCAAACTCAAACTCCACGGCACAGCAGCATTCCCTGGCCACCTCCTAAGGCTGCATGCACAAGGGCGCGCCCTTGCACGTGCGGCCCTTAGGCGCGCACGCCGAGGACTCCCACTGCAGATATCCTCACTGGGAGAGGAGGACTGAATCTTTCCAGCCCCTCCCACTGTCCACAGCCCAATCACAGTCCAGGATACCAACAGGTTACAGCTGGGGTGTGTGTGTGTTCCCTCTGCAGTTCCACCAGGAGATAGAGACACGTTCACTAGTTCACCAGCGGGGCAACAATCCTGCTGCACGACCCAGCCCGCAACACAGTTCTCCCCACAGGGACAGCGCTCAACATAGCATGCTCACCAGGTCATTACCAACACCTTGAATTGGGCCCGGAAAACTATTGGCAGCCAGCGCAGAGAACAGAGCACCAGGGTAATGTGCTCGCAACAACCTGTCCCCCTAAGGAGTCAGGCCGCCGCATTCTGCACCAGCTGCAGTTTCCGAACCGTCACCGGGGTAACCCCACGTAGAGCACATTACAGTAATCTAATCTCGAGGTGATAAAAGCATGGATGATAGCGGCCAGGTCTGCATTTGAGGCTGTTTTGAAACGAGCGCGCGAGGTTTAAAAAACCCCGTGAGGAGAGATTAGACGAGACGCCGCCGGCAATCGCGTGCATGACACGGCGACGCACATTCTTTTCAAGCTGCGAATAAACTACCTCAATCAGACTCCCAGTCAGTTCGCGGCTTGAAAAGCGCGCGTCGCCGTGTCATACGCGCGATTGCTGGCGGCATCTCATCTAATCTCTCCTCGCGGGGCTTTTGAAACCCCGTCCGAGCGCACCGCATGCTCTTCTAAAAATGGCCCCAGACAAATGGCTTAAGCCGTCACATCAGATGTAATTAGTGAAATGTGCCCTTCGCCCCAGTTGCCATCTGGACATCCAGCCACAACTATGGGTCCAGGAGCACCCCCAGACTACGGACCTGGGGTACCAGCGGAGGGCGGACACCATCTATAATGGGGGCCACCACTCCCCTGGCACCTCCACAAGCATCACCTCCGTATTGTCAGGATATGCTGTGTGCACTGGCACACACTGAAACGGGCATGCAAAGGCAACTGCTTTTGGGTCCCTAGGTGATTGCTTAGTTTGCTTCACCCCCAACTCTGCCCCTTTCTGTTGGACAATCCACCATCCTTGCATTCTTCTGCCCTCACTGCATTGGGAAACTTGGGCTGTCTTAGCTCCATGACAGTGACAAAGAGTGGATGGGAGTTACCCCCAGACTCTGGAGTTTGACCCAGAGGCTCTGAGGAAAGCCCTGTTTTCTCCAGTTCATCTGGTACCCACAGTAACCCGGGGAAATAGTGACTTTTCTTCCCACCTCTTTCCAATGTGGCCCCGACCCGATGGAACATCACAACATCCAAAACCCCTTTGCCCCACCCTGAGAAATGTCATAATGTCACAACAGTCCATAAGGGGCAGGGTTATGTTAGAACGGGGGCGTGACCCCACTGATTTGGCCCCACCTTCTCCAGGAGAAATCTTAGAGGGAATTGGGAACGATAGGAGATGCTCCATTTTGCAGATTTCCACAGAGAAAGCGCCGTGCAGCAAAGCATTCATGTAGATGAGCTGCTAGCTGTTAACAAAGCCATGGTGTCCCTAGGCGTTACAGACCTTAGCCTGGAAAGATGTCTCCCTGTCAGAGTTTGTCATCCTCCCTCCCCACTTTCCAACAGGGGCAGCACCAAGAGGATTTGAACCCCCTGGATTTTGTCACATCCAGGCCAGCCACTCTGCCCCCTCACTGGCCTGGAAAAAACTCTCCTCTAAACCAAGCAAAATAAGCCTTGAAAAGAGCCGTAGTGGTTTGTGGGTATACTGCTGTTCTGATGCCATTAAGCTCGGGGGCATTAATAATAAACTATAAAAATAAAATATTTTTAGTAAATAAAGAGAAACTTTTATTTTACTTTCTTGTTTTGGAATCATCCCAGTTTTACACGGATCTAGGACTCCTCCCCAGAGCTGCCTAATTTCACTCTGCTTTAAATGATACCCCTTCTCCCATTAAAGTGTGGATGGAGCAAAGCCAATAATAAAAAATCAAGATTTATTAGCCTTTCTCTGGTGTCCTCAAGGCTTGAGGGAGAGGATTATTGGAGCGACCACGTCAGACAGTCAACGTTCCTGCAACAGTCATAAAACTTCCATTAGATGCTGCGAGGGGATTGCAGGGGGAGGGAAGGGAGTGATATTTACTCCTGTTACCGCTACAAAGACCTGCCGTAAAACCCAGAGATATTGGTTTCCTTCACAGTGTTTTGATTCTGACTGTGTGCAAAATAAATAATGTAGAATTAAAGTGAATCCCAATAAAAAAAACACCAGGCTATTGACGACCCTATTTTTCAAATGGCAGGTTATTGAACGTGCAGGGTCTGCTGCACACACAAAGAAAGCGCTGTCTAATTTTTTTGGTTTTTTATTATTATTATTTGGGGTATTTGCACAGACCTGACTGTTCCAAGCGAAGAAGAATTTAATAAGTTATTTATATGGTTTATTACCTAAACAGCTGGAGCTTCACAACTAAACACTCATCTTGTCATCACCTTCTGCCCTTTCAAGTATCTGAACCTACTCCCATTGTAATCAATGGAAGTTTTGTTGCTGATTGAAACAAAGCAGGATGAGCCCTTTGATCTGCATGTGCTTCAAAAAGATTGTGGGACAAATCCAGTTGCAAAATTTAGAGCAGGGTCTGAAGCAGATTCCGCCCCCCCCCCGCGCCATAGTTGGAAGTGCTGAGAGAGATGCAGATTTTGATCTGGACTCATTTCTAGAAACGGTGCATGTACCATGCATGCGCATGCATGCACCCACAAGCTTCTTCTCTGTTGCAAGAGCTTTATAAAGATGCCAGGATCATGGCATGTGTCTGCTTACAGAGAAGACACCACACACGTGATGGAAAGCAAGACAACCTCCTGTATTATCATTAGACATAAGAGGTGTAGTTAGATTGGAACAAGGCCTGGTGCAAAAGATGGAATGCCCCTCCTCCCAACCCCCACCCAGAGTGATGGGGGATCCAGGGAATGTGGCTGCCCCAGAGTTGAAGGTCCTTGGGCAGCTCCACCATCTGTCCCTTTTATAACGATGTTATCTGCATTTATTTATTATTCATTTATTCATTCAATTTATTACCCCACCCTTCCCTCAACGGCTCAGGGCAACAGTTAAAAACCACTAAACCCCCTTACCGTCGAACCCTCCACCCAATCCTACCCAACCATATTCCACCTGCCAAACACTAGGAAGGTCTTACATCTCTTCTGAAAGATGAGCAGGTTCAGGCTTAGGCGGACCTCCAATGGAAGGGAGTTCCATAACTGTGGAGCAGACACTGAGAATGCCTCTGTGTGTGACCTTCTTGTAATGACCTTTGGGCAGTTCAGTTGGTACTCCAAGGATGGTGCCCTCAGCTGACCTCAGAGGCCAAGGCAGAACATAAGGGAAGAGGCGGTCTTTCAGCATTGCCCTATGTGCAATCCTAAAAACATGAAGTGGGATGTTAGGCTCAGATCCTCAGGCTGAAACGCTCCAAGTCACTTACTGAAGAGTAGTCCCATTAATCTCAGTGGCACTACCCCAGAATAAGCTGTTTGAGGATTGTGACCATTAGGCCCCTCGGACAGATACTGAAAGCTACACGCCCCACCCCTGCACTCAGCGCCCTGAGACTGGGAGCCCTGCCCCCCCCACACATCAGCTTACCTCCCACTCCACCCCCCACATGTGAGGCGAGGCCCCTGGGACAGACACTGAAAGCTGTACGCCACACCCCTGCGGGCGTCAGCCCGTGGGCGGCGCCGAAGGGCGGCAACAAAAGGGCTCTGGCCATTTTGTGGCTGTTGCAAGGACAGCGAGGAGCCACCCCCCTGACGATGCCTACACCACAGCCTCCTCTGACCATCACCACCGGACATCGTGCGAATGCTCCTGTGCCACCCTCAGGCCAGGTTACCCACTCTGCTGCCCAGACTATTGCCACCTAGGATGCCTCCCCATACCTCCCTCACCTCCTCGCCCTCTATTTCCCCCCTCCTTTTCGCCCTGCTCATGACTGCCCTCCTGCTCCCCCTCCCTCCTCCAATGGCCTTTCTCCAACCAACCTACCCCTTATTCTCACCCATGCCCATTCCCCTTCCTCACCCTCATCCCCCCTTGCCCATTCCCTGTAAGTTGTCCCCCACCCACCTCCCCTCATCCAAACCTTACACACCCAGACATGCCACAGCCCACTGTGGCTAGTGTGAGGCCGGCACGAGACCCAAACCCTGCAAACCCAGCCGCTCCACATCCCCCAATCTCATCCGCATCCCATGTTTTCCCCGAAACCAATTACCTTTCTTCTGCTCCCTCTGGAACTGCCGCTCTTCCGTGACTAAAGCCCCCTTCATCCATGATCTCTTCCTCTCTTGCCCCTTTCAACTCCTTGCTCTTACTGAAACCTGGATCTCACCTTCCAACTCTGTTACCCCAGCCACTCTATGCTCTGGGGGCCTTTCGTTCTCTCACCGACCCCGTCCAGATAGTCCAAGAGCCCGTGATGGGTTTACCCTCATCATAAGGTACAGAATTTCCAACCATTGACACAGATGGGCTTTTGTACATATATACTAGAGAAGGGACTACCGGATTTTCCGGTATCCGATAATGTCGGTACTGGGTGTACCGGCATTATTGGATTCAACCCGGTAATCCGGGCCGATTACCAGATTCCGGGTACCGGATTATTTTTTTTTACATTGCGGCCATTCAAATGAATGGCTGCAATGTAAAAACCCCACAGAAAACCCGCGTTTCCCTCCCCAAGTCCAGGCTGCGCGGGTGGAAGGGGGGACACCCCCCATCCACCCTGGATTGAAAAAAAAAATTCCCCTAAGTGTCTCCGCCGGCAACCCAGAGCCAGCCCAGCACCAGCAGCCGTCCCAGCAGCAGCCGATAAGTATTAGTACCTGTACTGTATGATCCCTGGGGTGGGGTGGGGGTTTAACACCCCCCCCAGGGATCACCCTACTTCCAACAAGTTCCCACCGGGATCCTACCTTCCAGTTCCTTGAGCTCCGGGTGGCGGCAGCGGTCTGGCGGCCTCAGCGCCGGCTGTGGCTGCCGGCTTCAGACGCTAGTAGGCCTTCCGGGGAAACCCGGAAGTTCCCCGGAAGGCCTACTAGCGTCTGAAGCC